>JAAOAS010000111.1:0-223993 GCA_013396035.1 Fusarium pseudocircinatum
ATTTGCTGCTATTATAGGTGTCGACACATATAATAGCAGCAAATCCGAGTTCTTTTCAGAGTACCTAGGTACAGCACAGCGCGTATTAAGTCCCTCACTCGGTTCCGACAAGCCAGAAAATCCATAACAATCCTGTACGTGTCATCATTCTACTTGCTGCAGGCTCTTAAACCAATGACCATTGATATTTCCATGTCAAACCATCCAACACTATCCGTTTCTCTCTAGCGTGAAAGATATATCCGAGTATAGAGTGAGCATGATGAATGCATGTGGAAGCATGATCTAGAAGTTTTGTTTTAGAAGGTGACAGCAATGAGCATGCCAGCGATGGCGAGTGCGGCACCAGGAGCAAGCATCTTAGCTGCTGCGCTGGCAGTGACACCAGGGGTGCCGGCAGGAGTGCTTTCGTCGGTCTCCTCGGCAGAGGAAGGGTACGTGTCTGTGGCAGTGCCAGAGACAACGGACTCGTACCGGGTCTTAGAGTCGGTCACGATGACAGCCGTGTCAGAGACGGAGGATCCGTAGGCGGCGGTGGTGGTCTGGACGCCGGGCACATCGGTGACACTGTTGACAGCAGAAGGGGAAGGGTTCTCGATACCGGCGGAGTTGGTAGGGCCGGGGTTGGTCTCCTGCTTGCCAGAGGCAGAACCAGGTCCAGAGACGTAGCTGAGCCCGGAGGAGGAGGGGATAGGGACAACAGTAGACGGAGATCCAGTCTGTTCAGCAGGAGGAACGGCCTCGGTGGAAGCAGAGGTACCCTGGGCGCCGACGGAGATAGCGGAGCTGCCAGGAGGAGTACCTCCAGTGGAAGCAGGGGGGATGACGACGGCAGAGGAAGGCTGCTTCGCGATGCTGTAAGGCACGGAGGTGACTTGATTACACTGGGTCTCGTGGGTGACAGTGCAGATGTTCATAGTAGAGACAATAGTGCCTACTATCAGTCAGCATATACCATAGCAAAAGGTAATAGAAATGCATACCGTCAGAGACTGTATAACCAGAATCAGTCACAGCAGTTTCGGTGGTGGTATGAGCAGCTAGGCAAGTGTTAGTGCAAATATAATATCGCGAGACCAATGAGGCTACGAACACAGACAAGTAGCAGTCTCGCCCCCAGTTGCGACGACAGAAGCAGCACAGAAAGCCAGAATGGTGGCGACAGCCTTGAGCTTGAGAATAGCCATTGCGAAGGTGGTGAGTCTGTTGATTATCGAAGAGATTAGCAAGTGTTCTGTGAGGCGCGGTGGAGGAGAGGAGAGGAGAGCGCGAGGTGCGTGTGTGAGAAGAGCGGCGGAGGTGACGGAGCACAAGTGCAGAATGCTTCAAGAGACGCACAGAGTGCAAATATAACGTTAAATGAAGACTCACAGGTTTGATGTTTGAAAGATATTGTAGTGCAAGTGACTGTATGCAAAGGACAATGCAAAAGGGTGTTGAGGTGCACGATCGATGCAGTGAAGAGAAGATGAGAGAGAGGGTGAAGAAGAGAAGAAGAGAAGTGGAAAAATCAAATGACGAGAGGATTCCTTTTCTACCTCGTCGCAGAGGTAAACAATAGAAGAGGCCCCTGCGTTAGGTTGGCTGCCTGTGTCAGTCCGTTGACAGTGACGGACCTTCGCAGTGACGAGCAGCTGGCGAGTTATGGTTTCAAGGGGCAACGGTTCAACAGCAATAGGGATGAATAGGTAACATCTAGTAATTATTGCATACAGGTAACTATGGATACTGATAGAATGCTAAAGCAACAGCCGTTATTTGGTGGTACCGACTCTTTGTTGCACTACGTGGTGTTGAGGCATCTCATCGCGCTTTTGGTGTTTGCCACCGAGCTGGAGGTTGAGTCACAAAGTCCCTTCATAAAGGGTCAACAATAGCGATAGTTGCTGGGGCGAGAACTTAACGATGGTTTGATATTTCTGGGTGTCATTCCTTGGGGGTTTTCTATTTGGTTACTTGAATGAGTGTTGTTGGATCTGTTGCTGGTATATGCCAGTGGGTTTCTTAGGAGCCCTGCACGTTCTCAGGTAGCTACTATACACAAACTGGTTCAAGTTCCTACACTCATATGCATACCTGGGTATCCAAGCCTTCGATGCAGCTATCAAGCGTCAGAAATATACAAGTCTTCAAAGCAGGTCTGCACTGTAACTCTGTTCATCGAAACTGATCCTTGATACAAGGAATCGCCGCCTACACACTTGGCCTCGGTCAACAGCATTGTGTTTTACAGCTCATGTCTAATCACTCTTGCCACTGAAATTCAAAAGCATTCATTTTCTGCATGAAAGTGCGAGACTGCGGGCCCTGTCCTACGTTGCAACCGCAGCGGCATCTCGCATTTCTACACACAACATAAGCCATATCTGTCTGAGATAGATTGACGATTCACATCTTCTCCCAGCAACTTTTGTTATATTATCCTCAGTCTCTCACGAAATCTGCTAAACAACATGCGGGTCCCCTCGCTCAGCATGAATACGATGCTTCAACAAGACTCAGGCTAATCTCACATAGGCTGTGCTACTGTCTCTCCAACACGTGTCTGGACAGTCCACTTGTGTCGTGTCACTTGCATGTGCTTCAGAGTGAGTACCCGATGAAGGACAGGCAGTCTCTGAGAAGAGTTATGCAAAGTACCTATATGCAACTCTGTTGGCATGGGGAGGACAGGTTGAGGTTTGTCTAAGCGAAAGAGTGGGTTCTGTGATAAAACGGCATGTCTCAGGGTCCTTTGCATCTGCCTACAACATTCTCACACCAAGACCTCAAGAGCATTAATTGCGATTGGAGTTGTTGCCAAATGAGCATTGCACCTAGCTATGCAAGTGTCTAAAAACAATATTATTCTACTGCGCCATTATATAAAGTATTGAGGCACTATAAACAGGATCTCGGTTATAGGGTAAACCATATAGCTAGAGAAAAAAAAAGAGGATATAATGATGGATTCTAACCATCTTCAATGGACGAACAGGGAATCGAACCCTGGACCACTCCCAGATTATTCAGGTGAATTATGCTAAGGGAGTATTATACCACTAAACCATTCGCCCGGTTGGATATCAGAAGAAGCCAAATCGCTATCGATGTTGGCTGCAAAGAATTGTGGGACAGGTCTTTACTCAACTTGGTACACAAATTTCATGATATATCTCTTATCCTGATGTTCTCATCGCAATTAGTTTTTTACGTCCTCAAATATAATACTATGAGCTCATATTCTGCCCATCATCGTACAAAGAGAAAAGTACATCCGCAATCCTAGCATTTGGGTATTGACCTCTCCTGTTATCAAGTCCTTCCCACCGCCAACCATAAGAAAGGTTTCACTTGGAAACTTCGAGCTGAAAGTATAAAGAAAATGTCCCTTTTAGCCTTCGAACAGCTGTCTCAGTCGTCTGAGATGTCCGGTAGTCGATAATATCGTAGTTACCAGCACACCATAACAGACCAACATGACCAGCCGGGTTATGAGATCAGGAAGAACCATTATTAATACCCCTAAACAGAGAAAACTCATAGAAAAACCGTTTACGAGAGTTCTCAGAGGAACAATGGGAGCGGCAGGTGGTGCTTGATTGACTCCAGGAACATTTGTTGCCGTCCCGTGTGATAGAGCGAGGAGGTCTGACGCACCAAGGAATTGAGTTTCTTCGTCTATCAAAATCTGCCTCTGGTTCAGGTAAGTTCTGTAAGCTTGTATCTCGTCATTCGTTGGTGATGGTCGCTTTTGCATGTATTCTAGTGTCGACATCGCCATTTCTGACTCAGTTAGATAAAGCCGTGCCCGGGTCTTCGATGCACTCACTGTACTTGGAAATAATATCATTTATTCTTTCCATAAGATTTCCCCTATCTTGATGGATCTGGTGGCCCAGCCGCCGTTCTTCCCGAGCAGATACAGGTATATGCGCCCCAAATCGTGTAGTGATAGAATCCATGCGTATTAGTTCTTCCTCCAACATCCCAAGTTGGTCTTGATAACGCAATAGATTGCGGTGAAGCAGCCAGTCGAATCTTCGATATATGGGTATCAGTTGCGGCTCGGCTCGGCCGGAGATCCTGGCTGCGATAGATGCATATCCATCTAGAGCTTCGATTGGGAGGTTTTCATTAGGCACAGCCATTTCGTCCTGGGTTTCTGGGTAAGAGGTGTCGTATGAAGTGTCGTATGAAAGGTTTTGATTAACAGTAGGAGGTTCCAATTTACTGGTCGTTTGGTTCATATATGTAAATCCAGGATGATAAGATTGCTCGATGAGTGGAAAACCCGATTGCTGAGGCGAAAAGGGGTCTTGTGATGGAGGATAGCCAGCCGGAGTATGGTTTGGTCCCCAACCAGTGTATGACATAGGACTAACAGGAGACTGAGGATAGTTGGCAATGGAAACAGTTGTCGGATCATATGCCGAAGGCACTGCTTTACGTCCGCTGGGAGTATTCTTAAAATAGTTCGATTCCGGGGATGATGTGAAGGTGTCATGGGGGACAAAGTATGGATCAGGCCCGGATGATGATACACTGGCAGGTCGACGTGCTCCCCTGTTCTTCATGTTCCTAGCTTCCCTTAGCATCTTGCTCCTGCTGCCAGTGGGCTTAGTTACGGCTGCGTCGTCGTTGGGTGTTGGCTGCGTAACGGCGGACCCGCTGACAGTTCGTTGAACGTTTGAGCGGGTGTGATCTGGTTTGGATGACGAACTAGGCGGTGTTGGATAGTGAGTAGCACCTTCACTAGGCGGCTGACTGGTTGTTTCTTCATAGTCTTCAACCTTCGATTGCTGGGATACTGTTTCTGGGATGGCGCCCTCCGAAGAAGACCATGATGGCCGGGGTCTTATTTGTGCCCTGTCGCTCATTGTGAGCTGGTGTTGTTGGTCCTTTGCGAAATGGTATCTTGATCAATTCGCGTGAATATTTTGTTAGATAAACCCCGCGCTCGTTTTATCAAAGACTCGTCACTGTAATATTGAGGTGTCACCGTGCGATAAATGTGGTGTCCTTGAAGCTTTCACTGAAGCATAGGAGGCATCTCAGCAGTGGCGGCCGTCTGTTGAGGCTGTGATAAAGCTGAACACAGCGTTTGACAGGATAGTAGCACCCGGAAACTGACGCCAGAATCCGCGAGCAACCGTAAATATGTCAGCCCAATAGTCTAGTGAGATTGGACATTAAAGCGTGGATAAGGTAAGACGAAGAAAAGTTCCCGATAACTTTGAATGGGGCTTTAAAATGACAGGTATCGAGAGTAAATGCGGGAGAGTTGATGAGAGTGTACGCTTCAGAACTTTTTGAAGTTAATAAATCGACATAAGATGACGACGCGATGATATGCCTCCTATTCATTCAGTCAGTGCGCTCGCCTGACTGCCTTGTTTCTAGCGGCGACGGCGTGAGAAGCTGAGCCGCGGAGGCCGGCTGAGCACTTAAGCTTGCCATTGGAGTATGAATTAGTGATGGTGGGGAGTCCGAGTGTTGGGTAGTATCAGAAGCAATGACTGTCGCATGTGAAGTGGTGTTGAGAGCAGTCATCCAACCATCCAATGCAAGTAGGCAAGTAATGAGAGCTGAAGAAGGAAAAAGAGGGACACTCTTTCGGCTGATATGGAATCGAGCCAAGTTCACATAGAAATAAGAGGTGGAAGGTTCCTCAAACGCATCAGTTTTGATTAAGGGTGGATATTTAAGAAGAAAAAAAAAAGAAAAATAATAAAGATCAAATGCAAATACCAAGAGATACAGTCCAGAAACCATAGACAGGCACAGGCTGACAGGCAATTGAGACCCCGGTCTACGAGGCACGTGATTAGAATTGATCTTTAGGTAGTTCTGTACGGATATTCGCTACGATAATAAGAGTTGATGGCTCCACCCGAGCTTTAAAAAAGAACATCCAATGATTGCTTCAGTCCCCCTCCAAAGACCAATTGAGTTAGAGTAACTATGGTTTTGAGGCCGTTTTGATTGTATGCATATGATCAGCCTGATTCGAACTGCCAAGTCATAGTGCATTCTGCGGCAACCCCCGGTTACGTCCCCCAACCAAAACACCTCCACACCAAGCAGATTTGAGAGCTTGGGGTCTTGATTGATATCGCTGTATCAGACCACACAAGCTCGAGTGGATTCCGACAAGCCTTATCCTGCAGATATCCGACCAGGAACTTTCACATCTTATCACCATGTCACGAATATCAACGTCTATCCTCAGCAGGTATCTGTTGAAAGGACAGGTACCTCGTCAAGGGTGTATCAGTACGCGCCATGCATCCAGACACACATCACTACCGTCGACAGCGATAGCCATCTCCAATACGACAAGGCGGTTGCATGCTGCTCCTGAAGTTGTCACACCAAGTCCCGAGCAACCAGTGCCTTTACGGAAGCAGCTCAAGGATGAAGCCAAGAAGGCCAAGAAGCAAGGCAAAAAGAAGCCAAAGGGTGATTCTCAAACTGTTGATGGTTGGGAATTGACCGTTGGTATCGAGATTCACGCTCAATTGAACACTGCCCGCAAGTTATTCTCGCCAGCTGTCACATCTTTCAACGATGAACCCAATAGCCATGTTGCTCTTTTCGATGTTGCTATGCCAGGAAGCCAGCCCTTATTCCAAAAGGAAACTTTAATTCCCGCTTTGCGTGCAGCCTTGGCCTTGAACTGCGAAGTCCAAGAGGTCAGTCGATTTGACCGAAAACACTATTTCTGGTGGGATCAGCCCTCTGGGTACCAAATCACTCAATACTATGAGCCCTTCGCCAAGAATGGACATATCACGCTTCTAGCTCGGGATGGAATTTCTCCTCAAGATGGCGAAAGTGTGACGATCGGAATCAAGCAGGTTCAGCTCGAGCAGGATACTGCCAAGACGCTGGCTCAGGCTGGAAAGGTTCAATGGCTCGACTTCAACCGTGTGGGTGTTCCTCTTATTGAGATTATTACTGAGCCCGAACTTCATCACCCTCGTACTGCTGCTGTCCTTGTGCGAAAGATTCAGATGCTGTTGAATACCGTCGATGCCTGCGTCTCGGGTATGGAAACAGGAGGTCTGCGAGCTGATGTCAACGTTTCTGTTCGACGAACTGATGGATCCAACCCATCTCTCGGCACAAGAACTGAAATCAAGAACCTGAGTACCATCAAAGCGGTTGAAGACGCTATCATTGCAGAACGTGACCGTCAAATCCGCGAGTTAGAAGCCGGACGCTCTATTCCCAGTGAAACTCGCGGTTGGTCTATAGGGTCTACTGAAACACGGCGACTGCGTGGAAAAGAGGGCGAGGTTGACTATCGATATATGCCAGACCCTGATATCGCGCCTCTTGTCATTGGAAACGACCTTGTAGGCCACTTGCGTCAGTCCCTGGCTGTCACTCCTGATTCGGAGCTGGACACTCTGATTGCCCGATTTGGCCTTACGGCCAAGGATGCGTTGTCTCTGATTAACCTGGAGAATGGTTCACGTGTTCAATACTACTATAAAGTCCTTCACTCCATCCAGGCCAGGTTTTCGGAAGATTTCAGCGAGGCTGAAATGCCCGAGTTCAAGCGCTATTCTGCTCTGGTGGGTAACTGGATCATACACGAACTTGGCCGTCTGACTACCTACAAGGCTGGCCCACTTGCAGCCCGAGATCTGACGTTCACGCCAGAAGGGGACTGTGAGCAAGTTCCTGACTCAGACCTGTCACAGCTCCTTTATCATCTGATACGCAAACAAATCACGGGCAAAGTTGCCAAGGAACTTCTCTTTGCCATCTATCTAAAGGAGATCGAAGGTGGAGTCACTCAGGCAATTACAGAGAACGATTTGTGGTTCAATGAGATTCCTGAAGAGGAATATGAGCAGTTGGCTGATGAGGCCATGGAAGGAGAGCACAAGATCTTAGAGGAGTTCGCTAGCTCTGAGACATTTCCTCAGGGCAAGCTCATGTTCCTTGTGGGAAAGATGATGCGACTCGGACCTACTGAGCGCATCGTTCCTGCAAATGCTGAACGTGTCATGAGGACAAAGGTAGAGGGTCTTCGAGACCGGTGATTCAACCAATGCCAGAGGAAATGTAACATTGATCAATAACACAATTCTTCTCCCGTCACCTGAAATGTTCACCTCAGAACATCGTACCACCGCATTCTTGATTGACGATGGCTTTTAGCCCAGGACTAAAGATAGTTTACCAGTCCAACAATGAGGCTTTGGCCGGGCATCACTGGTGTCACCAAAGATTCTCTTGCGCACTGAAGCACAAGGTAGCAAACACGGGTCAGTCGATACAAGTTATGGTACAGTGCCTAGAATAAATGCTTTCTTCTCTTCTTCTAAAGCATTCTCAAAATCAAGTTTGGTTATGACAACTCTGGTGCATCTACGACAAGTCTGTTCCTCAAAACCGACAAACTAATGGCTAGTATGATTTCCGCAGACGTTACAGTTCCTGCTCATGGGGACAGAGATGTCCCACGAACTTGGCAATCCAGCCATGGTTCGACATTTAAAACAGTTGTCCACAGCGACCGAGACAGCGAGAGCGGTGTCATGACAGAGACAGTGTGGGAGACGATGAATCCATATTCGAGTGATCCAGATGGTATACCTAATACTATACCAACAGCTTCTTCAAAAACTATTACAGCGACACCTGTCGCTACTACAAACAATTATACTACATATTCTACTCCGACTCCTGCCGGCAACCAGAGCTCTGGTTCTGTAGCTTCAACATTGCACCACTCTGGTGGTCTATCAGATGGAGCTATAGCTGCTATAATAATCGGTGTTCTCTTTGGCTTAGCCATTGCAGCCTTGGCAACTTGGCTCTTGGTCCGAAAGTCACGAAGACGTTCAAGAGTGACCCAAATTACTCCTCCGCAGACACCAATCTACAGCCCTTCACCACCGAGTTCCCCATTGCCAACACCTCCGCCTCTAACAGAATCGGGTAACGACCGGGTTTCGAACTTAGAGGATTCTTGGGTTAGTTATGGCGACCGTGTCCGATCACCTACACCTCAGCCGGCCGTGGCGGAGGTAAGAAGCTTCACTCGAGCGTGGCAGAAGCCACGGGCATATACCGTCAGCAGAGGCCGTATGACTGAGGTGCATGGCTCAGAAGGCTCAGAGTCTCCGCCAAGCCCTGACGATGATATGTCACCTATTTCACCTCTGTCTCGAGCTGGTTCTTCCCAGGCTGATCGACGTGTTGTAAGCCCTGTGGCTTTGGTTTCGAAATTCAGCACAATGTCAAACAGGACTGATCAGAGTCGGGAGCGAGGAGAAAGTCAGAGGAAAGCGTTCTAATAAAGACTTTGAGCCTTGATTCTTGGAGACACCTTTTGCCTAATAGGGGCTGGCTTGATTTCGGTGTTTCTGAATGAGAGTCAGACGACGAGATTTTGTGCTACGGCTTTGTCGCTTACAGATAGGATATGGGTCCCAAAGGGACAATTTTGAAGTTAATTAGCTATTTAGTTACGCTCTAGATAGGACAGGGGAAAGCCAACGCAATTTAATTATGCTTGAGATTAATCAAGGCTGTCTCAACTTTGACTCATGTTTCGATGTTCCACATTTGTCATAACCAAGACCACGGGGATGGTATCAGGTAGTCGGTATGATGTGATAATCGAGAGTAGCAAGTTAGATGTTGATTTTGAATCACTGGCGTTATTTCTTTGGCAAGACCTCTTTCACACTGCAAAGTTTCTGCAAAACAAAATAATTTGTAAGCTAGTGACCAATATCGAAAGACTCCAAACTCCTTGTGTGCTGACACATGGCAATGCTCCAAAACGGAACGAAAGAAAAGGACCGCAGCAAAGCAGGGTATGTTCTCACCAACCCCATGTTGCCTCATCCTCTAAGCCCACTCCTGCTCCTTTCACATCTTTCCATTATGTTCATGACGAGGATCATGGCCTTGAGCTGTCTGCAGCACTTCGCTGTCGTACTTTCCAGGCTGGAAAGCATAATTCAAGTTCTCTCTATCCTTCAAAAACATATCAACTCTTTCATCCTTGGACCTACCCGCCGCAATAGTGTTACGACGGGCAACCTGCTGCCCAATGGCGAGGTTGGACTGGTTCTTCATTTCCACGAGATCGGCGCCGTACTGATCTGCTCTACTCATCTGAGCAAAAGCGCCTATCATGCACATAACAACGACAAGAGTGGCAAAAAGACCATTAGACATGTATAAAGGGTCCTTGGCTCTGCCATCACGGGCATCGTACCATCGTTCCCAATCTTCCCATGTAGCATTATGTGCTGCAGATCCGGCTCTGTGACGCCAGGCACGATCAGCATTGCGGACAGTTTCGTTGAGTGTCTGAGGGCGACCACCGGTCCATCCTACACCATGAACATCATAGAGCTGACGTTTAGAGGGATCGCTAAGGAGGTCGTTGGCAGCAACAATGAGGCGATACCGTTCTAAGCGGGTCTTGTGTGTTATGTTATCGGTATTGGGAGCATGGCTGTGTCGGTCGGGGTGGTAGACTTTGACAAGCTGATAGAATCGATGCTTGGTATATGGAGCGTCACTCTTCATAGCGAAGATCTCGTAGGGAGAAGGATACGAAGTTTTGGGCCACTCAGGTGCTTCATTATGATTGAAGCTGCCTCTTTGGTCGCTGTTTACTGTAGCATATTGCCTATACCCGTCTATTGAGAAAGTCGTTGCTGGTGCGTGGCTAAATCGGACCCCTCTAGATGACGTTATAGACCGGATAGGCGTTATACTCGACACGACGGGAAAGGCATTGCAGGAACTGAGAAAAATGGCAGATTTGTTCAGCGGCATGACGAGTTTGTTGAGTGGCATAAGCCCAGAGACATTGAAATCATATTCAGCACCACGAGCTATGAGGTTTGGATATCGCGGACTGAGCACGTTAGAGCAGGAAACGATAGCTACAAAAGATGGAGGTTTAAGTGGCGTATCACGAGCAGCGAATGAGCATGCGGACCATCCAAACTCGCAGACTCCGTTCCCCACAATCGCCGACTGAGGTGGCAGGGATTATCTAATGCCCGGGCCGCCCGACAACGGCGATTGAAGCCACAGCCGGCATGGTCACGAGACCAGATCCTTGTTTCTTCACCGAGGTGTTCACCACGGTGAAAGGCTGTCTCCAAAGCACCCCTGCTTCGATCTGCCGACGTCCCGAGATACCCTTGCATTCGATGACAGATTCGTTCACATTATCCGTTCGGGTTACCACTGTATTTCCTTCCAATCGCTCCCGGGTAAAGTCAGTCGAAAGCAACTCCAACCGACGATCAGTTCGAAGTAAAGCAATTCATCCAGCAACCAACACTGCCGACATATCCGACTCTCTTGAAGTATTGAAATACTATCTCTCATCGAGATGAAAGACTGGTTACCCTGAATCATTCGGCAATTAGTTGAATGTAACCGAGCTTCCATTCGAGCGCTACCGAGGATATTATCAACTTATAAGAGGATATAAACGCGGGAATAACAAATCATCATACACACCATGTCATCAGAGGCGCTGCGCTAAGTCGGGAGCCTCGATCTGGACAAGATTCACGTTTCTCTCGCGTTAGTTCATGCCGTTTATGCTTCTCCTCATTTGAGTGAAAGCCCGACTCCGCGATTTGGGGTAAATGACACGATAATGTTCGTCACATATGGGGAGGACCCGTCAAGAGATCAACCAGACACACGGTACCTGGGGACGGCATTTCCTGTGTCTGTGAGCCAATAAAACCAATAGCAGTATGAACATGACTCTTAATAGCCTCGTTTTTACCACGTTGCGAGCTGAAGTTGGTGGAGTTCATTAGCGGAATTCTTCCGGCAGCCATGGCAGTCACTCCACTTATCAACGACACAAGTCGGTCGTCATCTCCACCGCAAGCTTTTCCCTGCTTAACTAATGCTTCTAGGGTGTTTTCTCGTGGGAATAACTCCGATGTGCAGCTCCCCTGCTGGTTCGTCATGAGGCTCAGTACTAGCTGAGCCAGGATTGATCCTCCCGGCTTGGCGTGAGCCTCAAAGTTGGCCTTGAACTCTTCCCAGCTTCGCAGACGATGATTCTTGAAGTATCGATTTTCACTCCCTGATGAAAGACGAAAGACCCTGGCCAAAATCAACGGCACAATGCACAGTGGTTTACATGATATGATTTGAAATCTCCGCGGGTATGGATACTTGACTCGAACCTGGCCAACCATTGCCACACAATTCTCATCACCAACCTTATGACGACTGGATTATACCCTGGACACTGGCTCCGCTTCGTCTCAATCAACCCCAAGCACAGTCTCCAGCATGGTATATCCGCGTGCCGACATATCCAGCATTCCCGGGATAATAGGCCCTGTAAAGGTTCCGACACACCTTGTTGGGAACCTCCACACTGGTTACTGGGCATATTCTCCACGCCCATCCTTGTTCCTCGGCCCTTTGGTGATGTTCTTGCTCAAGGGCTGTTAGTGTCGTGGGTCGTTGAGCTCGGAAGATGGGACACGTTCCAATGAGCTTGACTATCACATTGGACTATCAGTTCTTAGCCTGTTGTTGATCCTCCCAATGTGGCCTTTTGGAACTTGCCGTTCCCACACTCAAAGGGACCGATGGGGTCGAATGTCCGTTCGTTCGTTCGTCATCTCAAAGTTGAGTTTGGGGTAGATCTCGTACCCAAGTGCGAACGATGGGGGATATAAAGCTATGTCCGAGACCCTATGTGCATTGACCAGATCTTTCTCCAGAACTCTACCCCGAATCTTTCTATATAAGCTTGTTTCTCTCGTGTTAAGTGACAACTTATCAGTCTCATCTTCCATAAATCTTGGTGCAATACTCAGACGAGATGTCTTCAGGCACTCCTCCCTCCCATGGGGCAACCACCCCGACACAGTACACCGATAAGGAGGAAGGACACTATCATTGCAATCACCCCAACCACTACTATGAGGAACGAAACAGGAACGTCCAGAAGCCTCACCAGTCCATGGTGTCGCAGGTGTACAACCCTTCGTTCTTCAAGGTTGCCAATCCTGGTCCATTGGGTTTAATCAGTTTCGCCTTGACTACCTTTGTCCTCGGCCTCTACCAGTGCGGTGCTGGGTAAAATATTCCTCTCTACCTGGTCATAGTTTTACATACTAACCCTGTGTTATAGTCTTCCTGGGTCAAACCCCTTCGGCGGTGTCGGTCCTGACCAAGCCATCTTTGGTCTGGCTGTCTTCTTCGGTGGCATTGCTCAGCTTTTTGCCGGCCTTATGGAGTTCCGCGTCGGTAATACCTTTGGTACTACCGTCCATTGTTCCTACGGTGCCTTCTGGCTTGCTTTCGCCATGTTCTTCGTTCCTGATCTGGGTATCAAGGACGCATACAAGGGCGATGACCGCGCTTACAGCTTTGCATTGGGCATCTTCCTAATTTTGTGGTGCTTCCTCACTCTTATATTCTTCGTGGCCGCTCTCAAGACGAACATCGCCATCCTCATTGTTCTTGGTTTCTTGTTCCTCGCTTTCCTCTTCCTCAGCTTGGCTCAGTTTCTGCAGACCACTCACCCTACTGCAGCTATTCGAATCAACAAGACTGGAGGCGCATTTTCATGCATCTGTGCCTTCGCAGCTTTCTATGCAGGTGCGGCTGGTATTATGACTGAGGATACGACATGGGTTCGCTTCCCTCTTGGCGAAATCGATGTCCAGCCCAAGAAGACAAACATTGCTTAAGCACATATGCTTCTAATGTTAGTGGGCAAAGCAAATGATAGCAGGTTGGAGCGTTGGATATAATACATCGTGGAATAAGAATGAATAAGTATGTTTAACACCTGAATGACATGAAGATAATATGGAGATGAATAAGACATGATATCGGGAAAGACAATATTCCAAAATTGATGACGTCAGGTTTCACTTACCTGAGCCAAGTGTCACATACAGACAGCAGGTCTTTGCTTTTCAGTTGTGGTATGGTCACATAATAAGAAGCCAAGTGACTTGGTCATAGTTGCGATGTTTAGCACAAGATGAATGTGTCAATTGATTTCTTAATGCATGAACTTTGCTCCCCTGGTCTTATGATGTATGCCTTGTAATCTTACAACAGACCATTGTGAGGTCTGAACTTCATTATATCCCATTTGAATCATAGCAAGCTTGAGCTTCGTTTACAACTTGCCCTTGACCTCCTCAGCCGCACCCTTCACCTTGCCCTTGGCCTGCTCAGCAGCGCCCTTGGCTTCACCCTTGAGCTCCTGAGCCTTGCCAGCAGCCTCTCCTCGGAGCTCTTGTGCCTTTCCGGTGGCGCTGCCACCAGTCACATCCTGGGCAACATCCTTGGCCTTCGAGGCAACATTTTCTGAACATCCTTGTTAGCAATGGTACATCTTGAGCCAGTTGATAGTTGAAGACTAACCGCCAGCCTCAATGCCGTCGACAATCTTGTCGCTCACAACACGATCAACCTTCTTGGCAGTGTCCTTGACAGCATCTGTGGCAGTTCGCTGCAAAGCAAAGCTCGTGGTGAATGTTCGAGGAGCCTGGAAGGCGATAACGCGAGGTGCGAGGGCGACACGGCGGATGACATTCTCTGTGAGGAAAGACATGATGATGATTGCTGGTATTTTGTTGTGGGAGAGTTGAATTAAAAGATTTTACGTTGTGAGGTAAGGAAAAGGTTCAATTGATGGAATTGAGCAGAATAGAGAGATGTTTTTCAAAAGGAGAAAGAGAAACACGGGAAGCTCTTGCAACTTATGTTATGACGACGGGAGCTTGTCATAGCTGCATGATGTCACTCGCGGGGAAAGAGCTCCCTGTTGCGGCGCGACCAAACAAGCACGTGAAAAAAGGAGAGGTAATGATGACGCAGTGAGGCTTGGAATAAACGGGGAGAAGGCGCTGAGCTCAGAACGAGCTTGTCCTCTTTTTACGTTTGGTTTTCAATCTCATCATCGACAGATCCCGTGGCCGATCGCTGAAGAAGGTTTGAGAGCTATTGTGGGGAAAGTGCGTTTACATAAAATGGGCTGATGTTAGTGCAGTGAGTGGAAGGTGCCATTAGATCTACGGCAAGTTTGTTAATACCTACGATCAATGCAACAACTTTTATTAACCCAAACTCAGCTAACAAACTCACCTTGAAGTGTCAATACAGTAGTGACCTCGAAGCAGCAAGCGAAAATATACATTGAAAGAGTTACAAAACACACCATGAATGACCCTTAGCATGTCTGAGTACTTTTATCGCTTTTAGAACCGAAGGCTCAAGTTTCTGTTATCTTTCCAGGGCCGTCTTCGTTGGTTGATAGATTCGGCTTCATATCGCTTGAAGCTTTCATATCTAAATCGGATTCAAATCTAGTACATTAACTCATAACAGATTTTTCAATGATCATCAGCCGTCGTTATCATGAAAAAAGAACAAAACCTCATAAATCGTCATTTCGTTGTGCCTTTGACGTCTCTCTCCGCACTGATACCATCTGGCGATGCTGCTTTAGGCTCTGGCTCTATTGCTTCGCCTTCAATATCACGGCCGTCGTGATTCGGATCTCCCAACTGCATAGTAGCAGCTTGTCGAATCATGAAACCCTCATCTCTGGCTCTTGGCTCCGGTTCGTCGCATTTCTCGTCGGTTTCATTATCATCTTCAATAACTTCATCTGCGGATGTCCCCACTCGACCGTTTATAACGTTGTCGATACGTAGCCTAGGTGGACCCGAGTTGAGTCTCATACCGTTCTTAGGAGGTCCAGCTGCATATGCCGTCAGCAAAATAGCAACTCGAGCATATTTCTTGCATACTTACAAAGCAAGAGATCGAACAACTTGACAATAACTGGTCCCCAGACGGTAACAGCGATGATCTATCGAATATCATGAGATAAACGAACTGATCAGGGGATGGAAACTCACCTGGCCATACGACCACCTGTTGGCAGCAAAACTCTCGGCATTGATGACTTTCGTTAGAGAGATCATGTACAAGATGTTGATGACGAGATATGCGACTTCAAGGATGCGCCAGAACCATGTCTTGATAAAAAGTCCTCTTTTCTGCTTCCCCCAGCGCGGCCACCGACCAAGACGGTACGATCCAATCTGAACATGTTTAGTGAGATGATGCTTGCGAAGTGTCCACGCCAGCTGATCAACTACCAATGCAATGATGGCAATGGTGTCGAGAATAAGAAATGTCATCTTGTACAACAAGGGATGCGGAAAGAAGCTGAAGGACTGTCCATCGATGCCTTGAGTTGCGGCGCAATATGTTCGCGGACTTGGATTGAAGCCACATGCTTCTATCTCATTCTGGCTCTTGAACAAAGCAAACGCGTCCTTGAAATAGATCTTTTGCGAGGTTGCGACGATGGCGAGGAGATACTCCATGAAGAAGCCCAAAAAAGTGTGCCAGTTGCGAATGCCTTCATGATGCAGACAGACCTGGATAAGAAACATCGGTAGTATGCCATTTTGAGAAACATGAAATGCAATGGCAGCGTTGACAACGATCTCGCCCCAAAAGGTACCCTCTTGAGAGTTTACAACAATGGCAAGAATCGATGCTATCTGAACAGCAAAGACAAACCAGCACTGAGCCTCCTGAAACTCGACTAAGGTGGTTGCAATCGCAATGCTCGTGCGCGACAGGCCACCAGAGTCACGCCAGATCATACTCTCAATTCGGG
The DNA here is from genome assembly GCA_013396035.1 of Fusarium pseudocircinatum. Taxonomy (NCBI): domain Eukaryota; kingdom Fungi; phylum Ascomycota; class Sordariomycetes; order Hypocreales; family Nectriaceae; genus Fusarium; species Fusarium pseudocircinatum. The sequence continues at coordinate 16,673 of JAAOAS010000111.1, forward strand.
TAAGACTGCGCTTCAGGCGATAGGGCTTAGGTTCTGATTTGCGACGACTTGTATCTTGTGTAATAGTGACCCAGAGAGTGAAGCCCTTGAGTAGCAGATACAAGGATGCAGCGAAGCATACTTGAAGAACATACGATATGAGAACCTGAAGCCCATGTCAGTGTCTAGAGAACTCAACAAATGCTAATCGGACCTACTCCTGGTCCAAAGATATCTGGGTTGACCTCGGCTGGTAACTCTGGACAAAACTCGTCTAGGGCCTCGAATATCTCCTCAGGGGTTGAGGTATCATAGGAGAGGCGGTCAATTGTCCGGTTGCAAGGTTTGCTCAGACCATCGTTATCACAAGCGTCTTGAGCGCAAGCGATGAGAGACCTGAGAACAGGTCGACCGTCAAACTCTGACAAAGTTCCAGATCCCATAATTGCGCTAGCATTGCGCTCAGTCTCTTGGCTGACATAGTAAGATTTCGCATCCTGAGTCCAATGCGCCGCTGCAGCTAAGGCAGCGCAATTGTAGAACGTCTCCAAAGAGCTGAAGAAAAGACTGGAATTGTTGCAGGCGCGTGTGCAGTCGGTTCTACCATCAACTTGGCACCCAGAAGTGAACAGAGTTATTTCCTGGTTCCCATCGAGACTCGTGGCGAAAAGCTCTTTGAAAGTGAGTCCTGAGTCAACATCATCAGAGCCAGAGCCGAGACCGGCGATGTCAAGAAACGGGAAGAAATCCGACGTTCCTTCAATGGAATCGCGAATGAGAATAGTGAGAGGTGTACTCGGGGCTGTAGATGATGGCGCCGACGAGGTGAGAGTTGCAGAGGTCGACAACGATTGCAGAATGGATGCTGATGCCATCGTGGAGATGTCTCTTGGTGAGACGTAGTATATCCTCCACGGGCTCAATTAAGAACGTCCCTCCATGGTCTCTGTTTGATCTGAAGGCTATACACCCGATGTACCAAAGAGTACGGATAGGAAAGGAAGAAAGAGATGATCAACAGAAGTCGGAGGAGGCTGAAGATCCAATCCAATGGGTCCAGTTCGTCGCTGACTGGGATCTGGGCTCGCTACTGTAATTAGTCTATATGCCGTTGTCTTGGCACGTTTCCCCAGAATGGAAGTTTAGAGAAGCTTGTTTGGTGGCGGAGTTGGGTTTTGTTTTCCAGGCTTTCAAAATTAGAACAGAGGTGAGAGTGAGCAATTCCTAGCATTATATTGAAAAGAATTATAGTAATTATAAGCCGACCAGACATACAGTAACAGCTTCTTGGTCCGTCTTATTGTCCATCGTCATCATATAATTGTATGTGGAACTTGGACCAACTCATCATCTCCACCAAACGTGCTTTCGTTGATAGTGACAACCAGCAACCCTACCTCCTATAGCCTACTCATCGGGGTATATAAGAATATGATCAACGGCTTCAGCGGGCAAGGATGTATATAACCGTGTGAAGTTAGATTAACCATAAATCTACGGATGCTTCTCTTAAAATCCCGTCCTTGTCTTATCGGTTATCGGCTTAACATTTATGAACCGACACCAACCGATGCACGTCATTCCTCGGCTCGCAATGCCGTGTCTCAATACCTTAAGATAATATACAAAGCTCAGCTTTCCATCATCAATAACGACCCAGCGATCACCCATTGATCTACTCGAAATGGCACCTCGTCTCTCTCAACCCGTAGTAACCCTTCGTCTTCTCAGACGTTACTACTCCTCTACCACCGAACCTCTCATCCGAGTAACGAACCTCCCCGCGCCAAACACCGGCCATATTCGCATTCTTGAGCTTAATCGCCCGTCTGCGCGAAATGCCATTTCAAGGGCTCTTCTAGCGAATCTTCGCGCCGAGATCGATGCTTTACATAGTCAATATGGGCCCAATGGCGAAGAACTGCCACTGCAGAAGCGTTTTGGTGGTGCAGCTGGTGCAGATGAGAAGGGTCCTACGAGAGCTGTTGTGCTGGCTAGTGCTGTTGATACATCGTTTTGCGCTGGCGCGGACCTCAAGGAGCGTAAGGGAATGAGCCAGGGAGAGTCAGTATTCCCTCGATCAAATATCAATGTGCTGTACTAATCACCGGGCACAGAACTGCTGAATTTCTCACAAATCTTCGCAACACCCTCACATCTCTATCCAGCCTTCCCATCCCTACCATCTCGGCCATCTCCTCAGTCGCACTCGGCGGCGGACTTGAGCTCGCTCTCTCCACACACTTTCGCGTTCTGAGTTCCAATGCAACGGTCGGTCTTCCTGAGACCCGTCTAGGCATCATCCCCGGCGCCGGCGGCACCCACCGTCTTCCCGCTCTCATCGGCCTCTCCCGCGCCCGCGATCTGATCCTGACCGGCCGTCGCGTTGGCGCTCCTGAGGCATACTTTCTAGGTATTGCTGATCGGCTTGTTGAGGTCGTACCCGAGGATGAGCGTGATGGCTCAGATGTTCTTGGCGAGGCCAGAAAAGCAGCGTTGAGTGAAGCTGTGAGACTGGCGCAGGAGATTTGCGAAGGAGGGCCAATCGGTGTGAGGGCTGCTCTTCAGGCTGTAGCATGGGCAAGGGAAGAGGTTGAGAACAAGATGTATGAGCGAGTCGTCAATACCGAGGATAGAAACGAAGCCCTCAAGGCGTTCCAGGAGAAGAGGAAGCCTATTTTCACTGGCCGATAAGGTATATTGAAATCCTTGAGAGTTGATATCAAAACACGAGCAATGTGGGCAGTATGAGCAATGAAAAGTTGACGAATTGGCCATAAAAACAGATGGAGTCGACCCCAGGTTCTCTTTTTGCAACTCATGGAACAGTATACAACGACTTATCTGCTATTCTTTCTGCATCTATCTGATCCTCTGGGCATGTCATCACCAGGAAATCCCGCCCCAAAAACCTATTAATTACGTGAACTCCGTTGAAAGGTTCTTTGGCTCAATAATGGTCTATCCTTTTCTACTACCTCTGTCCTTCTCACACCACAAATCACGGCTCCTTTGTCTCGTCGTCCTCGGTAGCTTTCTTACGCTTTCCCCGAAGCTTGGCTTTTTCGATAATGCGATGTACCATGCCGTAGGGCCCACGGCGCCGCCTGGTGTTAGCCAGAGGATCTGTCCGAGGTTTCACCTTCAACTTAATCCGTTTCTTGACCGCTTTGATAGCTCGATCGGGGGTTCCAAGCTCAGCTCTTTTGCTCTTTTGAGCTATTGTGTTACAATCCTCATGAGTCAGTTTTGCGCCTATCACAAGCTCTGTTTGAGGGCCATCCTGAGATTGCTTCTCAGAGGGATGGGGCAATCTTGGGGGTTCTGGTGCCCGATCATCAGTCTCGACAAGCTTTAGTCGTTTTGTGGGTGATCCCGGAGCTTCATACACATCTACTCCTGTAGAAGAACTAGCATCGTCTTCGTCTGACGAGGAAACCCGCTTGTCTGGGTTTTGAGCGCTTTGGATTCCAGAGGTCACCGCCGCGTCCGTTCTGACTGTTGATGACTGTTTGGGCGGAACAGACGCTAGACCTTTGCTAACTGACAGTGGAGGAGGTCCCTAGTCAATCTTTTGCTCCGAATATGCGGGCGGAAGCTCCTGAGGTGACCCCGAGGTCTTTGGCGGTTCGCTGTTGGTGACTGTTATATCTCCATCAGCGTCAAGGTTTTCGAACGAGGTATTTGATGGTGGTGCTGGTCTTCGACGCCGAGGTACGTCGACGTAAGTCTCTTTATCTTCATCGCGGATGTAGCAAAGAAAGTATGGCTCTCCACTGGTACTCAATGTATTTAAGACTTCAGCTGTGCTGCGATTGACCTCGACATTGGAATCATTGTATTTGCGCCAAACACCCTGTTCAAAGTCGTAAATCCATACCCAATAGTGACCCGATAGCAGCTGGCCACGATGGCATATGACTGCATGGAGCCGGTATGGATTGCTCTTCAAATTGGAGTGATAATCTTCCAGAGCTGCCTTCTTGTCTTTGAGCTCAGAATCCATCATCTCTCGAACAGCGGACTCGGTGTCTTTGATGTCTTTTGGCCTCGAAGGTAGACCAGCCGAGGTCACTGAGTTTACGCTGGGTCGGCCGACAAGAAGATAGTCGTCATCAACCGTCCCATCAAAACTCCAGTCCTCTTCCACGATCTTCACACCGTCTGTCATTTCACTGTCTTCTGTGACAGCTACAACACTGCATTTGGCTTCCTCTTCTTGTGCAATGCTCTCGAGGATGGGTCCAGTTGGACTCATGCTCTCAATTGCAGTCTTGGAGGCTTCGATGTCAGATATGCGGCTGGCGATGGCCCAACTCTTGACTCTTTCTCTGAAGGTCGGGGAGTCGTGGGGGGCATCCATGTATCGGTCGAGGTATAGTGTTTCAGGAATTAGTACGGGGTTGCCGTTCTTGCTCCCTATAGACTGCGACCTTTGAATGAGTACGTGCAGAACAGGGGGTAGCGTCTGGATAGCTGTATATCGTGAAAGTTTGTCTTCTTCAATAATTTGCTGGTCGAAATTTCGGCCAAGGGCTTCGTATAGTGAGCATGAACCTTCCGGAGCAGGGAATGCAGTAATAGACCGATCAAAACTAATTTCTTTTTGATAAGTCTTGTCGTCAAACTTCTTGGTGTAATTAATGGTGGTAACGAAGAAAGTTTTCATGATCTCTTCAAATTGAATACCGGTTGACTCGTCAACAAATGATGGGCGGATAGCGGCTTGGAGACGATTGATGATGCTGCCCATCACCTCTTCTACATCCTGCTGGTCGGTGCCAGAAGACCTCTTTTGGTGTTCCAAAGCAGTCAGCACCTTCTGGTCGACCGTTTGTGGCTCCCCGGCATCCGGCATGTTGATATCAGTAGACTCAATATCCTGGGAAGTGCCGTTCTTCGATGTTTCGATAACCTCGGGAATTTCCATGGGCCTGTCACTCGTTCGACTGATTTTAACGACATCCTCATCTTGTCCAACCTCCATCACTGTGTCAATTACCTGATCTTCAGTGGTGGTTAGAGAGGTCTCCACTTTCTCATAAGAACGGTCTGAATCCTCTTCAACGAGTGTTTGCGAGCTGACTGTGCTAGCTGTATCAACTGGGTCGCGGCTATCATTGGCGGTTACAGAAATCATCTCCACGTCGGTATTTTCCTTTGCTGGGGGTCCAGGGGGCGGTCGAGTAGGAAGTGGTGGCGGCTGAGATTCAGTTGATGCTTCAATAGAGCTCTTCGTTTCCTTGAGAAGTGTGCCGGTGGACAATAGCACAGCATTGGCGAGCCTCTGGGATGGACGCGTTGCTACCTTGTCGGATTTTTCAAGATTGTTGAATAGATCTGAAAGCTCCTGTACAACTGAGTTTGGTCAGTTAAGCTGTAGAGGCCTTGCCTAGACAAACTTACAAGCCTGAGCAACGACAGCTTCGCCACGGTCCAGCTGCATTTTGTTACCACCAAGCAATCGCTCCTTGATTTTCTCATCCGTCAGCTCGAGCTTGAACTTGTCATAGTTGATAACGACATCTCGAACCGGTTTGACAGTAAAAAGATATTGCAAAAGGCTGTTGAGGTAGCACGTATTTCCAATATTCTCCAGTCCAACTGGAAGATCAAAGTTCGTAGCTCGTGCGGAGGCGCTACTTTCACCATAAGCTACAATACCATGCATTTCTCTCAGTTCTCCAACTGCGCTTTTGAGACCAGTTGAATTCGTGTGCTCGGCAATCTTATCCATAGCCTCCAAGTAAGTTGTCTTGGCATCCTTGTCTTTGGCGTTTTGAATCTATACACTTGATTAGACTCATGCTCTAGGCTCAACAACAACAGACGCATATTTCTGACCTTTTCTTTGACATCATCCAACGTATCAGGCCCAAAGCCACTGGCATCACTCAAGCCAAGAATCTCTTTCGCCGTGAGTAAAGAGAAACCCTCCCCATACTCCATCACCAATTCTGCTGTGTAGTTATCATCGGATGATGCTTGAGAGATCAGCATCAACATATTTCGGGCGGTGGTAGCACAGCTGGGATCTTGTGCCACCTTTCGTCGGAATGCTTGAACAATGGATTGTGCCTTGTATTCGTTCAGAGGCCGCAGCTCGAAGAATAGTAAAGCCTCACTCGTCAACGCGGCATCATCACTGTTTGATTGACGTGGTACTTGGCTCTCGAAGATTGATGATTGAGTGGCAGCGTATTCAGTGAGCTGTTCGTCGTTAAGGTCATTTCCAATACTTATAAGAGCCTCAATGAGTTCTTTTCGTTTATCAGGAATAATTTCCCACTGTCTCTTGTAAGCATTGACAACAATCTCCTTCGACTGATTTGGCAAAACTCCCAGGATCTCATAACGCGCAAGGTTCACGAAGACAGAGTCCACGTTCGGTACCTCTGCACATCCTAAATCGGCATGTATACCAGGAGTGCAAAGCTCAGCAGGCTGACCGCCTCTGTGTATAATGATAATGCACTGAACCTCAGATCTCACATCTTCGATGTATGCTCGATATGTTCCTAAATCGGTAGCCCCAGAGGGGTTATCTGACTGAGGAGGGATCGGTGGTGTGAAAGTCCCTCCATCAACTCCATCTTCCGCTACATCAACTGTTTCCTCGAATTCGAGTTGTCTGAACATTTCAAAACATGAAGTCCCGAAAAGTACAAAGAATCGCTTATTCCTTTTAGAAATGCTCCTCGCGTTCTCCTGTGAAGTGGCCTCAATTATGTTCTTGAGGTATGTGTTCAGGTTCAGAGGAGCTTGCAGTGCCCAGTCATCATTTGCTGCAGCGTACCGGTCCGGATCCTGTTCCTTAGCACGGCGCACATTCTTACGAATGGTATCATGGTCAAGTAATAAGTCAATCCACTCGCGAGCCATGCGAGGTTCAGAGATTTCCAGCGTGACGGAGAACGTACATGGGCCGGCCGAGCATGCAAAAGGCTCGCAAGCAACGAGCGGGTAATACTTGTTCCGTTGTCTATCATCAATCTTAACGAGTGGCGAAGATTGCGACTCTTGGTCAACCCAAACAAGATGATGCCAGGGGAATCTCGCATCACTCGGAGGCCACTGCTCCTGTTGGAAGTTGCATAATTCTTGAGAGTGTTGCTCGTCCCATGACATCTTGAACACAAAATGAAAGTGGCAGTCAACGCACAGCGAGGACAATATTCGCGTTGATTTGGTTGAATAACTCTGGTTACCATTTATCATCAACCGATGGGGGTGATCCCAAGGATTTGGTGTGTTCGGTTCCGTTTTGCGCAATCGTTCAAAGACATCGCATACAGTGAACTTATTGTGCAAGAGTTCGTATATCCATCTTGAAGGGTGACATCCTGGAAGCAGTACAGTTAGCTACCGATCTTGATGCATAAGAGTCATTGTGAACATACCTCCTGTATTTTGATTTGGTATCCTGTTCTTAAGAGGCGTCGGGTTTTGAGTGACAGAAATTCCACTGGTCCCAGGCAAAGAAGCGTAGCTCGTATCTAGATCCTGTGCGGATCTCAGGTCGTATCGGCTCGCCATGGGTAGCTACTTAGATGCTTGATCGATGTCTGATTGACAGTATTTCTTGATAAATCCGCTTATGTACTTTATCAAGATGCGAGGTCGTAGATAATAATATGCGTTGGAAAAGGGCTTGCTTGGAATTCCAGTTTGTGGGTTGCGGGGTGGCACTTGTCGGACTATTCGTAGATAGGGAACCGTGGAGTAGACCGTTCGTGCAACGTGAAGAGGTACGGTCCACTAAATCAGTGAAATGGGTTCGCTGGGAAGGCTCGGTTTCGTTTGCGCGGAACTCCTGGGTCGGTGAATGGAAGCAACCTCAGTGCGGTGGCGGTCGAAGCTCTAGAGGATGAATGAAATCGTACGGGGGTCGAGCTCCGTGCTTATTTGGTCATAATTTCGTCAATCGCGACCTATGGTGGAAACGATAAATAATAAACGCCAATAAGATGCTGACTGCGAAGAAACAATTTGGATGCCTGGGAAAGTTTGACGATGCTCGCAATGATTGCATCGACAAAACGAACGTAGCTGACGCAGTGCTCTTTTTGGCCATGCGATGGATGATGCAAGTGCTGAGTCAGCACCTTAATTGAGTGGAAAGCTCAATCTGGGGTTAATGCCACAGCTTACATGAACCTTTACCTATCAAATGCAGAAGGCAACAAGCTTCTATCGCTTTCTTTTTCTTTCTCTCCATAATTAAATAGGAACCTAGTATCAAAGTCCCATGTTTTAATTAAGCTTTTGCTTGTGTACCTTTTTGGGGTTCGCAAGTTCTATTTCCATGCCGAAAAGTCATCAAATGCGACACCTTGCGCCAAAATCCCACCGAACTGGGGAAGACCAGTAGTGACTGTACATTTGCCTTTCATCAGCGGCGTTCTCGCTATTTCGTCCTGTTCCACGCATGTGTTTTCAGTTCGCGATTAGCTGAACGCCCCTGCCCCAAGTACCACTCGAATCGCATCTTTCCCTTTGTCGATTAATGAGCTTTCTCCTATAAGTGATTGGATATCTGACGCGTCCCTGATCATGGCATGATCCAGTGACGACTGAGGCTTGTGCTACTCATCGATACGAAGCAGCACAAATAAGATTGAATCCAACTTGAGGAAATGCCCCTGTTTGCTACGCATAGTTACACAAAGTACACACAACGTCAGCAAATGCCATTCACGTTCGTGATTCTACGTACCTTAGTAGGTATACCAAGTGTATCATTTATCTAGGCCCAGAATCCAAGCTCAATCGAAACAGATGGGTGGAGAAGAATAGTCGCTATGAGTATCTGAGCAACTCACTTTCTCGAGAATGGAAATGCATTCTTTGCTTCATTCTTCTTGATCATCACTGCTAGCAAAGCAGACAGGACCTCCATAATTTAGGATTCCCAAAAGCAATCTACTTACTGCCTGTTAGATAGGCAATTGAAAAGGCATTCGATACTAACAAGTTGAAAGCACTGGTGATATGCAAACCCCTCTCGGTTAAAAGGAGTAAGAATGTGAGAATGTGTATCAGAATACGACATCTTGAGTAATACTTATGAGGTCCAAAATGGGGGTTTGTGAAGTAGGGCTCAGGTATTAGGAATCGTTTGTGGAACTGCAAGTATCTGCTGGAAACAATACTTCAAATTCCATCTAAACTTGCTGAGGCAGGGTTTTCACCGACCAGTGTCGTTGCCAATCTATTACGGGAACTTTAGTATAATAATATGGTATTTATTACGCCAAATTGATTTAAATTGTAAAAATAGGACAACGCTACTCTTCTGTGGATAACATCTACAGCAATACTCCGTGATCTCAGGATATCACCAACACTCGCACACGGCGTCCAATCGGAGAACAAGTTAACCCTGCAGATCATCTTTCATTTCCCGCGTCACGGAAAGGCGCCACCCGGCACTAAAGCGAGTTGAAAGGCTCAGCGCTTGAGCGGTTAGCGCTCCGTCCAACCGCAACGGTCCATTAGCCGCCCATTCTTTAAGCCCCTTATGTACTCCGTAGATTCAACTCAACATTAATGCTGTAACCAGGCAACAGATTAGTCCCTTCAAACGTCTTGTTTCCGAGACCCAAGTTCTTCTCTAGAGTCAACGATTAATTAAAAAGAATAGAGAGGAGGTCACCAGTTTTGGTGTCTTTTTCTGCTTTGGAACTGCCACCGTGTTGAGTTGTCTATACAGATGGTGCGGCACTCTGCAAGGATGACCCTCCCAGTACATAGCGCGAAAGCTGAGTATCGGACTATCTACAGAAGTTAGTATTGGTTAACTTTCGATCGGCGCTTAATCCAGGCCGATTTTGCAAATTTAGGTAGTATCAGATCCTTGACGGCCCAGTTATTCCTGTTTCGTGATAATGAACCATCGACCAACATGCATATTCCTCTTACCTTAACACATCTTCTGCTATTTTGCTAGAGATTCTGTTTACTCATCGGATTGAGAGATGTTGGTTCTTAACACTTACTTCTTACGGAAGGTTCTGCTTTTCATCAACTATGCCCATGATACGATGGTCTTAATACGGCTGTGGCCCGGCGCTAGAACCTCGACATTTTTTCTTCTATTTTCATACAAACTGTGTAGAGGTTGGCAGGCCACTTCTTCCTTTTCCTACATTAGGTAGTTATGTCGAGTTGGGAGACGGCAGCGCTTCGGCTGCAGGGCAACGTGACTGCCGACTCAACACCAAGCTCCTTGGACAAGAGTCTACCACTACTACCAAAGAGAAATGCCAAGGCTAGGACAACTACAGGTGTGAAAGAGGTATCTTCAGAGGAGAAAGACTACAGGAAAAAAGGGTGGAAACCACTCTCGCTGTCGACACCGATATTGCTTGCCGTCATCGCCCTTACGATCCTTCTGGCCATCGCCATCGAGACACTGGCACAACGAAGTGCAACTCAGGGTGGACTAGCCCTCTCACCCACCCTCAACGATATTCCAGCATATGCTAAGTTCAGTTACCTTTATGTGCCAACTATAATCGCCGTGTTGTACAGTATGATATGGAGTTGGATCGACTTGGACGTCAAGAGGATGCAGCCATGGTTTGAGTTGTCCAAAAAAGGCGGCGCCACGGCTGAGAACTCGCTCTTTCTGGACTACCAATACGAGTTCGTGGCTTTGGTTCCGTTTAAGGCGGCAAAACAGAAGTGAATCCTTCCTCGTTCTTATGTTCCAACAACTCCTAACAATTCAAATGTAGGCATTGGCCAGTTTTCTTTGGGGGGACAGCCATGGTCATGGTTTTCTGGCTTCTCACACCACTACAAAGTTCTCTGTTGGGAACGAAGGTGACAAACCAGACTAAAGCAGCAAACATAACGCACCGATCCCAGCTCGTTCCACTGAATCAGCAGGTAACCCTTTTGGATCCCGAGGTTTTAAACAATGGATATGCGGTTGGTTGGTTAGGTCAGCCATATCCACCCTTCACAACATCCAAATATGCGCTTCTACCTTTCTACCTTAGGAGTAATACAGCTCCAGACAAAGTTCCCACTAACTGGACAGCCGAAACTACAAAGCTGACCACGGAACTGAGCTGCTGGCAGGCAGATATTCATCGAAACGAACACGGTGCGACACTAGCTTACAACTTTCTCAATGGCCATGGATGTAATGCAACTGTCAATATGCGACGGGGAGTAAACTACACGATGAATTATATTGGATATTATTCAAACGCCTATGCCGACATATACCTTGGGAATCCAGAATGTCCACCAACCAGAAACTCAACGCATCAGTTTCTGGCAACCTGGGCCAGGCAAACTGACTTGAACGGAACTACCGAAACTATCCCCATGACTGAAATTCCTCATTTCAACGTTACTGCCATTTTCTGTCAACCAACTTACTACAAGCAACGCGTTATGGCAAGGGTCAAATCGTCCAACCTTGAACCCGATACCAGTTTTATGCACCCTATCGGACCAAGAGAGATCCTTACAGACAAAGAATTCAACTCAACAGCTTTCGAATACATCTTAGCAAACGGCGTGTCAGAAAAGATCATCGTTCGGGACTATCCTTTCTCTCGTGTTGTTGAACAGCATCCACGGCTTAACAAGACTGGACTCGCAAAGCCTGTCTCGAATATGGTCGGTTATGCACTTGCAGGAAGAGACAATCCAGTCACAGACTATTCATCGAGGGAAATGCTCGAGCGAGTGTATAACGATGCCCACCAATACTTGTTTTCTCTAGCTGTTCATCATTTACTTGTCAATGGCACTGAACTCAATAACACGACCGCCTCTGTCGACTTCTTCCTTACGGGCGTGGTAGTAAGCAGAGTGTTCGCGACGTCGGTCGAGTGTCTGCTGGTCGTCATCGCCATATTCACAGGCCTTGTGCTCTGGTTATGTCGTACCTCTCCATGTCAGCTCCCCATGAACCCTTCTTCCATTTCGAGATACCTTGAGATATTTCGACATAGTCCCGAATGCCTTCAGGCTCTATCGTCGCTCGATAGTGCCGATGAAAAGACATTGTTTGAAGAATTTCGTCAAGACCAGCTCCGATTATACCACGACAAGCATTCAAATTGCACCAAAGTATCGATTGACAAGTTTATTGGGGATTCTTTAAGGCCTGATCATTGCGATGCTGGCTTGCAGAAAGGATACTATGAGCCTATCAAACCACTGGCTCTTCGAGGGTGGAGCGGACTACTTTTTGTCCTTGTTTTAATCGGCGCCATGGTTGGACTTTCTTACTTGAAGCACCAGGAGAAAGTCTTGAAAGGTGATTTGTTTCATCCCATGCGGTCTTCTCATCTCCTAGAACGACACTGACCTTTCTCAGGTTTGCATCGCCCATCTCAGAACTTCGAGGTATTACAACTCTTGGAAAACTACATTCCGACAATCTTCGCGACGCTTATCGAGCCATTCTGGGTTCTCCTTAATCGGCTGCTTTGTGTTCTTCAGCCCTTTAGAGATCTCTGGCAAGGCAAAGCAGAACCTTCACGAACTATCTCTGCTTCCTACACATCAATACCCCCTCAGCTCGTTATCTGGAGGGCTTTAAAGTCGAAACACTTCGTCCTCGTGTTGGTATGCGCAATGGCACTACTTGCCAACCTTCTGGCAGTTGGTATGGGTTCTCTTTTTAATGAAGCGCCTATGATAGCAGAGTATACCGAAAACCTGGCCCCAGCTTTCATGGCCAAGTTCGATAATGACTCGGTCTTCAGCCTCGACGCGACTCTAAGTCAAGACGTGATCACAACAAATCAGTACTCTGATCATTACTATGTTGCAATGGCTAACTTCTCCTCTGGAACTACACTTCCCCCATGGGTCTCGAAAGATTACTATTTCCAGAGGCATATATTTAGTAAGCCGAAGGATTCAAATTCAAGCGATACTTTCAGTATACCGGCTCGAGGATTCGGTGCCAAAGCAAATTGCACAGCGGTGCCCACAAGACGATTGACCATATTCAAAGATCCTCGCCCAACCAGAGATTTCAGCAAGGTGGGAGAACGCGATTGTGGTAATGGCATCGATCTTCTCAGTCAAGATATGCGAGAAAACACATTTAATCGCTCTTCAGGTGTTTCTGCCGAGGAGAAAATAACGACAGTTGGGTATAATTACGGGCCAATTTCATGTGCACGAACCTTGATAATGGGTTGGGCTCGTACTCCTGAAGCCGATGAGATTAATGGAACTGTAGACGCCAGTTTCATGACCTGCCGACCAATATTTGAAACAGCCATGTTCAACCTTACTGTCGATGCACTTGGACATGTCCTATCTTATGAGAAAACGACCGAATCGGAAACGACCTTGGACTACGAAGGCTGGGAACCACAAGTGGACTTTATTTTTCAGAACATCCATAACCAATGGAATGACTTGGCAGCTCAATGGCATAACGATTCTACGGCAAGAGACTGGATGAACTTTTTCACGGTGCTTATGACGGGATCTCGGGATGTCATCGATCCTAATCGGCCACCTCCGGATACAGAAAAGTTGAGACCTATCATCGAAGATATATACCGTCGGGTTTTTGCCATATTCCTGAGTCTGAATGAACAGCTGTTTGATTCCAGAAACGAGATGAAACCATCGACTGTGGTTCGAAGGACGCAAGAAACGAGAATATACATGGAAGAGGTCTCTTTCATCATGACTATGACTGTTCTAGCGCTGAACGCAGTGGTTGCTGTTATCTTCTACAGCAGGGCCGTTCCTTTTGTTTTACCTCGGCTACCAACGACTTTGGGTTCTGTTCTAGCCTATGTCGCACCAAGTCGACTTGCTGGGCCTGCCTATAATGCTGCTACTCCTGGCAATACATCTCGAACATTCAGTTTCGGGAGGTATATCGGAAGAGATGGGGATGTCCATATTGGAATTGAAATGGATCCTCATGTTGTGCCAGTGGATCCGCTCTCGCTGGAGGTGCAAAAGAGCTTTCTATGGCGCATGTTCAGGAGAAGGCCACAGCCAGAAACTCAGATCAAAAGTGGTACATGGCTCTAGATTTGAGCTGGGATTGTCACAATTTCAATAAGCCTTATACAGTGCATGAATAATGTCCAGTAAAAATTATATTACTTCTCAATATTACTTGTTGCCCTATTGTTAGTGTTTTAGAATCTTCGTGTCGTTTTAGTCCAAGAAAGTATTGGAAGATCTCTCTTCAGCAGACTGCCGGATTGACTCTTTTCAGGGTCTTTTAGCAGTGTGTCAAAAGCATGTGGGAGCCAGAAGTAGTTCTCCCATAACTACAATATCTCAACGCGGAACTTCAAGTGACGGGCTATTTACTACATTATATTGCGTCACAATGCCCGCTATGGAGTACATTACATTGCTTGCTCCCGAGACCGCTGGTTTCAAGTTATATGTATTGGTATGAAATGCCATAAGAATTTATCTAATAGAACAAAGAACGACTTCCAAACGCCTTTCCATACCTCCGAGACCCGAAATCATGACCAACCCAAAATATAATGACGAATGTTTTTGGCCTAGGCATTGTGACGCTGAGCTCGGCGCATGCTCCTCTTGCCTTTCTTGGAGGTCATGGCAATATCAGCACCTTGGCCAGGAGTACAGGTAACGCCAGAAGAGAGCTGTTGAGCGGTAGTCCAAGCACCGCTGGCACAGCGCTGGAAAGTTGAGCCACCAATACAGTTCCACTCGCCTTCGTTTGTGCAGGCAGTTCCAGCAGCGAAACCACCGCTTTCAGAACCAGAATCGCCGCCCTGGTTACCTCCGTCAGAGCCTGAACCATCCTTGGGAGTTTCGGAAGCAGCAGGAGCCTGGGTAGCAGTAGGTTGAGTGACAGAAGGCTGGGAGACAGTAATGAAAGCACCGCCAGGGATCTCAGGAGTGCCATTTGATCCATCACCAGAACCAGATCCGGCGCCTGAGCCATTGCCAGCACTAGGAGCGGGTGTAGCGACGGGTTGAGTGGGCTGGGCACCGTCGTTGGTAGTAGGAGCAGCTACAGGAGTAGAAGGTTGAGAATCG
This sequence comes from Fusarium pseudocircinatum, assembly GCA_013396035.1. Classification (NCBI taxonomy): domain Eukaryota; kingdom Fungi; phylum Ascomycota; class Sordariomycetes; order Hypocreales; family Nectriaceae; genus Fusarium; species Fusarium pseudocircinatum. The sequence continues at coordinate 31,682 of JAAOAS010000111.1, forward strand.
CCTCCACCGGAGCCATCACCAGAACCCGAGCCGCCACCAGATCCAGCCTTCTGGCATCCATCGCCCTTAGGACCATCAAGCTTAGACTTGAGCTGGCTGACGTCCTTGCCAGGGTTGGGGAATTTAAGGTCAGTGTTGGGAAGAGTTTCACAGTCATTGCCAACATTGGCGACGAACATGTCAGGGAGAGAGTCCAAGAGGCCCTTAGAGCCACCTGAGCCTTCAACAGTGATGGCAGCACAGTTCATGTACATCTCGCGGTTGCCGACATGGTTAAACCAGGTCCAGGCAAGTGTATACTCGCCAGCTGCCAACTCTTTGGGGATTGTGAAGTCGTACTTGTCAGGGTTCTGTGCGTCAGCATTGTCACCCAGATTTCCTGTTGCGGTTCTTGAAGGACAGCCTCCTTCATAAGACTTGATGACTTTCCAAACAGAGTCCTTGGTAGGGTTCTTATCGGTGGTGAGAGAAACCTGGCAGGAGCCTCCGCCATGGACAGCTTGGCCAGTGAATGAGAGTTGTTGGGTGCTGCCTTGCTTGTAGACGTTGTCACCGGAGCCATCATTGACCTTTCCCTTGCAGGGGAAGTTTGATCCGTCTGCCAAGAGAGGGCTGTTGTCTGGGTTTCCGTATGGCTTGGGGTTATTCATGAGCATATGAGCACTGACAAGAGAAGCCAGGCTGGCAAAAGTGAAAGCCTTTGCGAACATATTGAAAGGGTTGGTAATATCTAACGTTCCGGACGATAGCTTTCGTTTTCAGATTGTGAGATTGTCGTCAAGACAAGAATCGAGTGGTATGGGTATAAGACTGAAGAGTCGTAGCTCGATTTGAGTATGAGTGAAGGAAGGATCGAATTGCACCAGGCAATACGTGAATGTCGTCGAGACAGAGGAAAGGACTAGCCTTTGGAAAGAAAGAAGAAGGAATGGAAATGTCGTTGAGACAATCTCACTTTGAAGGACTGGCTGGAGACTTTTGAAGTCGTTGGTGAAGAAGAATGGTAACACGGGGGGAGGACACGGCGTCTTATATGGACTTGAGCTCGCTCGATGGACTGGCCACCAGTGTTCTGAGGGCAGACATCGAGGCAAGGGGATTCCGTGAGCGGGAGAAACACCCGCGAACGGACGCCGCTGCATGCGACTCAGAGGCGATCATAGTGGACCTTTTCTCCGTATAGCCAGGGAAGAGTCAACTTCTAGTAAACATGCATAGCCACTCAGGTTTCTTCAATGCAAATGCTGAGTCTCGTTTCGAAGCAAGGCGGAGGGGTTAGGCCCGGAGGACTAAGAGACGATTTGCAGCAAGCGATGCATGATAGGCTGACAACAATGTTTCAAGACTCATCTGGTCACGAAAGGAAAGTGTGAGTGGACTGGACCCATGCATACCCCGGAGGAAAAGACGAGGTTTATGCCCCTGACTAGCGATTCGTGTGTTTGCAGGGAACCTGTCCTGCCTGAAAGAGGGATCTGTATGGAAGACGACAACGGATCTATTGCCGTCGCCCTTGTTCAGCTGCGAGGCCCCTGTGTGGTTTGTTCAAGCGCCTTCTACAAGAATGACGAGCCACTCAATGATTTGTCGTTTGTGAACGGGTTCAATGCTGTCAGCTTAGCGTAGGCCGCCCATACATTCTCCATGGTGGCAAGGGAGCTTAGTCGGTGAAGTGATGACTGAGAAAAGAATATGTGGTTGGGCGCAAGGGACTCCAATTGTGCGACCACCAATCAGGCCCTGTCGAACCAAGTGCTCGGGAAAGACGATGGCCAGACTGGGGACTTAGAACAACCCTGCTCTTAACGTCATGCTACGGAGGACAGCACAGCAGGTTTCTGTGCATGTCCTGGAATACATTTCACCATGAAAATACCCCTTGAATTCTAACATGGCGAAATGCTCGAAAGGAGTATTCGCAGAATAATTCGACATCCATCTGTTGATTTGCCTCAGTGATCCGAGCTCATTGTCGAGTCAATGCATTGTTCGGACATCCGTGTCATCCCCTGCCGTGGCAGTCCGACGTGCTGGGCCAGCCATTACGAGAAACCTAGCTCTTGATAGCGGGGTTCCGATGCCAATCAGGGGGCAATGACAGGGATATAAGGCTGAGCGACAGGGGTATGGCCAAGCGATCGTGTTGAAATGGATTAGTGGCTTGGAAGTCCAGAACCAGTCAGTTGTCTCATTCTGGCCAAGACAATAAAAATTGAGGATGGTGAGATTTGACGGCCACAGGGAGGAATTTCGCAAAGACATTTGCTGCACATCGAAATACCGCTAGGCATAAGTTTGCAGCTACCATGAGTAGCTTGACTTTGACCTTGGATCTTGGTGCAACTTGATAGTATTGGAGGTCCGACTGAATCCATTGTCATTGCAGGCTGGGCATTCTGGAGGCCTGCCATCTTCAGGTATCCCCTGGACGATCGCCTCCAAGTCAGGGGGCAGCTGTAGATCCTCAACAGGGCAAAAGTCTTTCACGTGTGGTCGAAAAGATCTCAAAGAATGTCTCCTGACACTCCTCCCTTTTTGGGATTTATCTCCGTGTGACGAACGAGGACCGCAGGGGACCATCCCTTGGACTCCCGGAGAGATAATCGTTTTTTCTCCTCCATCATGAAACAGGCACAGTTTCATAAGTTGCTTCCTTAGTGAGAATGGGTTTTTATGACAAGCCAATCATAAAGAGAAGGTATCATACACGAGGCGTGGGCCTTGCGTAAGTTGCGGATAAAGGCCTCATTCTGATAATTTTCTGCAGGGCGCTGTCATGATGTTTCGCGTCTTGGTGTTTTGGTGTTTCGGGTTTGGATGAGAGGTGGTGTTGGTGTTGGAGTGGGGTTGAGAGATCTGATGTTGGTTGGAAAGCTGGGAATATGTGTAGCGCCCGGAGGGAACCGAGACTTCTTCCTAGCCAACGTGGCAGGCTGAGTGGTCAGCTACAGTGAGTGATAGCACTTATAGGTCTTCTTAGCGTATGGTCTATCGACAGAGGCTTTGTGCCTATATTCCCTTTCAGGCCAAGGTGAGATGACGCTTGCGTCTACTGGAGCACACTTCACAACATTGGATCCGAAACCAGTAGTTTGATGTTTTGTACCTCTATTGGATCTGGTAGGCGCATGATGAGATCCAATCGCCGTGTGACGTTAACGCCAGATACAGTTCTCTTAGGGCTGACGGCACTACATGTAGATAGCTCGAAATAGCGTTGTTGTTGTTTTCAACACTCTCACATACGGTCACCAATGGTGAATCGCGTATAGTCGCTGATATACTCCGTACCTTCAGTAACATATGTCTAGGTTAGGTCGTTTTTCAGCCATTCTCGTGACCAGAAGCTCCTGCAGCCCAACCAACAGACAGACCTGGGGAAAAAACAGGGGTGATATCGGACGAAGCACGGCGATTCTCTCATGATATCTATGTACAAAGGTCAAGGGTCATAATAAGGGTCTTGAGTTCAGATGATCCTCACTCAGCTCGTACTTGTAAAATTTGGCAACGACAACCATGATGGAGATTCAACTTGAGAATCCGCATGAAAGCACCGACCACATTTTCTCCATCAAATATCCACGCGGTGTTATTAGACCAATTGAACACTGTCGATCTCATTAGTCTCTTTCTTAAGTTTCAAACAACGGACAGGGCCGGGTATAGCAGCCGCGTAAACAGGTGGCGTGAAGTCATTCCTCTCGAACGACGACGAGGAGGGGGATTTCCACCTGTAACCCTTGACCCAAGCACGTTCGGAGAGAACCACCGGGAACCCTCAGCCACATCTCACATAGATTAATACAGAACAAAACTCTTTGCCACTCACTGTACACTCAATCGATAATCTAATTCCAACTTGCACTGGATAGGAAGCTTCTCGACACTTGTTACTCAAAGGATTCACCGCAACGTTTCATCAGCAGGTAGACCTAATGCGCCGCGAACTCGTATTATTTGCAAAGATGCACTAAATCTGGAAAAGATGAGACTCTAGCTTATACCCTTCATGAGAGCAACTGGAAAGATAAATGCATCTTCAGTATATTGGAATAAAGGCTACGTTAGCCTGTGGACAGGTGCGTCCCGACAGCTTGGGACAACTTAGCCGCCCATGACTCAATGAGGCCCAACACTCTGTCGGCACAAGGCCAACGTCAGACCTGCAGTTGTGAATTACTTCATGGTGCGTTGTCTGATTCTTGACATAACCGAGCGCTTGCGAAACTTTTTATAGATAATGATTTGTCTATTTCATCTCGTCGGACTGTATCATCTTATCTATGAGGCCCATTCCGCGAGCCGGTTTGACGGTGCCAGTGTCTATTCTTCACCGCTATAAGGCAAATCCATTGCTATCAAGCAAGCGAGTGACCTCTGATGCCGGAAAGCGCTTACAGAAACAGGTGCTTACTTCCACTCCTCCAACCCACCGTTGCCGGTTTCTTCGGGGATATCTGCATCCGTATCATTAGTATGAGCACCTGAGCACCTGAGCATGGCTGGGTAAACTTACCCTCACCGAAACCAAGCCCAGCTCTAGTCCAGTTCTTCATCTTCGACTTTCGAAACTCTTCAAAATCCCACTCGCGCTTCTCAAGGTAATCGGGGTTGTTGAAAACGTAGACAAATGTCTCCTTGATCTCCTCCTTCTCAGGAGTAGTTCCGTCTTTGTTAAGAATCTTGACTTTGACCATCTCCTTGAAGTACTCAGATCCCTCAAACATGTCGAGCTTGTCAACATTGCCGTCAGTCAAGCCAGTGGCATATATGCCAAGGACAGAGTGGCCCTTCTCGGGGACCACTGCAGGGTAATCTGCACACTCAACTCTGTGGCGACAGTAGCCGTCCAGGATAGCAGGAGTGAATGTGTGCATGTCCTTGATGGCCTTGGGAGGGTCACGATCGCCGTAGCAGACAGTGAAGAACACCTCGGGAGCCATCTAAAGTAAAAGATTAGTACTCGCTTTCGAAAACGGCTTGCAAACCCACCAAGGTGCCTGCATAAGCTTTAGTCAGAACGGTTCAGGAAGTCGTAAGATACATCACTCACCATAGAAGAAAGCTGTGAAGTCGCCGCTCATTGTCCCGGTGTTGGTTTTGAGGTGAGAATCTCTAGTGGTTGAGTCACTTTGTAGATGGATGTGATAAGCCAGTTACAAGGCTGCGTACTGAAATGTGGTGTAGGTGATTCGTGATGAAGGAGATAGAGAAAGAATAGAGTTCAATATATAGTCCACAGAGGAGAGCAGAATTATAAGTAGGGAAACACTTTGCGAGTTGGATTGAAGTCTGTTTGATCTGTGAATCATCCTTTGTTACCCTATCCCTGGGCTGAGGTTATCAAGCGCACCGCAATCGGTGGGGCAATCAGTACGTATGAGGAATTCTGTATCGAATTCCCCTTTCTGTGCTATTATTTGCTTGACAAGCATATTGAGTTGTGAATTTGATTTCGCGAATATTCTATAGGTAGATGTTCCATATTATGTACTAGACAAATAGTTATTGTTGTTTCTAAAACCCGAATCACGGAATCAAGCATTTCAAACAATGTAGCACAATCTGATTGTTCTCATCCTTGTCTTACATGGTCGTCGAGGAGGAACAGATAAGATATAAGATAAGATACGGCCATGCCCGCGCCCAGCTCATGGTCCTTGACCTGGAGAGTAAATCAAGCATGATTGGCCAACTGGTGAAGCTAATGCCGGTAAAAAGTTAACACGGCTTTAGCGTCTGAGGAATTGACGGCTGCACCCCCCAGCATAGTCGTTCTCGTAATTTTCAACGCGACAGACCTTCACGTCAAGTTCGACTTTCAAGCTTGCCCAGCAAGACCATACACCTATCGCCCATCGCAAACCACCACAAATCCTCCAAATTACCTCACCGATATCACGCCCCAAACCTCCACAGACTGGTGCAAAAGAATTTACAGATTGGCCTTTTGTTTCGTTCGTTGTTAATGACACGATATCGATCGCAATAAGCAACTCCCTAACTCAAATCTTCCTGCCCTCGTTAAAGGGCCGGCATTATACCAACACCTCTGCGGATGGAGTTTCGCCAATAATGCAGCCATGTCGGGCACCACTATAGATGATGTCGTTAAGCGACTCAGCGCAACTGATATCGGTACGAATACACTTGGAATCTACCCCACCGGAAACTGCTGTCGCATGTCTGCAATATTGTGACTATGACCACTGACGAGGCCCAAATCTAGATGTTAGACTTAAGCTTGAGGCTGCAACTACGTTGCGCGATAGCTTAGATCACTATACCAGTGGTCAAATATACCCGCCCTTCCTAAAGAGATTAATGCCCATCTTCTTTACCATCTTACGCGGACCATGCATCTTTCAGAGCAACTCACCAGACCAGGTCAGTTTGGAAGTTCAAAGGATTAACCTGCTGCTAATGTGTATCAGAAACTTCGGATGGCCATCCTCGAGGTTATTCACCGATTACCCACCCAGCCCGCTCCTCCCGAACCCTTCGAACCCCATGCCGAAGAGACAGTCGATTTGTTGATGCAACTTGTACGAACAGACAACGAAGAGAACGCGACAATATGTGTGAAGATAATATCGGACATTATGCGCCACCAGCACAAGGTGTTACAGGGCAAAGTGCAGCTCTTCCTCACTCTCATTCAAGAGCTTTTCGAGCAAATGGAGAAGGTCGTTCGCGAGCAGCTTGACAATGCCCCCCATAATGCGCCATCGCAACCAGGAGCGCCCTCGACCCCTGGTAACTCGCAGACGAACTTCCAGTCCCCAAGGCCAGGCTCACCAGTCGCTTCCGTCAACGATCTTGGTACCGATACACAGCAACAGAACCGCCCCCTGCTCAAGGGCATGCACTCCTTCAAGGTTCTCTCCGAATGTCCCATTATCGTGGTGTCTATATTCCAGGTCTACCGAAACACGGTGCAGCAGAACGTCCGGAAGTTCGTCCCTCTCATTCAGAATGTGCTGTGTCTCCAAGCTTCAGCACAACAGCTAGCCCACGCTGATGCTGCTGCCAAAGGAACAATTCATACGGGAGTGAGCCCTGCTATCAAGAATCGGGTGGCATTTGCCGATTTTATTACTGCTCAAGTTAAAACGATGAGCTTCTTGGCATATCTTCTTCGGCAATACGCCTCGCATCTGAATGACTTCTTGCCTCGACTCCCCGACATCGTCTTGCGTCTCCTGAAAGACTGTCCTAGAGAGAAATCTGGCACACGCAAGGAATTGATTGTTGCGATTCGCCATATCATCAATTATAATTTCCGCAAGATCTTTATTCCCAAGATTGACGAGCTCCTGGATGAGCGAACGCTCACTGGTGATGGATTGACAGTGCACGAGACGATGCGACCTTTAGCATACAGCATGCTTGCTGATCTCATCCACCATGTCCGAGACTCTTTGAAGCCGGAACAGATCAGAAAGACTGTTGAGGTCTACACTAGGAATCTGCAGGATAATTTCCCGGGTACAAGCTTTCAGACAATGAGCGCGAAGCTCCTGTTGAATATGGCAGAATGCATAGCGAAATTACCCAATAAGGTCGACGCTCGACATTATCTGATCATGATTCTGAACGCGATTGCCGACAAGTTTGCGGCCATGAACCGGCAATACCCCAATGCTGTTAAGCTCTCTGCTCTGTACCGTGAACAGATGAAGGCTGGCACCCCTGAGACATACTTAGCCGATAAGAACAGTCCCCCCGACTGGGATGAAACCGACATCTTTTCTGCAGTACCAATCAAGACATCAAACCCACGAGATCGAGGTGCTGACCCTGTCGTCGATAACAAATTCCTATTTCGAAATTTAATGACAGGCCTGAAGAACACCTTCTATCAGTTGAGGACATGTAACGTTGGGTCACCTATTGACGCTCAAAATGCTCCCACGCACTGGCAGGATGTTTCTTATGGTTTCACAGCCGAAGAGGTTAAGGTCATCATCAAGCTCTTCCGAGAGGGTGCGTATGTCTTCAGGTACTATGAAATTGAGAAGCCAGCAGCGGAGTCCCAGTACATGTCGCCAGTAGAATACATGGCCAACTTCTACATGGTTTCATGTAGCAAGGAGGAGAAGGACCTTCTTGAGACCTTTGCTACCGTTTTCCATGCCATTGATCCGGCTACCTTTCACGAGGTGTTCCAGCAGGAGATTCCGCGCCTTTATGATATGATCTTTGAACATACAGCGTTGTTACATATACCCCAATTCTTTCTCGCTAGCGAAGCGACTTCCCCTAGCTTCTGCGGTATGCTTCTGCAGTTCCTCATGGAGCGAATCGACCAGGTCGGCTCTGCAGATGTCAAGAAATCATCCATTCTGTTGAGGCTCTTCAAGTTGGCTTTCATGGCCGTTACTCTATTCGCCAACCAGAATGAACAGGTATTATTACCACACGTTGTCAACATTGTCACGAAATCCATCGAGCTATCAACAAAAGCAGAAGAGCCAATGAACTATTTTCTCCTTCTTCGCTCGCTGTTTCGCAGTATTGGTGGCGGTAAATTCGAGCAGCTTTACAAGCAAATCCTCCCTTTGCTTGAAATGCTCCTGGATGTGCTGAACAATCTTCTCATGGCTGCACGAAAGCCATCTGAGCGGGACCTCTACGTGGAGCTCTGTCTCACAGTCCCGGCTCGACTTAGTCATTTGTTACCGCATCTCAGCTTCCTGATGCGTCCGCTTGTTGTTGCTCTGCGCGCAGGCACTGATCTCGTCGGACAAGGGCTGCGAACATTGGAGCTGTGTGTTGATAACCTAACAGCCGACTATCTTGATCCCATTATGGCACCTGTCATTGATGAGCTGATGACTGCTCTCTTTGACCATCTCAAACCCCATCCTTACAGCCACTTTCACGCCCATACCACGATGCGAATTCTTGGTAAACTGGGTGGGAGGAACAGGAAGTTTATGACTAGTGCTGTGCCGCTTACTTATAGGGAGTATGCTGATGATCCCTCGAGCTTTGATCTGAGACTTTTGGGCTCTAAGAAGGACAGAGCCTTCCCTGCTGATATGGGAATTGACTTTGCTATCCAAAAGTTAATGGAGTTTCCAAAGGCAACCAAGAATAACCACAACAAACAATATGATGCTTACTATAAAAAGCAAGCATTGCACCTGATCAAGGCACAACTCAAACTTCGAATCGGTTATGATCAGCTGCCAGATGACCTCCCGCGTCTTTTGCGACTTCAAGCTGAAGATTTGGTTGCGAGAAGGTATGAGATCAACACCGCGAATTTTGAGATCTCAGATCGTGAGCGATCAATTCCGAAGAAGGAGAGCGAAGACCTGGTCGTCAAACGGCTTCTCAAGGCCATCATGTTCGCCCATTCTTTCCCGGAATTCAAGGATGAAGCCAGCACCTTCTTACTGAACGTTTGCAAGCACTTCGCAATCATTGAGATTGGTAGAGCTTTGGTGGATTTGAAACGCACATTTAGCCCCTTCGACCCTAATGCTGGCGAGGGCCCCTTGCACATCGATACACGCAATCTCTCGGATGCCATTGTCGAGTCGCTGGCTTCTGATCACCCTGATGTGCGCGAGGCGGGTAAGAGTGCCATTCGTGAGATGTATGACGCTACAGCAATTATCTTTGGTTCAGAAAGTGATGTTGGCAAGCTTCCTTTCTTCAGTCATCTAAGCAGCACTTTCTGCCACAGCTGCTACGAAGAAGAGTGGTTCACCAAGACTGGTGGTAGTCTAGGTATCAATTACCTGCTTACTGAACTTGATCTGGGCGACACGTGGATCACATCCAAGCAAACCGAGTTTATCCGTGCGCTTACTTATGTGGTCAAAGACATGCCCCAGGATCTTCCTGAAAAGACGCGTTGCCTCGCCCAAACTAGCTTGGAGGTCCTCTTGAAGCGCATCACCAAAGACATAACTAAGGAGGATACACTGCCCATCACGCAACAACCAGGGCAGACGCAAAACCCTCAGCTCAAGCAACCTCGACTTTCTCAGATTTGTCAACAATTTGGCAACGATCTGTACCATATGAACAAGCATGTTCGAGAGACCGCAAAACACTCGCTGGAACTCATCGCGACAGCGGCAAAATGTGAGGTCTGGGAACTGTTGGAACCCTGTAAGGACAAGATTCTGCAACCAATCTTTGCCAAGCCTTTACGTGCGCTGCCCTTCAGTATTCAGATCGGCTACATCAATGCCATGACGTACCATATGAGCTTGAAGAACGACTGGGTCCCATTTGATGAGAACCTAAATCGTCTTCTAATGGAGTCGTTGGCCCTTGCGGATGCTAGTGACGAATCTCTTGCGAACAAGCCTGCGGAGTTCCGTACTCATGAGCACATTGTCAACCTTCGAGTTTCATGTATTAAGCTTCTCACAACTGCAATGACGTTTGAGGAATTTTCCAACCAGCCGACTAAGACCAAGATCCTCAGTGTCTTTTTCAAATGCCTGTATTCAGAGTCAAAACCCACCATCAATGCAGCGAACGATGCCCTAAAGTCTGTCTTATCGGTTGATAGACGCCTGCCTAAGGAGCTCCTACAGGGAGGTTTGCGACCAGTGCTACAGAGCCTCTCGGATCCTAAACGCTTAAGCACCGCAGGACTCGACAATCTGTCTAGGTTGCTGAAGCTGCTTACTTCTTATTTCAAGGTCGAGATCGGTGCTCGCTTACTAGAACAGATCGACTCAATCGTCGAGCCTAGTGCCTTGCAACAGATATCCTTTACTTTCTTCGACCAACACCCGCAGATGAAGATCATCACTGCCATATTGACCATTTTCCATCTGCTTCCTGCTCCCGCTGAAGCCTTTAAGGAACGACTGATCGACTGCTTTCTTGGTTTAGAGGAAAAATTGCGCAGAACTCAACTGAGTCCTTTCCGCTTGCCTATTTACAGATACATGAATCGATATCCAAAGGAAATTTGGGCCTTCCTTTTCGGCAAAGTCGAAGACCTCAAATACGGCCGGCTGTTGGCCCAAGTCCTTGCACATGCCGACAGTAATGCTTTGCGAGAAGTCGCAATTGAGAATCTCGATGGTCTCATTACCCGTTGCAATGAGCTTATCAGCCAAAACAGCGAGGCCAAGTTCATTGCCATGGTGAACGCGATCCACATTTTTGAGTCTCTCAGCCATTTCCCCAGCGCAGAGAAGTGGATGGATAAAAAGGAGCATCTCGACTGGCTTAAGAGTATTGGCAAGGAGCTGGAAACACATCTTCGACAACATACCCTTCCCGCACATCTCCGATTACCTGCTTACCAAGCAGCTGAAGAGTTGATGACTATCCTCGTCAAGTCTCTCGAAAGGGCACCCAAAGACTTGGATCCTCTTTTCAACTTGATCGAATGCGTGACATCTGATGAGCTACGGATCACCCAGGAGCTGTTCTCCTTCATTTACCAAAGAATAATATGCAGTGATGCAGTTGACTTCTGGAAAACCATTGTCCTCCGCTGCCTGGATACCTATGCTGGGAAGTCTGCATCAAATAAGATGAAACATTTCCTCCTCCATTATATCGTTAACCCAATCGTTGCGATGGACGTTATGCGAAACTGGAAACAGCTCGACCAGAACAGGACCCCTCGACTTATGGATAGAGCTGTCATTGATGCAGTTAGCAGCAAGATCTGGAAGGTTCAACCGGAGTCGACAACGGACGACCAAGCTCAGCCTGGCATCGATCACACTCGCTATGAGGTTTTGCAACTTTCGGCAATGTTGGTTAAATACTATCATACACCCCTTCAGGATGCCCGGAAAGATATCATCAAGTTCGGATGGACTTTCATTCGTCTTGAGGATGTCATCAACAAGCATGCTGCCTACGTAGTCATTGGATACTTCATCGCTCATTATGAGACACCTCCGAAGATTGTCACTCAGGTGTACCTCTCTCTCCTCAAAGCCAACCAGAACGAGGGACGCGCCTTGGTTACTCAAGCACTCGAACTCATTGCCCCTATGCTACCGAAACGATGTGGAACTGGCCAGAACGAGCGCGTTGCGGCTTGGGCCATTGCCCCCCGGCGTGTTCTCGTCGACGAAGGACAAAATGCCCAGCAGATGACGAGTATCTACCATTTCCTTGTTAGACATCCTGATCTATTCTATGAAGCTCGTGATAGATACATCACTTTGATGATCAGTTCTCTACGGAAGCTCGCCACTCCCCAAAATGCGTCGCACGAGTCCAAGAGGCTCTGCCTTAACATGATGTGGCTGATCTGGACATGGGAAGAACGGCGAGTTGAAGGAAAATCGGCATCTTTTGGGGCGAGGTCCCTTTCCCAATCTCCAAACACGAAGAAGAGAAAATTGGAATCTGAACAGACAAATGCATCTTCCCAACCAGTTGGCCGTGCGGAGTATCAGATCCCCCCTCTTTTCCGAATGAAGATGATTAAGTATCTTGTTGAGTTCATTGCTCAGTTGAATGAACGCTACGAACTTCCTTCCGCGAAACCCCGGGACCATGTCTCATCGTCAATCCCCCCAGTCCCTCTTGCGTTGACTGATCTCTGCAAGAAGGCCATGAAACTCCTTTACAACTTGGTGCAGCCACAATACTGGGGTGACCTCGATCTCGACCTCTTTCCTAATGTAACTCAAGTTATCTTGGCGAGCGAACGAACACAAACTATTCTTACGGCTGATCCTACAGATAAGGAGAAGTTTGATGACAAATTCCTAACCAACATCATCAACACCCTTCAAGTGGTCCGTATCGTGCTCAACTCCAAATCAGACGACTGGATCCAGAAGAGCATGCCGGCTATCCAGAAAGTTCTGGAGAAGTGCCTCAAATCAGAAAACCCCGAGATCCAAGATTGCCTTCATCTTTCCGACAAGAAGTTTGACGACAACCGTGAACTACGATCGATTGTCAAACGCATCCTGGACTCCGTACCGGACGACACACCTATGGAGGACGCCGATGCCGATGGTGAAACAGAGACACAAACATCTGAGATTGTTGCCTACCTGTCACAAGTCGCTACAGAAGCAATGAACAGCAGCAACTTTACCTCAGGTGTCAATATTCTGTGGTCTCTCGGCCAGCGAAAGCCCAACGTAATTGATCAGCATGTCAATTCTCTGATGAAGGCTCTCCAATCCAAACATGCGAGAGAACATGTCCAGCACTACAATGCAATTGCAAGTCAGGCAGCTGGTGTTAACAGGAACCAGGACCCCAACACACCAAGCGGAGAAATGTCAGTCTACGATCTTGAGATTCAAACCAAGATTATGATCAAGGAAATCCAGGTGGTAGCGCTGCGGATGGAAGTGCTGGGTGACAATCGACGACCCTTCCTCAGCGTCCTAGCAACTTTGGTTGAGAAGTCCATGTCAATTGAACTTTGTGAAGAGATACTGAACATGGTTGAGGGGTGGGTATTCCGATCAGAAGGAACATGGCCAACACTTAAGGAGAAGACGGCTGTTCTTCATAAGATGCTCTCCTTTGAACACCGACAAGACCCGACCATGCTATCCAAGTTCCTGGACCTTGTTATTCGCATCTATGAGGACCCCAAGATCACCCGCACAGAATTGACTGTTCGCATGGAGCATGCATTCCTTATCGGCACTCGTGCAGCCGATGTTGAAATGCGTAATCGCTTCATGGCTATCTTTGACAAGAGCTTATCCAAGTCGGCCAGTGCACGTCTGTCCTACGTTCTTACCTCTCAGAACTGGGATACACTCTCAGATTCATACTGGCTAGCGCAGGCTACCCAGCTGTTACTCGGAGCAGTCGAGACGAACGCCAATATCCAACTGTACCAAACTGACTTCAGAACCTTACCGATTTCTCGCCTGCTCACAATCTTTACGAAGGAGATGGAGGCTCGGGAGCCTACTGTCATTATCGATGACAAGTTCGAATCATTCATGGCTACTCATCGCCGCTTCATGTCGGAACTGGGAGACATAAAGGTGAAAGACGTCATCGAACCATTGGTGCAGCTTCAGCATGTCGATTCCCAACTCGCTCACAACCTTTGGGTCACCCTCTTCCCAATCTACTGGTCGTCTGTAGCCAAGGACGACCGAATTGATCTAGAACGCGGCATTGTCGCTTTGCTCACAAAAGATTATCATAGTCGGCAAATTGACAAGCGTCCTAACGTCATTCAGTCAATCCTCGACGGCGCTGCAAAGACTTGGCCTGAGTGTAAGATTCCACCACATGTCCTCAAATTTGAGGCCAAGACCTACGATGCTTGGTATACTGCCTTGGTTCAACTTGAGAACGCTGCCATTAAACCGCAAGTCGATTCCGCTACGGTACGAGAAAGCAACCTCGATGCTCTTGTCGAGCTTTACGCTTCACTCCAGGAAGACGATTTGTTCTATGGTACCTGGCGGCGTCGGTGCCAATTTGTTGAAACTAATGCTGCGCTGTCGTACGAACAGAACGGCATGTGGGACAAGGCCCAAAAGCTGTATGAGAATGCCCAGATCAAGGCCAGAACTGGTGTGATCCCCTTCTCCCAAGCCGAGTACATGCTTTGGGAGGATCATTGGGTTCTTTGTGCACAGAAGCTGCAACAGTGGGAGATTCTTCAGGATTTCGCTAAGCATGAAAATTTCCAAGATCTCCTTCTTGAGTGCGCTTGGCGGAACACAGAGATGTGGCAGGATGAGCAACACCGCGATGCTTTGGATAATATCATCAAGGGCGTTATGGACGCTCCTACACCTCGCAGAGCCTTCTTCCAATCTTTCATGTCACTTCTCAAATTTCACAATCAGAAAGAGGCTAGCACGGACTTCGCTCGCGTGTGCGATGAGGCAATTCAGCTCTCAATCCGTAAATGGCACCAGTTGCCCGAGCGCCTGACCAATGCCCACGTTCCACTTCTTCAGAACTTCCAACAGTTAGTTGAGCTTCACGACGCCAGTGTCATTTGCCAGAGTCTTGCGAACACCAACCAGACAAACCTGGATGTCAAATCTGGCGAACTCAAATTACTGCTGGGTGCTTGGCGCGATCGACTCCCGAATGTGTGGGATGATATCACTGCTTGGCAAGATCTTGTCACCTGGAGACAGCATATATTCAGCCTCATCAACCAGACGTATCTGCAATTGCTTCCTCAACAAGGGCAGCAAAATGCTGGTGGTGCCAGCTCGTTTGCTTATCGCGGTTACCATGAGACTGCCTGGATTATCAATAGGTTCGCCCATGTCGCTCGCAAGCATAACCTTCCTGATGTTTGCATTAATCAATTGAGCCGCATTTACACGCTGCCTAATATTGAGATTCAGGAAGCCTTCTTGAAGCTTCGTGAACAGGCTAAATGCCACTATGAAAATCCTGACGAGCTCTCGAGTGGTTTGGATGTTATCAACAATACAAACCTCAACTACTTTAGCCCGTCTCAGAAAGCCGAATTCTACACCCTCAAGGGAATGTTTTTGGAGAAGCTCAAGCAAAAGGATGAGGCCGATTCGGCCTATGGCACGGCGTTATACTTTGACATCGGTGCCGCCAAAGCTTGGGCGGAATGGGGCTACTTTAACGACCGCAAGTTCAAGGAAGACCCTACTGACCTCAATGCGGCAAGACAAGCACTTACCTCGTACTTGCAAGCTGCGGGAAGCTACAAGAATGCCAAATCTCGCAAACTCCTTGCACGAATCCTGTGGCTCCTCAGCTTGGATGACGCCAAGGGCACGATCGCGTTGGGTTTTGATGACTTCAAGGGCGAAACACCCGTGTGGTATTGGATTACTTTCATCCAACAACTTATCACGGGACTCGGGCATAAGGAAGCTCCTCGTGTTTTCCAACTGCTGCTGAAGATTGCAAAGTCATATCCCCAAGCTTTGTACTTCCAGCTTCGAACCAACCGAGAGGATCTTCTTGTTATAAAGAAGAATCAAGAAGCCCGAGACAGAACAGCACGACAACGCGCACAATCTGTGGCATCCAATGGAAAGGCGAGCGCATCACCATCCATGACAAAGCAGGACCCCCCAAGGCCTGGTACAGCATCATCACGACCAGGCACTGCAAATGCGGCTGATGGAACCCCGGTCAAGGCGGAAGGAGAAGCGAACGGTACCAACGCCACAGGTACTCCCGCGCCTACTAACGGGCAAACACCTGAACCTTCGAAGGCCGCACAAAAGGCCACCCCTCAACCTGGACAGCCAGGGCAGCCTCAGAAGAAGCCTCCGTGGGATTACACCGAAGAAGTCATGTCAGTCCTCAAGACTGCTTTCCCTCTGCTGGCCCTTTCAATGGAGACTATGGTAGACCAGATCCAGAAGAACTTCAAGTGTCCCCCTGATGAAGACGCATACCGACTAATTGTTGCTCTTCTTAACGATGCTCTGGCCTACGTTAGTAGAACACCTCCATCTTTCGCCAAGAATGTGAAGCTCCCGGCGGCGACCGAAACCAACATCACTCGGTTTGCTGAAACAATCCTGCCTAGTCACATCAAGAAGTCATTCGAAGCGGATTTCGTTACTGTCAAGCCAACAATGTACGAGTACATCTACAAGCTGCGCCGCTGGCGGAACAAGTTTGAGGAAAAGTTGGATCACCGAATACCTCGCGCTTTTCTTGAAAACTTTTCTCCTCACCTAAGTGAATTTAGGTATGGCAAATTCGATGAGGTGGAGGTTCCGGGTCAATACCTGCAGCACAAGGACAAAAATCAAGACTTCATCCGCATCGATCGCTTCCTTCCAAACATCGATCTTGTCCGATCTATCAGCGCTTCTTACCGCCGTATTAAAATGCGTGGTCACGATGGAAGCATTCACAAATGGGCTATTCAGCACCCTGCAGCGCGACACTGTCGACGAGAGGAGCGCATTTTGCAGCTCTTCCGGTCGCTTAACCAAACACTGGGTCGCAAGAAGGAGAGTCGGCGTCGTGATTTGCAGTTCACGATACCAATCATGGTTCCCTTTGCACCTCATATCAGACTTGTGCAGGAAGATACATCCTACACTACACTACAGGGAGTATATGAGGATCATTGCCGAAACATGGGCATGTCAAAGGATGACCCTGTGCTATTCACTATGGAGAAGCTTCGCGGAGCCCTCGAAAGCAAGAGCTCTGTAAGTTGTCAAAGATACGAACATGGTTTCGCTGTTACTAACAATGAACAGAACAAGCCTGAGCAGGCAGCGACAGCTCGGTTGGAGGTATTCAACGC
Organism: Fusarium pseudocircinatum; assembly: GCA_013396035.1. Classification (NCBI taxonomy): domain Eukaryota; kingdom Fungi; phylum Ascomycota; class Sordariomycetes; order Hypocreales; family Nectriaceae; genus Fusarium; species Fusarium pseudocircinatum. The sequence goes on from JAAOAS010000111.1 coordinate 48,900, forward strand.
GATTCAGGAGAAGTGGGTGCCATCAACAGTGGCGATAGAGTATTTCCAGAAGGTGTTCCCACAGTTTGCAGAGTTCTGGCTATTCCGCCGCCAGTTCTCGTACCAGCTTGCAGCGTTGACATTCATCACGTACATCATGTACATGCACAACCGATACCCACAGAAGATCAACATATCAAGGGCGACGGGTAAGGTTTGGGGGTCTGAAATGATGTCCTACATGAGCGCCAACAAACCCTTCTTCCACAACCCTGAACCGGTGCCATTCCGACTCACGCCTAACCTTCAAACTCTGATGGGACCGCTTGCAACTGAAGGCATCTTTGCATGCTCGCTGATGGCCATTGCGCGATGCTTGACGGAGCCTGAATACGAACTGGAGCACGCCTTGACGCTTCTTGTGCGTGATGAGATGCTGTTCTGGTTTACTGGCAGCCACAGGAACGGAGTAATTACAGAGGGCCAGCTTCGAGATTCTGTGCAGGTCAATAGCGAATCGATTGTCAAGCGGGCACTCAGCCTGGCGCACAGCCCTGTTGGCAACCTGCCTGCGAACCAGACGGTGATTGACGCCATCGCAAAGGCAGTCAATCCTATGAACCTGGCACAGTGCGATGCGCTGTGGATGCCATACCTGTAAAGAGCAGGTGAATATTTATACTTGGAGAAAAATGAGAATAGATGGATGCGCAGATGGCTGGCATGGTCTTGGGGCTTTAAGCATGGCGTTGGCGGATTTTGAGAGAGCGCGCGTATCTTGTATGATGGCATAGGGAGGGCAGATATGACCCCAAAATGGTGAAGATGTAATATTCTGGCATTCAGGAGCAGTTTCTATCTTGCCATCAACTTTTAGCAGCGGAGAGTTTGTAAATTCTACTGTACTTTAATTATGCAACTGTTCACTGGCATGATGGTGATTTTGAATCTCAACACCAACTAAAGATGGTGATAGACTTACAGGGTTCCCCACAAGCCTCGGCTCGGAACAGGGCCTTTTTAGCTTACATTGTCATGCAGGTATAGACGAGATCGACAAAGTTTCACAACCTATCGCAGTCCAAGTTAGGCCGTAGCTGAAAGGACGAATATGTATGTCGGGGACGGAACCCCGCACGATAGAACACGGCGAGGCGTTGCCGCGTCGGACAAGTTACCTCGGACATTTATCCTAGAGTATTTATTGCAGTCTTTTGTAGTCACCGTAGTTCAATCCTTGGTCTTCATCTATAGTTTGAGCTGAATCTGAGAAGAATCGTCTACAAGACTGAAATACATATTATAATGGATCTAACAAAGACACCTCGAAAGGTCTGGGAACACCCCAATCCCAAGAGCACGGCGATGTGGGCATTTATGCAAGAGGCAAACAAATTACATGGACTTAATCTCAAGGTATGATGTAGATTTACATGTCAAAGAAATATGGCACAAGCAACTAACACGCTTTAGACATTCAATGACTTATATGAATGGTCCGTCTCTAAGCGCAGCGACTTCTACGCTCAACTCTGGGCCTCTCAAAACTGGATCCACGAAGGTTCCTACTCATACGTCGTAGACGAATCTATCCCAATCACAAAGCTTCCCACTTGGTTCCCTGGTATTCGCATCAACTACGCTGAGAATCTCCTTTGGACAGGTGCTGTAGGCGGTGCACCAGGTCAGCGCTCAACGCTTCACAAAGAAGATGATAACATCGCCATCACAGAAGTCAGAGAGGGTAATTCCTCTGTGAAGAACGTTACTTGGGGAGAGTTGAGGAGAAGGGTGGGGAAGCTGGCGGGTGCATTGAAGCAGAGAGGTGTCAAGAAGGGAGATAGGGTCGTCATGGTCGGTGCTCATGCTGTTGAGACACTTGTTGTGTTTCTAGCTACGACTTGGCTTGGGGCGCTATTCAGCAGTAGCTCTACTGATATGGGTGTTGGAGGGCTGTTGCAGAGGACTGTTCAGATTGACCCCAAGGTGAGCTCTTTGATATCACCAAGCTCATAGCCATGCTGACCCGAATAGTTTGTCTTCTTTGACGATGGAGCTCTCTATAATGGCAAAGTCATCGATCTTCGCGATAAGATCAAGGGAGTTGTTGAAGGAATGAAAGAATGCCCCTCTTTCCAAGGTGCAATCATCGTTCAACGTTTCGACTCTCCTCACGATACTTCTCAAATCCCCAGGACGCAACGTCTCGAGTCTTTCCTCTCAATCGCGCCCTCAACTCCACCACCCATCGAACGAGTTGGTTTTCAAGACCCAATGGTAGTCTACTATTCCTCTGGAACAACAGGAACACCAAAAGCCATCGTTCACGGCGTCGGTCCGATCCTCGTTTCAGTGGCTAAAGAGGCTATTCTTCATCGCGAAATCACTTCCAAGGATGTTGCACTTCAGTATACTACTACAGGCTGGATGATGTATCTTGCTAGCGTTACTCGACTTGCTTTTGGTGGACGGACTGTGTTTTATGATGGTTCGCCTTTTGTACCAGATCGTTCTGTTCTGTTACGGATCGTGGAGGAGCAGCGTGTTACGAATTTAGGAATTAGTCCAAGATGGTTAGGTGAACTTATGAAAGAAGGAATCGTTCCTCAGAAAGAGGCAGATCTGAGTAGTCTGACGGCTGTTCAGAGTACGGGAATGGTGTTGAAGGAGCAGGTCTTTGACTGGTTCTATGATGGAGCGTTTCCAACGAATATCAAGTTGGCTAACTTTTCAGGCGGTACAGATATTGTGAGTCTCCTATTCAGCCTCTTCTTGCTATTGCTGACATTACCAAGGCTGCCTGTTTCGTCATGGAGAATCCCTTATCTCCCATCTACGCTGGTGGATGCCCAGGACGAGTTATTGGAACACCAATGGCAATTTATCCATCTTCTGCGGACCTCGACAAACCGATCTCACCGGTTCCTGATGGTGAACCAGGAGACTTAGTCGGCACTGCAGCGTTTCCCAATGTCCCTCTCTATCTCTGGAACGATACAACACCCGCTCCGGGAAAGAAGTACACTTCAGCATACTTTGATCGATTCCCTAATGTGTGGTCACAAGGCGACTTCGCAGCAGTTCACCCACAGACAGGCCACATTCATATTCTAGGCCGCTCAGATGGAGTTTTGAATCCAAGTGGGATTCGATTCGGAAGTGCGGACATCTACGCAGTGCTCGAGGGAAGCTTTGCAAAGGAGGTTGCTGAGAGTCTCTGCGTAGGCCAGCGTCGACCCCAGGACCATGACGAGAGCGTTGTTTTGTTCCTGTTGATGAAACCAGGAGTCAAGTTCAACGCTGAACTCGCTAGTAACATTCGAGAAAGGATTGCCAAGGAGTTGACGAAGAGGCATGTGCCCAAGTATATCTATGAGGTGCCCGATATTCCGGTAAGTACCTACCGTCACAACTGATGATGTATGGTAGACTAACAATGTCCAGACAACTGTGAATGGCAAGAAGGTCGAACTTCCAGTCAAGCAGATCATCTCGGGCAGTAATATCAAACCAAGCGGGACGTTGTTGAACCCACAGAGCCTGGACTTTTTCTATCAGTTCCAGAAGATTGAAGAGATTGATCAAGTTAAAGCAAAATTGTAGAGATAGATACTAGATAAACAATGGGTATGCAAAGAAGATACAAATTACAGATTACAGATCCTCCTCCTTCTTGAGAAACTTGCCCCCATTCGCACCAAATCTCCAAGCCATCCACGCCAAAGCTCCCCCCATACTCCCCAACCCTAGTCCTCCAACTGCACCTCTCCAACCCTTCAGAGCATTGGCCCCTATCAAAGCCCCAGCTCCAGCGCCTATAGCAGTCCAGTCATCAGTCTCAAGCTGACCTTGGTTCTCGAGTAATCTCCAACTTCGATCCTGCCACTCGACTTCTTCTCTTCCGCGCATACGGTTGATTGTCATGAAAGCACCTACACCAACCGCTGCGACTGCGCCTGTTGATGCAGAGCGGATGAGGCGTGGGAACAATGTTAACGCTGTGGTTTTTGGGCGGAGGAATGGGACCAAGTGGCGTGTTGTTGTTATGCCCGTTGCGATGATTGAGCTTAGTGTTATCGCCCGCACGATAACGTGTGTTGTGAGTATTGTTCGTGCAAGAGGCTGATCCTCTGCATAGGGAGTATGAGGAAAGAATCGTGACATTTTATTGTTGTCTTTACTTAAAATACTACTTCAGTAAATAAAGAGTGAAAAGTATAAGCTGACGTCCAATGCCTTGTTCTTATATACATTCTACGCCGCGTCATATCATCAAGCCACTTCCACTTTCAGACGCCAAAAGCACTCGCTCTTCTTTCAGTTCCGTCCTTCCATTGACCATGATTGCTTCAGGGATCCGATTGAATAAGCACCCCATTATTGGTTCCCCGATGCGACGCCCCGGATGGATTAACGTGCCGGTTACTCCACCAGAGCTTATTTTGCGGATATTATGCGAGATCCGAGTGCGAGATACTAATTCAGTGCTAATTGATTAGTGATATCACTTAACTTAGGTAGAATATCAAACATGACCACTTCTCATACGAAGGAGACTGAGTATTATGCTCATACACTCACTAACTCAAAACCATGTCGTGTTCCCCAATGCATATCATACCACCAACGCCTAGACCTATCCCAATCATATGATAATCTCCCCATCCCAATGCTATGCTTGCTATGCCTTCCGAGTCTACTCTCTGGTATCCTTATTCATCATCGCTCATCTCCATCATACTACCCTCCTTCTCAGGCGAACCGTCCTCGTCCTCCAAAACCGTCATTCGTCTCGTTCGTCTCAATCTCCCCTTACCCTTCTCCGGTCTCCCTGGTGTTTTTCGACTCCCGTTGATCTTGACGGCTGCATCATGCTTCCGTTGTCCCAAGGTGCGCTCGAAGTCCAAGAGATCCTCAGCTTCAGACTCTGCCGCGCCATCAATCAATGCCGTCTCTTCTAGCGCTCTGTTCAATAACTCTGTTGCGATGCTGTCCTGAGGATTTATCGCCAGCGCTTCATGGAGAACGACTACTGCCTCCTCAGGCTTACTCTGTTCCATGAGAATCAGCCCTTTCGCGCTGAAGATGGCCGCATCCTTGCCTCCCTGTCTTAGCACCTCGTCAAACTCGGCGAGCGCTCGATTAAAGTGCCTCAACCGTCTGAAAGCGTGTCCAAGATTTGTTCTCGCAGCTAACCAAGCCGAAGGGTCGCTATCCATATCATCAGCGATCTTAAGCGCTGCTGTAAAGTACTGTGCTGCCTCCTTGGGTTTGTCTTGGTGATATTTCACGATACCCATTTCATTCAAGAGTAAAGGGTCTGTCTTGCAAAGGCCATAGGCTGTTTTCAAAAACTCCTCCGCAAGCGTCATGTTGTTGAGAGCGTGGTTTTGCATCCCCAAAAACACTTGCGGTAAATGTGTTCCCATGAACAATCTCGCTGCCGTTGAGTAGGCCGAAATTGCTTGGTCGTGTTCGCCCTCGGCCGCAAAAGTGTGTGCAAATCCAATCCATGCCGGTCCAAAATGTGCGTCCATCATACTCGCTTTGCTGAAATATCGTCGTGCCTCGGGGATTTTGCCAATCGAAAAGTAGTAAATACCAACTGCGAGCCACGAACATGGTTCTTCAGGGTGACTATCAGCCAGGTCGTGGGCAATCAAGAAAAGGAGATTCTTCTCTTTCAGCTCAAACAAACAGGCCAGATGGACCGGGTACACGCTGAAGTTGTACTTGTCTTCCTGTAGGATCCCATTTGTGATATTCAGAGCGTCCCGGTACCGACATTGCGTATAGAGAAGATCTGCACGAGCAAGTTGTAGGTCTGGATTTGATGCAAGGTGGTAATGTGTCGAGAGAGAATCGTATGCTGTCTCAAAGGCTGCAGGATTGCGGTATTTGGACAGTCGTGTCGTGTAGAGCATCTTAGTAAAGTCGGCAGCCTGCTGAGAAGACGACACATCTCCAGAGACATGAATGGAATCAAAGTCCAAGCTCTCGAGGAACTGCCACTCTTCGTCAGGCGACAATAACGAATTGTTCATCAGTTGCTGGAACGCCTCAAAGCACTGGACATCGATTCGCACAGCGTCTTTGTAGCACTCCTTTGCGCGGTCAAAAGCATTCTGTTTAGCATAGCAGATGCCACGGAGAAAACACATAGCAGCTTCATATCTCCTATTGGCAGCCTCCTCCTCAGCAGCTGGATCGCGACGTCGTCCATGGCGTGGCTGAGTCTTGCGCTTATTACTCGCGCCATTGGCTATAAGATGCGTTGGGTTACGATCGCCGAGAATAGAAAGAGCTTCGTCGAAGCGAGACTGTTTTATAAGGCAGTGACCGGCGAGATAGCGACATGATGGGTTTCTGGCGATGAGGTCTTGGCTGGAGAGAAATGCTTGGGCGCGCGTGTAGTTTCCTGTCGCGAAGTGGACTTGGGCGAGCCAGAAGGCATCTTGATCGTCATCTATCGAGAGACGATGTTAGACAATGGAAAAGAGGTTTGTTTATATCAGTATATCACGAACTGGTCAGTGCAAGTAGCTTGTCGCCGATAAATATGGCCGACTCATATTGCGCCTTGTTGAGGGCATCTTGCCTCCATTCCCTCAAGAAATTCTCCATTCCTAATTTATTCGTAGTTCATTGAGTGCTGGGCCCAGTCGTCAGGTATCCGGTTTATCTGTGGCTCGGCGTGTTGCGATATAGGGTTGGTCTGGAGATGGTTTGTTTGGAATAACGTCAATCAACATCCCACCAAAAGTCAACAATGACCTGGATCTAATCTCACCGCAAGCCCGCCCGGCCGTTGTTTGCGCCTCCACCAGAGCCTAGCACGTGAAGGGCGTTCTGAGAAGCCATAGCGGGCGTGGCTCCAGCAACAGCGGGGTAGCTTATAGCGACCATTGCCTCTCTGTCAGAGGCGATAAAAAAGTTGGCGGGGTTGAATTTGTAGCGTATCAGAAGCCATCAATTTGGCACTCGCCGATACAGGAGCCTGTCATGCAGTCAAGTTTTAAAAGTCTACAACTTCCCGAGAAGCATTCAATTGGACGACTATACCAATCTACTCGCAGAAATGGCTTCTTCCCAACCTACCCGATGGGCTGCTCTCGCCCGTGATACAAACGAGACCAAGATTCAGCTTGCTCTTAACCTTGACGGCGGCGATTTCCCTCCGGACACTGACTCCCGTCTTCTCAATGATGGAGATAGCCATGCTTCTCAGGCTAGCAAGTCGCAGAAGATCGCTGTCAACACAGGAATTGGTTTCCTCGACCATATGCTTCATGCTCTAGCTAAGCATGCTGGATGGAGTCTTGCTCTGAACTGCAAGGGTGATCTTCACAGTTCGTTGCCCTTGAACCGCCACCGAGGGATGTTAAATGACTGACTTGATATTTCTAGTTGATGACCACCACACCGCAGAAGATGTCTGCATCGCCCTTGGTTATGCCTTCGCTCAAGCTCTCGGCACTCCCGCTGGTCTCGCCCGTTTCGGCTACGCCTACGCTCCCCTTGACGAGGCCCTCTCTCGCGCAGTCATCGATCTTTCCAACCGTCCCTACAGTGTTATTGACCTCGGTCTGAAGCGAGAGTGGCTTGGCCAGCTCAGCACCGAGATGGTCCCTCATTGTCTCCAGAGCTTTGCCCAGGGTGCTCGTGTTACGCTGCACGTCCACACTCTCCACGGTGACAACGACCACCATCGAGCCGAGAGTGCTTTCAAGGCTCTTGCTGTTGCTATCAAGGCTGCCACCACAAGGATACCTGGTAAAGAGGGTGAGGTGCCTAGCACCAAGGGTACTCTGAGTGCGTAAGGGAGTAGTCGCTTAGGAGTTCCGGATAAATACTTGGTTTTGGTTAGAACTAGACCTACGATTGATAGGGATGCAGGAATCATATTTTGAGATACAAGTGAATATATAATCTATGTCACGTAGCAGGTTTCCGAAAATATTTACAAGGCGTTGCATAACATGTCTCCTCGAGGCCTAGCTTACCGCATTCATTGCGCATTCATACAAGATATCGTGAAGATCGTATCAAAATTCACAGGCCGGCTCATGTAGACATGTGAAACAGGCTATATTGTTGGTTAAATCGTCAACTCCTTCGGGGCAACCCTCAAGTTCGGTAGTCACCATTGATAGTGACATAGTCATGGCTGAAGTCGCAGGTATAGTGTACAGCAGACTTGTCGCCTGTACCTAACCTGACAACGATCTCAAGGTCTTCCATAGTGAGAATCTCCGATGCTCGCTTCTCGTCGACCTGCTCGGGCTCGCCATCCACGAGCAGCTTCAGCTCAGCTGAGCCATCGGTAGGGACGAAGGAGACATTGGTGCGCTCGGGAGTGATCTCAGGAACGTCATTCACAGGTTGGCCAGGAGGTGAAATGAGAGCATATCCGGTGGCGCAAAGGACACGACCCCAGTTGGCATCCTTTCCGTACAGAGCAGTCTTAACGAGGGGTGACTTAGCGATCGACCGACCAATCTCACGGGCTGCCTCCTCAGAAGCACTGTCGACAACACGGATAGTAACAAACTTGGTAGCACCCTCACCGTCTCGGACGACATACTTGGCCAAGTCAATAGAGAACTCGGTGAGGAGCTCCTGGAAGGCTTTGTAGTCTGGAGACTGCTCAGAAGTGACCTCCTTTCCGCCAGCGGCACCGTTAGCAAGAAGAGCAACAGTATCATTGGTGGAAGTGTCACCATCAATGGTGATGGAGTTAAATGATCGGTCCACCGCATGTCGAAGAACATTAGGCATGACCGCAGGGGAGATAGGAGCATCGGTAGCCAGGATGGTAAGAAGAGTCGCCATGTTGGGGGCAATCATGCCTGCACCCTTTGTCATACCAGCAATGCGATACTCAACACCTGGAGAAGAAGGAAGCTCAAAGGATCGAGAAATGAGCTTAGGGAAAGTATCTGTGGTACAGATAGCCTTTGCACAATCAAGCCAGTTCTCGTGAGAACTGCCAGCCTTGCTTACAGCTGTAGGGATCTTATCGAGAATCTTCTGAATTGGCAGCCTGGATTAATTGTGAGCCATTGAAACATCAAATTCAGCCAATCGAAGAAACGAACCTTTGACCAATGACTCCAGTGCTCATTACAATAGTAGAGTCCTCATCACCAACCCTCTGATCTGTCGTGCGGGCCATACTGGTAGCATCTTCAAGACCTCCGGTGCCGGTGACAGCATTCGCATTACCAGAATTGACAACCACACTTCGCAGGCCCGCGTTCTTCTTCTGCTGCAAAAGCTTCCTGCTATAGGTCACAGGAGCAGCCTGGAACTTGTTCTTTGTGAAGACACCGGCGGCGGCGCAGGGACGATCAGAAGTGACGAGGGCGATGTCGGGCTTGCTGGTATTGCCAGGCTTGACGCCAGCCAAAACACCTGAAGCGATAAAGCCTTTGGGGTATTTTCCCGAAGTAGGAATGTATTGAATCTTTGAAGGAGGAACAGGGTTTGAGCCAAGAGTGGCTGACGCCGAAGAGTAGGCACGAGCAAATTTCTTCATCATCTTGGCGACTGAGGATTGTATTGTTGATGCTATACCTAGGTACTCCGTAGTTGATGGGAATTTTCGTGGGGGGGCCGGTTGATATAGAACTGTAAGCTACCTAGTGCGGTATCGCAGCGATCAGTAGCTGGAAGGATTCTCAAAAGACTCTATTGACTCATTTATGACCAGTTCTTTTATTATTTCATTTCTCTTTAAGTTTCTATACATTAAAGGAATGACATAGTAAGATATTTCAAGAATTGACAGCTCACATGAATATCTCCCCTCATCTTGGCTACCTATTGAAATGATAATCCGACTGAGGTGAGCTTACTTGGCAGTAGTGAGTTACATGAGTATTTGGTATGGATGCCATGGAGAAAATCAGCCACCGATAGAGTACATACTCTCAAAACCTAAATACAGGAATTCCTTATTATGGATTGGGAGAGCCTGTGAAGGCAAGGGACCTTGTAGGTACCTATTCGAAAGATCCTTTAATCAGCATCCAGTGCCAAGCGAGTCCATAGTATTATACAAATCGCTGGAAGCAAGAAAGCGTCAGACTCGAGAAGAGGACGCGAAATTAACTTGAATTATTTCCTTCATGATTCAGGGCCTAAGTTTTATGGCTCCCTTACCTCTTAGATAGGACAACCAGTAAAAAGCTTTGTTCATAACAGGAATCCTTTTTTGATCGCAGGTCTTCCTGGAGCACTAAAGCTTGCCCTGTGTCTTTTTTATATCCAAAATCATCGCCACGAGCAAATACTAAGCTGAAGAAAGTCCAGGTAAATCGAGGAAACAAAACCGAATATTCAAATGAACAAACCATAAAGCTAGAACTGCCATTCTCATGCCAAGAAGGTTCACACAACTGAACAACTACAGCCAAGGTATGGTAAAAAACCGAAAGTTATGCTGAAGTAATTATCGGATATGCTTCGAGAAATAATACCGAACTCTAGGCACAGCCAATTGATGGTGTCGCGTGCCTGCCTATGCCTGCTGGGCTGGAAATTAAGCTACTTGCTGCCTCTGTGCCTGCCACTGCCTGCCTGCCCCTACTGCCAACAGTGGAACCTTCCGCTGGTGCCTGGAAATTAGAGCTCCACCTTCCTGTGATTCACGCTCGGATTGGCCTTGATGCCTTAGGTGATATGTCAAAGTGGTCCGTGCATGAGTGATCTCTCTCAGCTATAAAACCCGGACTTCCTCCCACCCTTTCAGTCCCTTTTTTCCTTTCCTCTCCATCCAAGTGCATGGGCGTTTTCCTTCTCCGTGAAGCGATAAGCTGAGAGAGGAATTTTGCTAGTTGAAAACTATACACTGACCGCTCCTTGTTGGGTTCGCCTGGCAAGGGAATTTTTGGAACCTTCATTTTCTTTCATTGCGACCAGTTCTTGATGGACTGCCGTGAAGAAGGAATCCCATGCGTGACTGAATGATTGCCTCCCACTCGATATCGCGTCAACTGTGAAACCGATCTGCCCAAGGTAAATGTGATGATGCCTTCATGCCAAAGAAACCTCCTCGCCAAACTGACTGAGCACTTCCTCTGGGACTCTGGTAAACGTGGTATCGCACTGTTTGATGCTTGACATTACCCTTAGGCGCATCGAAATGTCAAAATGCGACGCGATGGGATTTGTTGGGCTCGCGACCTTGGATAGATCTGGTGTTCGCGAAAGAAACGACATGGAACCGACGAACACATAAGGATATTGAATAATAGCTTCATTGTCTATCATAAACTTATCGCGTTCTGCGGCCATCCTGTACCTACCTAGCGAGTGACATTCCACGTAAGGTAGTAATCTAGAGGCTCTGCTGGACTTCATTCCCACTGCCACACCTACGTCTCTTGAGGTTTGGCTAGCGCGGGGCATTCGATCACTGATTGGATTTCCCCATCCAAATGCCGGCCCAAATCATTATTTTCGAATGACTCAAAGCCTCCATTTGAGTGCGCCTGGCTACAAACAGTACCTTTACTGTACCAATTTCTAGAAAAACAACGAGTATTTTCCAGCGAATCATACGAGTATCACATAGGGAATCCCATACCGACTCTTTTACGCAAGGTTTACGGCAGCGCACACTCTGTCTTGATCTCTGAAAGTCTGGGAGTGCCCCGCCTTCGGATAACCACATTTTCGATATCATCACAAACGATCGCTCGAACCGGTTCCAATGTCCACAGAAGCCGAGGGCTCGGCCCCTGCGCCGCAGACCACAGAGAATAACAATGTGACGACGGAAAAGAAGGAGCAGGCCCAGCCTCAGAAGCCCAAAGAACAGCAACAAGCAGCGCCCGCTGGCGAGAAGAAGTTATCCGGCGCCGAATTGAAGAAGAAGGCCAAGGAGGAAAAGGCTGCCAGAAGAGCACAAGCCAAGGCTACCCAGGCTTCACAGGGCCCATCGCAAGGCGGTCAACAGGCGTCCGGTGATGGGAAGGGAGGCAAAGCAAAGCCTAAGCAGGACGGACAACATCAGCACCAGCAACATGGCGGTGCAAAACTCCCTATTCGACCAGCGGCAGCGACGGCTGTAGTTAAGGACGACAAGCCTTCGATACCAGACTGCTTTAGCCACCTCTCCATGGCTAGGCGGATAGAAATGACAAATGCCGACAAGGACGTCCATCCTGCAGTCTTGGTTCTCGGTGAGCACATGAGCGCATTCGTTATCAGTGATAGTATCACACGACTCGAGGCGACGCTGTATGCTTTCCAAAAAGTAAGGAACTCTGCCCCTAAGATATACTATTGTCTAACAGCCCCAGGTCATCGACTCTTACACAACTCCTCCCGGCTTCACTTTCTCCCGCCATTTCACACCTCACGTTCTCAACCCCCAGATCGAGTACCTCACAGCATGCCGCCCCATGTGCTTCTCAATGGGCAACGCCATCCGGTGGCTGAAGCTCCAGATCAGCAAAGTGGATGTCGATCTTCACGACAACGACGTGAAGAAGCTCCTCAAGGAGTCCATTGACAACTACATTCGTGAGCGTATCACTCTCGCAGACTACGTGATTGTTGAGACTGCTGCCAACATGATTTGCGATGGCGATGTTGTACTCACATACGCTCATCATCACCTCGTCGAGCGCACTCTTCTCCAGGCTCGCAAGAAAAAAATTGACTTCCGCGTGATTCTTGTCGATGATCCTTATGAGCGCGTCGGCATCGATCACGCCAAAAGGCTCTCCGCTGCTGGCATCCAAGTCACATATGCTTCCGATTTTGGTGCTCTGCGAACACATCTCTATGAGGCAACTAAGGTTTTCCTCGCAGCTGAAGCCATCTTTAGCAACGGTGCTATGTACGCTCGCGCTGGCTCATGCGATATCGCCACGGCAGCTTCTGATATGAACGTCCGCGTTGTGGCACTCTGCGAGACGGTCAATTTCACAGAGCGTGTATCCATCGACTCTCTCACTTACAACGAAATCGACCCCGAGCGATCCACCGATGTCGGGTTCCGCTTGCTCTTTGACACTACCCGCGATACGTATATTTCGGTGGTTGTGACGGAGCTAGGCAATTCCTCCGCCACGTCTGTGCCTGCGATTCTTAGAAAATTAGAGGAGTTGTAATCAGGCTTGGATTGGGTCCAAGGAGTGTGGAAAAGTTTATCAGGGGTGATAGATGACACGGCGTCTTGAATTGTCATTCTTGATAACTCGGTCTTGGGTTGGTGCTGGGATTAGAAGCAGCTCTATGAGGCAATGACAATAAGTTTTTGATTCACTGCGTGTGGTATAACATGACATGAGTTCGATCTGGTGGTTAAGATCGGGTTCCGTGAAGCAATAGGCGTTTGGTGTTCTGCACATCACATCATCACAGCGTTCAGAGCTTTGGCGTATTATATTCGAATCAAACGTCCCATTTCGACGCTCAACCTCCCAATATCACAATACACAATAATATTGCCTCTCCAATCATCTTGTCACAAGCCGAAGAGGTCTTCGTTTCCCGATATCTTAAGTTTCCATTTCTGTTCATTCCCCTCTAAGCCTCCGCCTTAGCATCTCGCTCCGCCTTGCGCGCTCGCTTCTCGAGCAGCAGAGCCTTTCTTTCTTGTAGTGTAGCGGTCTGGCTGTCGTCAACGCCCTGCAGCCAGTATCCGAAGCTGGCGCCGCCGGCCGCATATACGGGGTACACCCAGAGGGAGGACTTGTTGAAGAATGGGCGCATCTCGATACCCATTTGCCAGAATCGAGCGCCGAGGCCTTTTTTTCTACTGTTAGTATCCAAATCTCTCTGTCCGTCGCATGTGTCTCGTCTCCAATTGCTCATGTCGTATGCTCGGGTGCTATGGGCGGCCGAATTGGCTCAGGTATGTGACGTACCGAAAAGGCTCCAGAAGGCGATGCGGTGGACCATGATGGGCAATTGACCGTCGAGTACTCGATATTCGAGAGTGAAGAGGTTTGGTGGAGGAGAAGTTCGCTCGGAATGCGAGTGGGAGCGTTCGTTATCGAAAGGTGAGGTCGTGATCTTCAAGATGCATCCCAAGCTCACTGCAATTGGAGTCGAATTGATTGGTCACGATTATGATCACGTGAAACCTCATCGCACAGCTACCCTGTACCTGACATCTTATATGTATCTGGGTATTGAACGGGTTTCTCGTAATTTATGAATAATAGAAAAAATCTCGTGCCAAAGCATTGCCAAATTTCTCCCGGTCACGATCTAGGCTGCGAGTATCAGCGTGGGCAGAACGTGTCCAAAGAACTTGTCCAAAGAACTTAGGCTATGAATCTCAGTCGCAAACTATATGACAGCAAGATCATCTCATCGCGAATACTTCATAAGTTGCACCAATATTGTGAAACAGAAATCATGAGGTGTTTGTACCAGACCCTGTATATAATACTGGAAGAATCTAAAGTCTACATAAAGTCTAGTGTCTTAATTACGGCCATAACCACCAGAACAACCAGAGAGGTGATATCCCAAGAAACCAAACATCTCAAAACTCCCCGCTATGCCATGATAAAACAAACATCAATCTAGCAAGCTTCGTCCCAATTGACCCGGGTAAGGTGGTGGTGCACCAGACGGGGGTGGTGCAATCGTGGGTGTTTCGCTGCGAGACCCAGCATTTGCAGTCCACTGGACCGCTCTGGCCACGATTTTGGGGAAATACTGCTGAATAAAAGATTCGCTAGCATCGTTAGCATGATATTATTGGACGACACGAGGTAAACTTACGTATAGTAGCTGTGATCAGCATTGTGAAGCGACACGAGATTGTGTGCAAGTTCGTGTGCCAGAACTACCCACCACCAGGTAGCAGCCTCTGCCTTAGCTTGCCCGCTTCCTCCTGCGATTTGCGCGGCGTGCAACTGTAAGAAGAACCTGAAGTTACAGAAAATACTGCCTCCGGTGTTGAAAGCAATAGTGCTGCCGGCCTCGTCATAAAAGATATGCAGAACTTTGGGCGACATAGAGTAGGTATTGCCCACCTCAATCAACATACTGGAGAAGACATTGAGATTGTTCAAATGTTTCGACAAGAAACTCCCTGGGTCTTTGATATCCTTGGCGAAGAATATCTTCATACCATTTGAAGTTTCTGCGATGAAAGTGATGTTATTTGCTGGCGTCTTGTCACAGTAAGTGGCCTGTTCCTTGACCTCGTTGACCTTGGGCTCTGAAAAGACACTATCAGATCCGTAAGCCCGGGTCGATTTGATGGCATTGAGCAAATTCTGCTGCACAAGTGCAGGGCTTGTGACTCTGCCCTCATCCTGTTGCGGCTTCTTGCCGGTGTTGGGAGAGTTTTCGCCAGGTGCCTCAGTCTCCTTAGGTCTATCCAAGAACTTGTCCAACTCTTTGTGAGACTCGTCTTCATGCTGGTCAGACTCAAATCCAAGTCGACGACCGATGTTTGCGAACAATCCCCTGCTCTTCCTAGCCTGTTGTTCAGGAGAGCGCTTTGTGTCCTCGGGTGAGTCCCAAGAACCTGGCATTGTAGGACCAAGAGGTTCTGGGATCCTGGTAGCTTCGCGTGCAGCCTCGGCCGCTTTTGCCTCAGCCCCCCATTGCTCTTCTCTCTCTTTGATCTGGCGCTGCTCCTCTTCCAGTGCCTTTCGTCTCTCTTCCTCAGCGATCCTGGCCTCGGCAGCCTTAGCCCGAAGGATACGATCGACATTGTAACCGCGATTTCTCAAACCGTAAAGATCAAGCGTGAGGAATGGCTCAAAGAATAGGTAAGCCTGCTGATTCGGGCGGTTTAGCAGCATTTGGCAGATGGCTTGACCGATCTGATACATGTCGGGCTTCGACTCATCAGAAACATAAAGAACCCAGCCGTTGCTGGCCTTTTCACTCGCTGCCGATCGCTTCTCCGTGTGAGTCTGATGCTGGCCCCTGAGAGTCCTTCTCAAAGCTACTGAGCGAACAATGTGAACCGTAAGGTTCTTGTCCAGCCATTTTACGTCATGCTTAATAGCATCCCGTCGGTAGTTTGTGTATTCAAAGAGAAAAATCTTTGATCTCTCAACAACATGCTTGCGGAGACTGAGTGCAGCCTTTTGTTTATCACTGTGGGGCCCAATTCTGACCTCCTCCTGCACAATGCTGCTCAATTTCTGAGCACCAAGTGCTAGATAGAATTCTTCAAGCGCATCCTCCTCCGGCGCACAAATAAGGCGATCCTTGAACAATCTGTAGCTGATGATATCATCCAGGATCACTATTTGACTAGCAGAGGCAAGCTGGTATTGTCGGATAGGTTCATCCTCTTCCTCTAAGTCGTCTGACTTCCCCTTAGGAGGCGCGAGTTCTTTGTATGCAAGAAGGAAGGGTGCTGCACGCATTTTCCTCCACAATTCTTTGTCTCGGTGGAGTGTTGAGGATGCTTCTGCCAAAGATTTAAGAAGATCCAGGTACTTCTCCGAACTCTGCAAAACACCGAGGAGACGAGCTGGCTCACTGCATGCCATTTGTGCAACCTCCAACTTGGTGGGCTCGCTTTTGGCACCGCATTGGAACAAAAATGCATTCGCCTCAGGGCCAAAGTCGACAAAGTCGAAGATGTCTCCATACGTAGTCGAAGCCCCAAGGTACACCCGTGAAGGACTGACATGAGTCATGGAAGAAGTTGATTTCTCAGACGATCGAGTAGTCCTTGTGATAGGAACTATCGAGGCGTTACGCAGTTTGACCAGGGTATTCTCGCCGAGTTCTGTGATTCGAGAGGCGAAATAGCTGAAAAGTGCCACAGCATTCTGATGATCTTCAGGACGCGATGCCAGGAGGCGGTTCACACAGTCCACTATTGGCGGATCTCGTGCAACACCGAATTTCTATAGATATCAGCTGAGTCTGTCAAGTTTTAGATTAAACTTACAATAGCATGGTCATGTAGGTCTCTCCTTAAAATGTTAAACCCAAGGATAGACGCCCGCGGATTGTAAAAGCACTGCGAAGGCGGTACAAGACGGGTACTACCCTGAAGAGGCATGATTGCCTTAGGACTGCCACTGAGCTGGAAAGACCCGTACCCATTGATCTGGTGATTGGCGAGGAAATATGTCATGGACGAAACCCGAAGACTTTCATCGTTACCAGACATTAGCTCAACGAGTTCAGGGACAGATGGGTAAGGCCGTAATCCAAGAGAATTTATGAATCGAGCTTCTGGGCTTCCAGGTCGATAGCTACCAGGAGGCCCTGGCCACTGGAGGATAGGTAATCGCAATGCACGCAAAGAGTCCTTAGGCTCGAATAGCTCCGAAACCCTGTAAAGCGTCGTCGTTCCCTTAGTGAACTCCATGCCCTTTGGACCAGCTTCGGCTGGGCAAAAGCGTGTCTGCTTTAGCTTGCTCAGATCTTCACCTGGAATATCCTCGCGGACAGATGCTAAATATTTGATGAGTTCCATGTGACTCCATTTCTGGTGACCTTCACCAGACGCGTTCAACAACCTGGTAAAGATGGTCTCGAGATCTACAGTTTTGCGGACGCCAATAGTGACAAGAAATTTCTCCTTGATCTTTTCGCAGCCTTGAATGACCGGAAGATCGTCAAAAAGCTTGACAATCGGGAAGAAGGACTCAGTAGGCTTTCTCATACCCTGCTTCGTAGGTACAACTGTGTTTGCTTGAAGAAGAGAAACAATGGTGGTTCTTGCGTTCGGGCTTGAGTTCTCAAAGTTCTTCGCAAGGACAGTCAAAATCTGAATGGCAAACTTGGATGATTGAGTCAAGTTCTGTTCCTCGGGTCTGGAAGAATTTGTGTCCAGAAGGAATCTTAACCATGGGAGAATTTCTAGCGGCTCCCATCCTAAAGCACGCAACTCAGCCTGCTGAGAGTTGGCAGTAAGCGCATGGGGGATTGTTGTAGGAGGAATGGGCAAATTGGCAGGAATCCTGTTCGCGATAAGGTGATTCCGAATGCTACCGAGGGCAATGATCTCGCCTTGTTCCCCATCATCACTCATCGTGCCAACAGCTACTTCTAGCAAAGCAGATCGACTGCCAGGATCGAGCTCACCACTCAAGCTCTTCTTGCCTGCCCAACTGATAAAGTTCATCAATTGAACTTTGTTCATAGCCTTTGTCTCCAGCTCCTTCTTCACATCTGTGACCGTGATGTGTGAAATGAGACCGAAATCTATGAGCTTTTTCACAAATGGAACACCCTTCATCTCCTCTGGTACAACAGGGATGCTGTTGACGAATTTACTCATCTCGTCCGAAGCAATGCGCACATCGACTGTTTGCAACACGCCTCGTGTTGAGTAGGTCTCGATTGAGGCCTTCTTAAAGCACATCCAAAAAGCTTCCTCAATAATCTGACCAACTTGACCGCTGGGAGTTGAGTCCTCAAATGTGAAGGTCTTGTGAATGTGAAGAGCTTCTGGCATGAACTTGGCGATGACTGCGGGAGAGAATTTGGTCTCTTTTGCCATAACCTGTTTGATTCGACTACTCAGGTCGCTCATCTCGTTGGCAAAAGCAAGCCGAGTAATGATACCAGCAGCACGAAGAATTTCAAGGTTCCATGTCCTGACCCAACGAGCATTCAAGTCGATAGCCTCTCTTTCTACTGTGGGAATCACTGAAGGTGCTGAGATATGGAGTCCAGCTCCAGTAGTCTGCATGGTGGGAAAGCCAATAAAGATGCGACCGCCCGGCTTTTTATTGGGAAGCACAGATGCAAAGACATCTGTAGCTTTGCCAAGCGCCCCCGATGTTGCGGCCTCTTGTGAAGCTTGAGTCTCATCATAAGACGAAGTTAGGATGGCGATCTTGGTTGTCTTTGGCGGTGGTTTCTTCGTCGCTCTTTCGAGTTCGGAAGCAAAGGACGAGGCTACGCTTGTACGGATGCTTGCAGAAGTCGCCCGAAGGAAGATTGTGGAGGATGAAAGCTTAGTCACATCTTCGGAAATTGTCACTTGCGCAGCATTCTCCTCATGCTGTGCTTTTGTCCTAATTCCTGCCTGTGACGCACTTGACGTAAGACGGGCAAAGAAGGATCTCAAGGAAGGAGTTTCAGGGGCACCGTAGGACTCATTCTTTGTGGTGGATGTCGTAGCTTGTGGTTTCCATCCTATGGCGGCCATGTAGGACGCATCGATCTGCGTGCTTGTGCGGTCAACGCTAGTAACCTTCATTAGGCCATCCTTTGTCCTCGCCTCGAGGTCGCGAGGAAGAGGAAGCTCAACACTCGGAGATGACTTTTTCTTCAGAGACAGAATCTGGTAGTCGTCAATCCAGAACTCAATGTGCTCGAGCGCAACAAAGGTCAAACTCGTTGCAAGGAACTGGCTAACAGACAGCAAGTTCGGTAGGGGTGTGGTTGTATTCCTGTAGTCGAGGACGAAGGTTGTATGATGGGTAGCTTGATCTGCTGGAATTTGAGACTTCTTTGTGAAAAGTGCATTTCCTTTCCAGTAGAATGCCATGGCCTCATTGCCGGAGCTGACGAACGGCTCTTCACAATCAGCGAAAACACTGTAGAAACCGACACCGAAGGCACCAATCTTCGTTTCATCGGGGTTGCCTTCGGCAATACGCTTTAGTCTTCCCCAGTCTGTTTTTGTGAAGGGTTGTCCATCGTTCTGCACGACTAATCGGCGTAGTGTATGGTTTGACAAGGTGTGTTTCAGTATCTCGGATCGGCTCGTGGTATTCGGTAGTGGCACCTGTGTTGATGGGAGAGTTTCCCATTTGACACTGACTGTCTTTGCCTGGGCATCCGCAGCATTCTGAATCAGTTCTCGTAGTGTTGTCCATTCGCCCGAGTATCGCGCAAGGACTTTGTCGATAAGAGCTCGAGTATCGACGGTAACGGCTTCCTCGTCTTCGCCATCGCGGAGAGCAGCGGCTCGTAGTCTTGAATAGTCCATCGTGGTAGAGTTGGGATGGTTTATATGTGCATTATTGTGTCGACGGAAGGATAAGGGTTTGAAAGGTGTACGTCCAGATAAGAGAAAGAGACACCTGTAATCTATTATTCATTAGTAATGATACTTTCTTGAACGAGTTTAAGGAAGTGGTCTCGGAGTATAAGCAAGGCAGACAGCGACTACGTACAACGGTGAGGGGTGGCAAACGGTATTAGGTTTTATCAAAACCCCAAGTATATAGGGGGATATGACAGAATCACAAAAGGAAGCAAACTGTGCGGCAAAAGGGGATGGCGTTGAGAAATCAGAAGTCTAGTTAGGTGAAGTATGAAGATGGTTTCACCGTTCATATGATCTCAAACTCGTGGGAGAATAAGACCCCGAGGCTGTTAGAGGTGGTCCCTTAAAGTGACGTTGTCCACTGTCTCTGGCCAATCAAGATGAATGTCGGCTCACACCATCACCATGGCGCTGGGAAGATACAGTAGTGATCTGGGGCAGCCTCGCCGCTAAGTCCAGCTCTAACGATCATCACCGCTAGTTTCTAAGGTAGGTATGGTAGATTACTGGGTCTCGTACTCCAGTTCGTACCAAAGTCCGATTTCTTTGATGGACTCGAAGAATTGACGGTGTGCCGAGAGTGGATTTGACTGAAAGTTTTCTGCGACGCTATTTGTAGTATGCAACGCCCAAATCGAAGAATCTCCGGTCAATACTGAAACTCGAAGGCTAATTGCATTATTGGAGTTGCATATACGGAGTATTTCTAGGCATTTTCCAATGAACATGGCCTCGTTGAAAAGAGTATCACCGCTGCTACCCGTCATGGGTCCATCCTATCAACTTAGACCGAGTTGCCAGGGCCGTGCTTAGATCCATCCATGGAAATTTTTGATATTGAGTCAACAACAATCGCTTTGGCCGGCCGAATTCGCAGCCTAGGCAACTCTGAACGGAACCATTCATGGTGATTTCTCCCCCGCTCCTAAAGAATTGCCATGACTCGCTTCCTATCAAGGAATTGCCAAGCCTGTAAATGAAATCTAGGTAAATTCTGAGGTCGTTTTTGTAGATAGTTGGTCGAGTCCGGGGTCGGAGGCCGAAGTCTTGTAAGTGAATCACTGTTCTTGTGATAGGCACGGCTGGGCGCATGCCTGAGTTGGGATCTTGCTTTTTGTACGCGATGACAGTATTTCGAAGTGAGTCAAACTTGTAGTATATAATATATTCAATTCACCTCTGCCCATTTGCTCAAACTCAAAACACTTGCACACACCGAAACTTGCTGCTCAACATCACCATTTCTCGTCATCTTAGCCAAAAACAGCAAACCTCACAACAAAACAACTCCACAATGTCCAAAGGCCGTGTCTGTCTGTAAGTTCATATGCCCTTGATGAACAGGCTTCTGATATAAAAACATCCGCTAACTCTTGATTGCAGTGCCTATTCTGGAGGTACACACTTCTGACGCCTTCTCCAAACTACACCTGGAGTGATCGAATGTGAGATTGATTGCTGACATTTGGTCAAGGTCTCGATACCTCTACTATTTTGAAATGGCTCATTCTCGAGGGCTATGAGGTTGTGGTATGTGAACCTCCTCCAGTTGCTTGTACAGGTTCAATCTGACATAACTACTTTAGTGCTTCCTCGCCGATGTTGGTCAGGTCGAGGACTTCGATGCTGTCAAAAAGAAGGCCCTCGCTCTCGGCGCGGAGCGCATGATCATTGAAAACCTTCAGAAGGAATTCGTCGAGCAGATCGTCTTCCGAGCAATCCAGTGCAATGCCATCTATGAGGACCGATACCTCCTTGGAACTGCTCTGGCCCGACCTGTAATCGCTCGCGCCCAGGTCCGCGTTGCTGAGAAGTACAACTGCAATCTTCTGAGCCATGGCTGCACAGGCAAAGGCGTAAGTAAAACCCTCAGACTTTGAGAACCACCTGCTAACATGCCGCAGAACGAGTATAGCACTTTCCATCACGAAAAAGTCCAATTCATAGGCACTGACAGAACCCCTTAGTCAAGTTCGTTTCGAGCTCGCCTTCAAGGCTTGCAATCCTTCCATCAAGGTCATCGCCCCCTGGCGACTCCCCGAATTCTGTGAAAAGTTCCAAGGTCGACAGGATCTTCTCAAGTTCGCCGCCGAGAACAACATTCCCGTTTCATCGACCCCCAAGGCTCCTTGGAGCCAGGACGAGAACCTCGTCCATTGCTCGTACGAGGCCGGTATTCTCGAAGACCCCGATCATACTCCTCCTAAAGACCTTTGGACTCAGACTGTCGATCCTCTTGAGGCTCCCGACAAGCCTCTCGACTTCACCGTGTACTTCGAGAAGGGTCTCCCTGTGAAGGTTGCTACCCCTGACCAAGAGGCTACCGACTCGGTAGAGTTGTTCAAGCTGCTCAACAAGATTGGTCACGACCACGGCGTTGGCCGAATTGACATGTATGTCCACTTTCACCATTCATTTGTGGCATAACACTATGCTTACAGTTAAACAGTGTCGAGAACCGATGGATTGGACTCAAGAGCCGAGGTTGCTACGACACACCTGGTCTCACCATCGCCCGCCTTGCTCACGTCGATCTCGAGGGTCTTGTCCTTGACTCCAAGGTCCGCAAGCTTCGAGATCAATTTGTGACTATCGAGTGGTCCCAGTGCCTTTACAATGGCATGTATTTCTCCCCTGAGCGTGAGTGGCTCGATGAGGCAATCGTTTCTGCTCAAAAGGGTGTCAACGGTCAGGTCCGCCTCCGGGCGTACAAGGGCAATGTTTACGTCCTTGGCCGATCCAGCGAGACCAGCAGCCTCTACTCCCAGGAGGATGCTTCAATGGACAGTCTTGACACCTTTTCTCCCATGGACAGCACGGGCTTCATTGCTATTCAGTCAATCCGATTGGAGAAGTATGGTGCTCAGAAGGCTAAAGACGGCCAACCCCTTAGCCAGTCTTGATCTTGTAATTATATGAATGTAACAACAGTGGTTTGGTATGGCGTTGGGTCAGGTAGAGAGCTTAAAAAGTATGCAAGCTTCCTGCTATATGGGAGGCGCAATGAATTGACTCATTGATTTGTACGCAAGATGGATACAAATGGTGACTTGACGCTTTTCCTTGATTTCGCTGGAAGGGGTTTCTCATATCCGACTGTTTTCAAGTTCAAGGCCAGGAGCGATGACTTTAGTCTCGACGGTGAGGCTTAGGACTGGCACTGCGTCTGCGTCTATCTCTCGACCTTGATCGGCGGCGTTCCCTGCTTCTATCCCTGTATCGTCGTTCGTCTTCCTCCGTACCTCCTCTTCGATGACCCTCCCGGTGGCGTCTATGGCCATGGGTACTTTCCTTATCACCATCTCTATCTCTGTGTCTGTGTCTTGGTCTATCCTCATCTCGTTCCCTGCCTTCATCACGGTCGCGACTTCGGCTCCTCCTGTGTCGTCGATGGCGACGCTCGCGACTTCGATGTCTTCGCCGTTCTCGCCTCTCGGTATCGTCATGACGTCTCGAATTCTCCCTCTTTTCGTTCCCACCTTCCTCGGGAGGGCCGCTTTCCGGGCCAACCTTTCGTTTACTGGGATCAACCTCTACCGCGTTCGCACCGGAAGAGTTTCGTACGGGGGGTGGCAAACCCAGGGCTTTTGCAATGGCGTCCTCCTCGGCCTCTTTGATTTTGCGCAATTCTTCCTTTCGTTCTCTCTCTCGACGCTCCTCCTCGGTCTCGCCATCTTCGTTGGGTTCTCCAGAGTCGTCTTCCGCTTTGGCGTACCAGTTGAGATCGCGGCCTTTTTGCCAGCGTCCAACAGGTGCTTTGAGACTGTGGCCGAGATAGTTTTCGCGATGTGAAGAGCTTGCGACTTCATCCCAGCTAAAGTTGACGCCTCCTCTTGAACCGGTCTTGCGAATACTCGAAAGCAGATCCATGGCGTGTTTTAGGTGCTGGTAGCCTTAACTAGATGAGGCCCCTTTTTGATGTCGATATGAGGGCAATTTTCTTGTCGTCGTTATGAACTGCAAAGGTTGCGACATTGAAGGTTGGAAGTTGAAATTGATGCGCGACGCCTCTTACTGAATGGGTCGCTGAGGCGGAACACTGCCGCCTTGTAACGCGCTAGAAGCGGAACCCCACGCCAAATACCTAGAGCTGGAGCTTCAATACGTTTCTTGAACCTTTACACTGAACTCCAAGGAAATATCACCATCATAATTACGGAGTAGCACCAAATACAACAAAGGAACCTATATTGCTAACAAAATAACTCGGATTCTTCACAATGTCGAATCCAAACGACCCCCCCCTCGATGAGATCCAATGGCGCTCTCCTATGGCGATTCAACAAATGGGCGGCCTGCACAATAACACCATCCTCTTTTACTTCGCAGAATCGCCCTTCTTTGAGCGCACGTCGAACAACGCTGTTGTATATAACCAAGCCATGAATGTACCATCGATGTATCCAGTCATTCAAACGCGTGAAGCTTTCGAGACACATCTCAACACCATGTCGGGGCTTGAGTTCAGGGTTGTCGAAGAGCCTGCTGAAACTGGCCCTGGAGCTGGTACAGGTGTATGGGTCATTCGCAAGCAAACGAGACGAAAGTCAGCATACGACGACGACGAGATTACTGTTCACGCCACATACTTCGTTGTGGGGGAGAATATCTATATGGCGCCAACTCTCAGTGCCATTCTTTCAGCAAGAATTGTATGTTCTTTGAGCAGTTGTTTTCCGAACAGTTCTAACCTCACTGTTATAGTTGACGATATCTTCGCAAGTTACCAACGCCGTGACAACTGCTGAGTCAGTCAGAAAATGGGGACCCTCTATGGGTAACTTTTACCAGCTCCCATCAGCCAAGACATCAACGAAACCAAGGATCCAGAACTCTGCAGCGGCGACTCCAATGCCTGTATCGGATGAAGCTAGCAAAGGTCCAGCTGCCCATGCAGCAGCCGCGCAAAAGGATGATGAGAAGTCACTAGAGAGACTAGCAGAAGAGTCTTTCATGATTCACATGAAATACGGGGGCGAATACATTGACGAGAACCCTATCACAGGTCGCCCAGGAGAGTTCCACCTCACAACAACAGGCCGCAAACCACCACAAATCACAAGGACGGATGGGCCCATCAGGAGTATTAATGCGCCGACGATCAATACAAAGATCGATGATAAGAAAGAGAGCAAGGAGAGTAAGGAGAGAACACCCAAATCAGCGACTGCTCCCAAGCCTAAGCGTAAGAAGAGCAAAATGGTAAACTCTACTAGCACACCAGCTGCGTCTTGAGTTATCGTTCAGCAGGAGCATGGCGTCAACCTGGGGAAAAGTGATGTTTTCAGTCTTTATACAGGAATTTGATACCCCAATACAGTTCATTATTGTGCCCTTGTCATGGATCTCTTTCAATGCCCTTACCTGATAGTATAACCCCCATCAACTGACAATGCAGCACCTTGAATGAAAGAAGCCTTAGGACTAGATAAGAACAAAATAGCATCTGCTACTTCCTGTGGGGTTCCTTTTCTTTTCATAACGGCAGTCTGTACGGCCGGGTCATCTTCCGGAACATTAGCCGTCATAGGAGTTCTGCGATGTCAGCATGGGCACAGGGAGATCAAAAGACAACTTACTCAATAACTCCAGGGCAGACGCAATTAATACGAATGTGGTCTTTTGCATACTGCGTGTGTTAAATAAGAAGGTAGGGGGGTCAAGCCATTAGTCCGACTTTCGTCGATAGCATCACTTCTCGTCAAACTGATGATAGCTGCCTTTGAAGCACTGTACATCGCTGTCCCAACTGTCAGTCAAAGTTTGAGCCTGTTCAAGGTATAACGTATTCGTACGAGTTTCTGGTTTCCCTACAAGGCCAAGGTTGCTTCCAACATTGACAATGGAACCTCTAAACCCAGGCCGCCCATCATGAGTAACTCCAACCTCTTGACTGATCATATGTTTTAGCTCTTCTCTCGCAAACAGCCACAGACCACGGAAGTTGGTATTGATGACATGATCGAACTCTTCAGGGGTTGCTTCATGACTCTTCTTTGTTGGGCCGTAGATTCCTTTCCAAAGTCATTGTGAGTGGGAGTCAAAGCAAAACAGCGCATAGACATACCAGCACAGTTGACGGCATAGTCAATGCGTCCGAAATGCTTGTTAGCAAGTTCCATGTTCTTGCCAACATCATAGGTGTCAAGATTATCAACGTGTCTAATGAACACATCTGGATCTGCAATTCCGCTTACGGTTTTGATGGCCGCCTTAGTAGCATTCAGACCTGTGCTGTCTTTGTCAAACAGGGCGAGCCTCCGACACCCTTCTATGGCAAATGATATAGCGACTTGGCTTCCAATACCTTGTATCATTAGATGAGGTAGCTATCTGGAGCAATGGGCCATACCTGATGCGGCGCCAGTGACCAAAGCCACGCCTGGGAAAAGGGTATTGGATTTTTCAGGCATATCAATGGTTAACCTGCCCGGTATCACAGAAGTATGTGACCGCAAACGCACAATTTTAAGTCTTACGAGCTCAATTGAAGCCGTGTTCTCTGAAGTTCTCATCTTAGAGCATCATCTTGCATAATGACGTCGAGATCACCCAATCACACAACACGTTTACTGCAGAGGCTCAGAACGAAAATATCTAATACATGAAATCCCATTTGATATAGACCACGAGGTATCCTGCCTAACTCAAGACTAAATTAACGAAAACATCTTCCATATCTGCAACCTCTACTCCACAGCCCATCCCTTGCCAAGAACCTTTCTCTGCTTCACCTTCTTCGCGGGGAGAGGCCATCCTTGACCACCAGTGCTCTCGGCTCTCAAATATGGAATCACGAAGCACTCTCGTACTGTAGCTCCATCCGTGCCCGTTGTAGGCTTAAGCTCCTTGATCGGCTTACCATAGGTGATAAGGGGCGTTCCCTTGGCCAACCCTGCTAGTTGCCCGCCAGTTACGTCTGTAAGGGCATGCATTCTTGTCTTGGGGCGTTTCTCCGCATCAACTGATTGCGCAGCTCGCTGGAGATAAGAGTAGACGATGTACTCGGGGCATTCCTGAATGCTGATGTGGGCAAGAGGTGAGGTGGGATGGATGTATACTGCACGGTCACTTTCAACCTCCTTCCCAGCGTGGATAGGAATCAAGGGAATATATGGAACATCGATGGACCGGCGAGGCTTGCGGAATTGCTCAGGGGGGTTGGGTGTAAGATCTGCTCGAATAGCAACCTGATCCACGAAGCCGGCCGCGACCATTTGCTTCAGGGCAGCGACCTGTTTGGGGGATGGGGGATCCAACTTGTCCTGGTATTTCAGGTTGGAAAAAGCCGATACATTTGTCCTCAACAACTCTGTGATTTGTCTTCGCAGCTGCTGTATTTCTTTAAGCACCTTGTGTCGTACAAAATGACTCTCACACCATTCTTCTGTAGGCTCATGAGCAAATTCACCCACGACTTGCAGAAGTTTGATAGCATCGGATTTATCGTCTAGGTAACAGAAGTTCTTGTGAACCTCGTTAAACATCTTTCGCACATTGGCTTGACGATCTTCTGCAATGACGTCTGATGTTGTACGAATAGCGGTATCATCCTTCGCTGCGAGGGCAGGAATCGCTTGGTTCTCAGGAAGGAAAATTTCGGCGGCTGATAAACCAGCAACAAGAGCAATTGTGTAGTGAATGCAGTCATGAAGATGGCCAACCAACAATATGCGCGCGAACCTAGGAGACAGGGGGAACACAGACATTGTTTGACCAATCTGCGTAACCTGTCCTGTTGAGGAGATAGCAGAGAGATACGTTAATAGCTTCTCAGATTTAGCAAGGGCTCGTCGATCAGGTGGTGTAGGGAAGGGGAAGTTGACAACATGCTGCAGGTTCATCGCCTTGAGCTGTAGCACGATACCCTCAATAGGCATTCGCAGCAATTCGGGATCTGTGAAAGGTGGGAAATCTCTCTCATATACTGCAGAGGAGTAGAGCCTGTAACAATGGCCAGGACCGGTACGGCCAGCACGACCAGATCGCTGGTTTGCGCTGGCTTTGCTGATCCATCCAATGTCGTAGCTCTGAACTCCACTAAGACGATCATACTGCCTCTCTTTTGACCGTCCACAGTCAAAGACATATCGAATGCCAGGAATAGTCAAACTGGTTTCCGCAACGTTGGTTGCCAGGATGATGTTCCTTGTACCCTCAGGTGCTGGCTCAAAGACTCGCATCTGCTCGCGTGTTGGGAGTAAGGAGTAAAGAGGTAAGACTCGCATCTTTAACGGTGCAACCTCCTGGTCCTCTTCGATCTGGAACTCGTCCTCGTTGTCCTCATCTTCGTCATCTGTGGGTATCTCATCAAAATCCTCGCCATTACGGTCATCCACGTCTCCAAATTCAATATCCTCGACCTCAATGGGAGCCTCGCTAGCAGATATCTGTACTTTGGGTCCATCCGCAGTCTTTGGACCGCCAAATGTAGCCTTTAGCTTCTTGCTGAGTTCTAGAATCTCGTTGCGGCCAGTCAAGAACACAAGGATATCACCGGGTGGTAACTTCTTATGCCCTCTGCTAATCTTTCTGAAGGCCTCTTCCACATAATCATGCTGAGTTCTTCGGGAGAAATGAATAGTGACAGGATGTTGCCGGCCTTCAACCTCCAATACTGGCGGTGGAGTAGCAAACAGCGTCGGATTCATGGTAAGGTCTTCTATCCTCAATGTAGCAGACATGATGATGAGTTTCAAAGGCTTGACCGTAGGGTCTTCTGCTGCTAGCTCTGCTCGGAGCTTAATAACTCGGCTGAGCATGCCAATCAAGATATCCGTGTTGACGCTTCTCTCATGAGCTTCATCGATGACAATAGCCGAGTACTTCTTCAGTGTAATATCCTGAGCAACTTCTCGTAGCAAGACACCATCAGTCATGAACTTGATAGCCGTCTTAGGATCAACTGTGCCCTCAAAACGGATCTGGTAGGCCACCACCTCAGACTTATCACCAAGTTCCTCACCAACACGCTTCGACATACTGACAGCAGCGACTCGACGGGGCTGAGTGATACCAATCATACCAGGCGTTGGTGAGTCGGGTGAACCATAACCAGACTCATACAAGAACTGAGGTATTTGAGTAGTCTTTCCGGAACCTGTGGAACCGCAAACAACGACAATGTCATGGTTATGAATCGCTTCCATTATCCTTTGTTCCTCTGATACCACAGGAAGTTTTAGCCTAGCCTCCTGGACTTCTGGTATTCTGGTAACCGTTACGCTGTAAACCTTTCGATTTATATTCTGCGTTGGTTGCAGTTCCATCGGTAAAGGATCTTGCTCAGGGGCTCGGGGAACAAAGTTTTCTGGCTTGTGGATTTCAAGATTTGTTGTTGTTCCCTCGATGGATTGATAACCTAGAGCTTCGTTTCGCTGTTGGTGTGCCCATGCCTTGAAAGACGATGACCTCTGTGCTTTGTTCTCGTCTGCTTCTTCCATGTCCTCATCAGACTCTTCGGGTTCCTCACTAGATTCATCATATTCTTCCTCATCGCTTTCGCTGTCATCATCTACAGTGTTATCCTTATCAGCCGAATCGTCGCTGAAACCATTCCACTCGTCGCTATCGCTATCACTTGCAACACTGTCGGCTTCTTCAGACTCGAGCTCAAGTGGCGTTTCGACCGGCGCCAGGGAGAATTTTGATTTGACTCCACCTCGTTTTTGACGCTTTTTGATCACCGGTCGTCCTTCGTCGTCGACCTCGAGCGGTCTCTTCAGACCCGAGCCAATTGCCGGCGCAGAGGTTTCTGTTTTCGGTTGGTGCGACTCTTTGGATGTGGGCGCAGGAGTTGGTGTGGGCTTGGATGGCTTCTGTTCGTCGGGCTCAGATTCTTCACTCTCATCGCTCGAGATCTCTTCATCCCCGTTAAGCTCTTTTCTCTTCTCAAGAAGAATCTCGCTTCTCTCCTCCTCACCACCCTCTAAACCAGCTTTCTCCTCTCTCATAGCCCGCCTCAATGCCTCTTTCTTGGTTTCGCGACCCTGGCCAAGGACTCGGCTGCTCGAGAACAAGGTTGTGTCGATTTGTTGCTCAGCAAGTTTGGCCATCAGCTCGCGGGACTCATCCTTGCGCAGCTTGCCCTCGATGTATTTCTCTAATCGCTTGGCCTTCTTTCCGCTCATTTTCGCGCCTTCTTGGCGGAGTTCTTCCTTCATCTGTGCCTTTCTAGCCTCACGATTAGCCTTGGCCGTCGGCAAGAGAATCTCCTGGTTTGGGTTGTCCTGGACTTCATGCTGAGCATTCTCCTTGGCTCGTTCACGGGCGAGGACTTTATGCTTGCGTTGACGAGGAACGTATTTGGCCATTTTAGATTAATTGTCTAGCGAATTGACAATAAATTTTGCGGAAATGGCATGAAATATTGATACGTTAGAGGATCAACCCAAGGCGCAGATACGACGATGAATTTCATGAAATTTTGGGATCAAAGTCGTTCTGCCGTGATTTACCGCCAGGACCTGGACCTGCTTTAGGTATAGTGCGGGGTGGTGGGGCCGCCTAGCTCAGCGGCATGGAACGCCTGAACCTAGCCAGGCTAGCCCAATAGCTCGAATGGTTTCAAAGCTGCAGCTAATAAACTCTACTCAAGCATAATACTTCTTCAAAAATGGCGACTGTTGATGTTAGGGAAGACTCTTTTCCTTCGAGATCTAGAGAGGTTTCGGGTCTCGTGAATGGCATAGCTACAGAGATTACATACACAAGTTTCGCTGATAAGATACTCATCACTATCTCCCAAGAAGGTCGACTTTCACAATGGGTAATTGAGTACTCCGAGTCTTCAAACTCTACCATAGCTGACATCGTGACAGATACAAGTCCCCTTAACAGGATCGTCATCTGGAGTTGTTGAGATGAATCTTCCCAGCTCAAGCAAAGGCCTTCTTCCATCAACACATCTCACACCAACAACGCTATTTGGTGGAGGGGGTGAGGAGCGTGAAACTCTAGGTCAACTTTATGCAGCACAGATTGCCAGCCAAATTTGTCTCAGATCGCCTGATGACCGACGAATACTGGTTCTTGGACTTGGGCTTTCCAAAACAGACCTGGAGCGTGAAGCTTTCTTTGATCTTTTAGAGCTTGCCCAGAAAGTGTACTCGATTTGAGCTCTGCCCCGCTTGAGGTCTTCAGAAAATCATGGTTTTGCTCAACGAATTTGAGAGTCCATGCCGCCAAAACCTCGCCGATGCTACCCGCCCCATTGCTCTCCCTAGGCACATCCTTCTCTGAGGCGAGTAGCTCTGCTGCCGTGATGTCGGCCCCGCTGCTGGATGTTGTCCCAGTGTGTACGACTGTGCGATGGCGAGGTGTTTCACTGTTCAGGCGAATGGCAATGCTTGTAGTGAGCTTTGTATGGCTTGCGCATGCTTCTCGTCCAGGGATGTGGTGGAAGTTGAGGTTAACGCCTAATTGGAGTTTTATTAGTTCGATGCCATGTCGCATGGTCTATGCATTCCGATTACTTTAATTATCATAGAGGAGCATATAAGCATCGAGCCAAGAATTCTCAATCCCAACTGCCTGTTTCAACGAGTGGAAGGTCTGCAAACTTGAAGGTAATTGCAAGTCTAATAGAGAACTATCGCCTAATGCACTCCGAGATTTTGGCTGTCAAAACAAACATATGAACATGATGTATATCCTATGGCACCATATTGATCATGCTGGTTATATTTTTGGTAGAAATATCCCCGTCTCCAGTCACGCTGGTCACTGGAAACTAAAACTCTGTTAACGTTCAATAAAATATCTGGTAAGATAATAAAAAAGTACCGGATATCTGTTTACCTCCATTCCTGCCAAGGACCTCCGCCAAGGATATAGCAGTCTTCCTTATTTGTACTCGTTCATTCTGCCTCTGATTTATGATGGTTAGGACACGCCGTGCCATTCGAGCAGCTGTTCTCCCCGAGCACTCTGACAAAAAGGTTTAATTGAGCAAAGGAAGGTCCCCTCCATGCACGTACACATATACAATGACAAGTTTCCTCAGTGGAAATGACAAACGTGTGGCTCCGTTTTCTTAGCCCGTGCTTCATGGAAAGTGAACTCAGCAAAGGGTTCCCTTTTATAAACGGCGGTTCAGCCATTCATTGAATCATTCCTTGGAAATCTCAGTAGCAAGTAAAGTTGTCAGAGCAGAAACAAAAACTGAACAGTGAATATTTCAAGTGTGTAAATGCAACATTACCTTGGAGCCTGGTAGTGTAGTTGAGCTCCACCTATGCACGTGCCATCCATGTCAATGAACAAAAACGCCCTTTACTTTGTCGACTCACGCGAACTCGGGTCATCGGAGATCCTGATGCGAATGTGAGGGCTGCCGATACATACCGAGGTTCATACAGCTGGGAAAAGAAGGCACTGTATCATACAACTGTTCCTTTATAACCATTGACCTCTAAACAAGATATCTAGTATTATTTACTGTCTCTCAACTCCATCACAATGTTCTGCCGACTTGCTCGATGTTCAGGGTAATTTGATACTCTCACGACTCTACCAACCATGCTAATCACTCTATTATCCACAGCACCAGGCTTTTTAGCCGTCCTGGTCCTTTAAGCGCCGCGGTCTCTGGGAAGAAAACGTACAGTCTGGGCTCTATGCTGTCCCAAGAAGCCAAAAGGAGGCAAAGGGAAGCCCAATCAGAGATGGGGATAATCGAAAAGTCCGCCCATAAAACAACTATTCAACGTACAGAAACATCGCAGATCCGCATGGAACGCCAGGCCTTGGATGGCAAAAGTACCTCCGAGTATCGTACCTTGTAAGTGAAGCTGCGCTTATGAGATTGAGGTTGCTGACATTTGGTCTTGGGGTGAAGTCCTAACATGTGGTTACGGTGAGTAGACGACCACTCTTAATCGCTTGCTCAACGCTCATGGGTTTCTAGGGATAACTGCCAGTGCAGCCAATGTGTTAACCAGGATACAAAGCAAAGGAATGTTGACACTTTCCAGGTGGGTGACTACTTACTTCTACGTCACATTGGGCGCCATGCGGCTAAACTGATACACGAGTTAGTTGAGAGAGGAGGATCTCAAAGTCGTTGATTTCAAAGAAACAGAGGACAAGCTCCATGTTAACTGTAAGAGCCGATTTGATTTTGGGTGGCGCTATGGATAAATACTGACTGCCATTAGGGTCTGATGGCCACGAGAGCCAGCATCCTCTGTCATACCTCTCCTGCTGGTTCAAAGGAGCCTACGCCGAAGAGTTTGGTAAAGATCAGTAAGCTCGTCACCACTAACCTACTTGCAATGTCGAGATCTCTAATAGTTTAGTATGATCCGATTGTGGGACTCATCCATTGAGACCCATCCACCCTCAGTTCCTTACAACCAATTCTTCGTCGACCACGGTTGGGAAGCTATCGGTGAGCTTACAAAAAAGATTGTAGGGCATTTGGAACCCCATTACCATGGTGCAATAGCTTATGCATCCTAGCGTATTCACGGCTTCTGCTTCATAACAGATGCACCAGTCTATCCCGAGTCCACGGAAGATCTCCTAAAGCGCCTGGGTCCGATCAGAAATACACATTATGGCGGCTTCTACGACTTTACGCCAGATCTTGCTATGGCTGATACAGCGTACACAAACCTCGCTCTGCCAGCTCATACAGACACTACATATTTTACCGAGCCTGCAGGCTTACAAGCATTTCACTGTCTCTCACACGAGCCAGCTCCGGGTGAAGCGCTTGAGGAAGGGGAGTCTCTAGGCGGAGAGTCACTCCTTGTTGACGGCTTCAAAGCTGCTGTAACTCTAAGAAGGGAGAACCCTTGGGCTTTCAAAACTCTTGCCCAAGTCGAGCTGCCATGGCATGCAAGCGGTAACGTAGGAATATCTATCTCTCCAGACAAGGTGTATCCTGTCATTGAGCAGGAGGAAGGTGGGCATCTGAAGCGAATTCGTTGGAATAACGACGACCGTGGTGCTGTGAATCCCTATGACGCTAAGAACTGGTACGCCGCGGCTCGAGTGTGGAATGAGATATTGCGCCGCAAAGAGAATGAATATTGGTTCAAGTTAGAACCCGGAAAGATCGTCAGTAAGTCTAGAGATGCCTTGCCGAAATAACAGTCACATATTGACCTTTTCTAGTCTTCAATAATTGGCGAGTTTTGCACGGCCGAAGTGCGTTCAAGGGTATTCGGCGAATCTGCGGCGCCTACAGTAGGTCTTCAATCAATGCTCTGAGCTTTACATAATGGCTGACCTTTCATTCAACAGTCCCTTATGATGACTTTGTGTCTTGTTACCGGGTGACAAACACCCCAGGAGGTCGGGTCGCTGGACGCAGCTACAACAACAGAAAGAGGATGGGTTATGGTCGGGGCAAGAACTACAAAGAGATTACTGAAGCTCCCAAACAAGAAGCGCCTGCCATAGAGCAAAGTTGAAGAAGCCTGGTAAACAAGGAAGCAATTCGATTTTAGCTGGATGGCTGTTGAAATAGTTGGCGCTTTACCAGTAGGGCTCGTGAATCAGAGCTCGAGTTGCATAACTTCCCGGCTGTAGCAGGTTGTGTCTGTGTCATTCAATATTAGACAGACAGAGGCTTCATTTTACCCGCGATAATCGCCAGCCTGAATGCAGAGACGAGGTTATGTTAATGGCGGGGAACGCTTTAACCCCGCGAAATCCATTCAGCCACTTGACAGACTCATCCCGACGAGATATGGAAAATTGATCAGAGCTGAATGGACAGTAACAGGGCCGATAGTGAACATCCGGGCCCTGACAGAAATAGCAATCACACTAGAGGCATTTCTCCACGAAGCTGCTACAGCGTATCACAAAGCATCAAGTCTTACAACGGCTAATCTGTGAATGACGCCTGCTCATAGGTGCGCCAGATGGTGGAGACGGCCTTGTGCCTTGCTAACCTCCAGACCTCAAGGTAATACAGTGCGTTGGGTCCACTGAAGGGACAAGGGCAGCGGAAGATTCTTGGTCTGTTGTGTTTGGTTCGTCGATAAAATGTCGCAAAATGAGGATAGATATTCAATTGGGAGAAGAGCCGAGGATGTTTGGTATTGGACAAAAGCTACAGGACTATATAAAGTATGACGGTGCCCTACAAATATTGATTTGGGTGCATAACCTTGTCGACCTGAAGTTTATCACTCAACGTCAGAGGCTCAAGTGTAGCAACATTGATATTGTCTGAGTTCGACCTGATCCGCAATCATGGATCCTAAAACTGGTGCATTTCACCATGATAACATGGCTGTGCCAGATACTTCCAGAGTTCTTCCCCTATTCTCTCTCAAAGGTCGCACAGCTATTGTCTCTGGCGCTGGTGCAGGTATTGGCCTCGCCATTGCTCAAGGGCTGGCAGAGGCTGGCGCCAATGTGGCTATCTGGTACAATAGCAACAAGCAAGCACTGAAAGAAGCTGAGAAGATCGAAAAGGACTACGGTGTCAAGTGTAAGCCAGCTTATCCCTTTTCAATAGCATCGTGACTTACGAAGTGCCAGGCCGAGCATACCAAGTCAATGTTGTCTCACCCGAAGCAGTTGACAAGGCCATCAACGACATTATCTTCGACTTCAATGGTCGTCTAGATGTGTTTGTGGCCAATTCCGGTATTGCCTGGGAGGACGGGCCCTTCATCGACGGGCCTACTGAGAGAGCTCGCCGTGTTATGGAGGTCAACGTCGACGGTGTTATGTGGTGCGCCAAGAGTGCAGGAGCACATTTCCGAAGACAGAAGAAGGAGGGCACAACGCTGGATGGAAAGAAATTGACCAATTTTGTGGCGGGCAGCTTCATTGCTACAGCATCTATGAGTGGAAGCATCGTCAACATCCCCCAATTGCAGGCAGTATACAACGCTTCGAAGGCAGCTGTAATTCACTTCTGTAAGTGTTGTATCGTTTGCAGAACTGAGCTTCCACGACTAACTATATGCTTCTAGGTAAATCCCTGGCTGTGGAATGGACAGGCTTTGCTCGTGTCAACACTGTATCACCTGGATATATCAAGACCGAGATCACAGATTTCATCAGCGAGGACGTCAAGAACATTTTCAAGGAAAAGACGGTTGCTGGGTGAGCCTGGACTGATATCGAAATTTCACTTGCTGTTGACTAACACCATATCTAGACGTCAAGGCGAAACTGGAGAGCTCAAGGGAGCTTATCTGTACCTGGCTAGCGATGCCTCATCCTTTACCACTGGTCATGACCTGGTCGTTGATGGTGGTAACTGTGTTCCTTAAAGGATATAGACTGTTCGCAGTTGAGCATTCATGCCATGTCATGTTTGGGTAACAAGACTAGCTGCCTACCTATGCATTGGCACAAGGGGGTTTGGAGAGCAAATATCAAAGGTATCGCATTGAATATGAATACAGACGTCAACGTCGTTTTGGCAGCTGCCCTCAGACTTGGCTGAGGTCAGACAATGTGCTCAAAGTTAGCATCCTGAGCCAGAAACGCCAAGATGGCTTTATCAGGGAATGACCGTTCCAAACAAGCTTCTGATGGCCTGCACACGGACGAACTCCTCAGCGAGCAAGAGGAGCAGAGACATGTTGGCGATTTGTAATAACGAACCGTAGATGGGCGTAACACGGGCTAGGAATCTGAACAACCATGGCCTCGTCAATGATCATTAGATTTCGGATTCCTCTGCCTCAGTGAGTTTTGGTAGACAAAACTCATTGACCATATGGGCAGGATTGTGAAATACGTCGATATGAGCGCAAATGCGCAGAATGTTACGAAGTGAGCAATAATATTGCACCATTCACCGCTCTCCTCGTCAAAACCGTTATCCCACTTGCATCGTTGATAAGATTCTAGGCCCAGCCAAATATCCGATTTTAGCAGCAAGTTTCAGGGCAGACGGTCGGTACCTTAGGTACCTAGCTTTCCCTTCCCCGTAGGACAAATTAAGGTACCTAACGTTGCGCAGTAGCGCAAAGAGAGAATGAAAAGTTCAGCTGTGTCCTTTCCATTGGTAAACGAATGATGCCCACGCGAGCGAGACTCCTGTCTTTAATTACTGCTGTCCTCTAATTGGACCGAGGTCAGCACCTGTCATTGAAACGTGAGGAGCTGTCAGATCCAGAAGAGCTGTCCAGACGAGCAAGTACTGTGCCCGCATTCACTAGTATATCCCCACCTGCCAATGCTGGATCAGTACTTAAGCTCCCTCCCAGGGTACCCAAACTCGGTGGCCCCTTCCTATAGTATTGCTCAACCGTCATCTCCCCACTGGCAGTGGTTACTGAGTTCCTACCTCCCAACCTGACCTCCTGCCGCTCTTTCTGGTCAGCCCTACCTATATCCAGTAACCGCCTTCTTTCAAACCCGGCCACGGCATTTACTCAGAAACTTCTCTTGCGCATCGCCGTCTACCTTTTTACATAGTCGCATTACAGTATTTCTTTATACGAGTTTCTATAAGTTTCACACATCCATCGATCACAACTATCAACGCCTTCACCGCCGCCAGCTCCATCCTCCTCTCGCCTCGTCGCCCCCTAGCCGCCCATCATGGACTCCGAAGGCGAGGCCAACACTGCGCCCTCTACTGAGGAGCGACGCAACGTCCAGGTCGACAATGCCATTCGCGCCATTCAGGAGAAGAAGCCTGTCCCTGAGATCGATTTTACCATTCACACCATGGAGGATAACACTCAGGTCAGCACCTTGGAGCGTGTGTGCAAAGGTTCGTGATATCTCCTCCAGTTGTCGCCGCCTCAACCCCGCCATCATCATCGACGACAATGCTGTCGCAGATTTGTGCACAATATTCCTAGCTACCACTCGGGCTGGTATCATGGCACCTACAACATTACAGCTATGGTCTTTCTCATAAGCTTTCCTCACTTTGACTGACTCGAATCTATCACATTTTCACAGATGTTCAAGCACCTGCCATGTACAAGCCTACCGACGAGCAATTCTTCGAAGATGACACCCATTCCAAGCCCAACCTTCAGTTTCTTAAGCAGCATTTCTATCGCGAGGGTCGTCTTACCGAAGAGCAGGCTCTTTGGATTATCAGGAAGGGTACCGAACTTCTGCGCGCCGAGCCCAACCTCCTGGAGATGGACGCTCCCATTACTGTCTGTGGTGACGTTCATGGCCAGTACTACGATCTGATGAAGCTGTTTGAAGTCGGAGGTGACCCCGCTGAGACCCGATACCTCTTCCTCGGTGACTATGTCGATCGAGGGTACTTCAGCATAGAGTGTGTTCTCTATCTCTGGTGTCTCAAGATCCATTACCCCAAGACCCTCTGGCTGTTGCGAGGAAACCATGAATGTCGCCACTTGACTGACTACTTCACCTTCAAACTCGAATGCAAGCATAAATACTCAGAGACTATCTACGAGGCCTGCATGGAGTCATTCTGCGCTCTCCCTCTTGCTGCTGTTATGAACAAGCAGTTTCTTTGTATTCATGGTGGACTGAGCCCCGAGTTGCACACACTCGACGACTTGAAGAGCGTTCGTTGATCCGCATCTTGCCCACATATCTGTGACTGACATAACTAGATTGATCGTTTCCGCGAGCCACCTACTCAGGGTCTTATGTGCGACATCCTCTGGGCTGATCCTCTCGAAGACTTCGGCCAGGAGAAGACAAGCGACTATTTCTTACACAACCATGTCCGAGGATGTTCATACTTCTTCTCCTATCCAGCTGCTTGCGCCTTCTTGGAAAAGAACAACCTTCTTTCTATCATCCGTGCTCACGAGGCCCAAGATGCCGGCTATCGCATGTACCGCAAGACCCGAACCACCGGTTTTCCAAGTGTTATGACCATTTTCTCCGCCCCCAATTACCTCGATGTCTATAACAACAAAGCAGCCGTACTCAAGTATGAGAACAACGTTATGAACATTCGGCAATTTAATTGCACTCCCCATCCTTACTGGCTACCCAACTTCATGGATGTTTTCACCTGGTCTCTCCCTTTCGTAGGAGAGAAGATCACCGATATGCTCATCGCCATTCTCAGCACCTGCTCCGAGGAGGAACTTAAAGAAGAGACGCCCTCCTCAACCTCGCCTGGCCCCGCTTCGCCAGCTTTGTCCAACGACCCTGAGTCCATCGAAGTGCGACGCAGAGCCATCAAGAACAAGATTCTCGCCATCGGTCGGCTGTCTCGTGTATTCCAGGTGCTTCGCGAGGAGTCAGAGAAGGTCACAGAACTCAAGACTGTATCTGGTGGAAGATTGCCCGCGGGAACCCTCATGCTTGGTGCCGAAGGCCTCAAGAACGCAATCAACGGATTCGAGGATGCTCGAAAGGTTGATTTACAAAATGAGAGGCTGCCGCCCACTCATGAAGAAGTCGTCAAGCACCAGGAGGAAGAGCGAAACACCGCGCTTCAGAAGGCAGCCGATGATGCCAACAATGACAAGAAATTGCAGCAGCTCTCCAGAAGACTCAGCACGTAAGTGATTCAATATCATGCCATGAGCCAGGCCACTAATATTCGCCAGTGATCGCAAGAACCGGGCTCCAACGTCATGAACATAGTTGTACAGTAGCATATACGTTATTGTGATAAATACTGGCGAAGGACTTGGATGAACGATTATTTATCATTCTCCCATATATGAAGGCTGCTGAAGGCTGCCAGGTTTTCCTGTTCATCGTGACTTGACACTCTGGTCATTACACTAGCAACGAAAAGTCAGGTTGTTGTTACTGGTCCTACGCTCTGAACTTGTGCAGGGAACAAGGCAGGATAGACGACAACGGCGTTTTTCTGGGTGCCAAGTAGATATGCAAATAGCATTGAGCACACTGTCTATAAGTGGAAGTGCTACCCAGAGTCTCAAGTTGGCGATACACCTTAATGAATACATGAATGTTTTTCAATAGTCTATTGTGCTTTGTGTCCAAAGATAGAAGCTCGGGGAAGCTCTCTTGATGAACCTCGGTGTAAGCCGCTGCAACCATTCTTTGGACGCTGGCGGTAGACTTTTATAGCCACGGTGCATCGTATATCTGCCGGCATCTATTCTTAAAGTATCTCTTTGCCTAACCCATAGTTACTGGCTGGCAGGTAGCCTTGATCTTAGTATCACCTGTTGGAGACCAGCGACGGATAAAAAAAACACCGAAACACTAACATGCTGTGAGATCAATTCTACTATATACTCTTAGTGTTGAGTGTTATAATGGGTTGAAAATATCCAGTTTAATATGAAGACATATTATGTTAGCTTCAAAGAAATATTGAAAGATACTCACATATATGAATTCGTGGCCATCTTCAAGGTTGCTCATATAGGGTAACTTGATTAGTTATGGCATTTCACGTGATCTGGCGTTTCGTTTGTCACGTCGCTCAAAGAACCCTTTGCTTGACTTGAATTATGTCAACTATTCTTTGTTCTCGAAGATTGCCCCGTAGCTTTAAGGCTCACCATACTTGATTGGCAAACTGCGCTATGCGCTGATCTTCAAGATTCATCTCCGCGCTTCCACGACGCGCGTTGTCACATCTCCTTTTCAATATCTTGCGCCTCAGCAGATACCACCAACATCATGGCGCAATCAGGTGTCGAACAACCACCGTCGAATGGCGAAAAGGCGCCTGCTCCTGAACCGCGGAAATTCAAGGCTTCAGATCTTCCTCTACCTTCGGCTACAAGAGCAGCAATAGAATCGCTTGCCCATAGCTTCAAGAAAGAGGGAGCCTACGATTCTATTCGAAAGCAAGTTTGGGACAAGTTTGAAGCCAGCGTACGATGAGATAGAAACACATGCGCAATGTCATACTGATGCATAATTAGGATTACGAGGCTCAGGTCACGAAATCGATTCTCGAGGTGGCTGAGCAGGAAATTGAGCGCAATCCACAGCGGCTTCTCACACTTGATCGGAGAAAGGCTGCGGCTCTAATTGATGGCGCTCTAGAGAGATCTGGGGTTTATCACAAAGCAGAAGATGTCATTAGCCAGCTGATCGACGTGGGCGCCATAGAGGAGCGAATCCGCGAAACACGCCGGGCCGAAGTCGGCGAGGACGCAGCTGAGGCAGAAAAGCTTCGGGGCGCCAAAACAGACGAAGAATATGAGGCCGAGACTGAGGCTCGACGTGCGGAACGCGAAAAAGTTCGGGAAGAGCTGCGACAAAAAGAGGCTGCAATCGAGGAGGAGAAACGAAGAATCCTTAAAGAGGAACGAAAGAAGGAAGAGCGAGAGCGAGAGAAAGCCGAAATCAAACGCCAGGAAGAAAGAGATGAGCGTCGCCGAAAGCGCGAACAAGAGCGCGAGGAGCGTGAAAGACTTCGAGATATTGAAAGAGAAAAGCGACACAAAGAGCGGGAGCGCGAGCGTGAGAGGGACCGAGACCGTGATACAAGGGATAGGGATAGAGACAGGGACAGGGACCGAGACAGAGATCGCGACCGAGACCGTCATCGTGATCATGACAGACATAGGGATGATCGCCACAAGGAGAAACCAGCGGCCTCTACAGAGCTGAAAGAGAAACTCTCCAAAGAAGAACATGATCGACTGGAGCAAGAGGCTCTGGCCGATTTACTCCGCGAAAGCTCCAAGCCAGCCCAAAAGCAAGAGTTGGAGATTGATTCATCCCTCGCACCGCCGCCACGCAAAACGGGGCCTGTTTCGGCCATCAACCCGATCAGGAGAGAACGTTCGTCGATCGCAGAGGGCCGCAAAACCAGCGATGCAGGGCCCGGAGCTGAACGTGATGGCCATGGAACACCTGCACAGGCCAAGAGACCTGAAGCGGACGATCGAAAGCCGAGTCGTAGTGCTTCTCGGATCGTCGATCGCGATGGAGATCGCGAGAGAGATAGAGAGCGTGATCGCTTAAGAGAACGAGATTCTCGTCGCGATAGACGCTCAAACTCCCCATACAGAGGCATCAGTGGGTCGCGTATTCGGGACAGACGTGACAGAAGCCGGTCTCGAGCTAGAAGGGAGAGGACTCGTTCACGAACTGGCAGAGAGGACCGTGCGGTTAGAAGCCGATCACGACCCAAGTATGACCACTACGAGCGAAGCAGATCCCGAGGACGTGATCGTAGCCGTTCTCGACCTAGAGTGGTCGAGCGAAGAGAGAGAAGCCGATCAAGACCTAGACCCGAGCGCCGAGATCGAAGCAGAGACAGAAGGGACCGCTCACGACTGCGCTCTGATAGACGGGAAAGGAGTCGTTCTCGCACTCGACGTGACCAAAGCAGGTCTCACGACACTCGTTTTGGTGGAGCTGACCATTATGATCCTCGAGAAAGAGACCGTGAACGAGACAGAGATCGACCCCGTGACCGAGAGCGCGACCGCGAGAGATCTCCTCTGAGACGCAGAAGCCGAGAAAGACCTCGTGACGACCGTGACCAAGCAAAGCCTCGTGAGAAGGAGCAGGATAAAGTGGCTCCCGAGAAAGAACGTGAAAGAGAAAAGGAAAATACAACTGAGCGTCGTAGTCGTTCTCCATCACGAGCCACTGCCACTGCCACTGCCACTGCCACTCGGCCGAGCTCCAGCAAAGCTCAGGATGGCATCGAGGAGTGGAAGATGGAAGAAGTCAGAAAGCGGGAAAAAGAAGCCAAGGCTTATCTGGCGGCTCAGAAGGACGCCAGGAACAAAGGCCTCCCGATCCCTGGACTCGACGACAAAAAAAGTAGTGGTGAAATATCTCCTGACCTACGCCGCCGCCGGATTCAAGACGATATCGACAGATATACGCCCGGAGGTCGCGAGGATCGGAGGAGAAGCCGTTCTAGGAGCCGTAGCCGACAGCGGGATGCAACAAAAGATCGAGACCGAGACCGAGAAAGAGACAGAGACAGAGTTGATCGTGATAAGCCGAGGGGTGGAGATAGCTATCGCGATCGAGATAGGGACAGAGATTGTGACAGGGACCGAGACAGAAGAGACAGGGACAGAAATCGTGATACAGATCGACGTGATCGTGATAGGGATCGTGAAAGAGAACGATCGAGGGATAGGAGGAACAGGCGAGAGCGTAGTCTATCTCCTCGACGGGAAAGGCGGGGAAGTCGAAGCCGCCGTTGATAGTGAGTTGGTTTTCACATAAGAATTATAATCTTGGCAGTTTTCAGGAGCATTGGAGGTCTAGCTATACAGCTGGAAGTTCGTTTGCCATGGGTTACGTAGATTAATAAGATACCCCTTTAAATATGAATTACAATCATAGCACGGCTCTTTGAACAGTTCAGCATCACAACGCTATATGACTGATGGGATAATTAATTTCATGAAAACGTTTGATCATTATTAAAAGTCTATATAATGCCTAAGTGAAATCGTCATCGATGGGCAAACCACGACGAGGTCACCCGAGTTACATGCTCGCTAGATAACCCATGATAATGCCATAACGCGCCAGCAATTATCACGGTGATGAAACCCAAACATCCGATCATGATGCCTTTGCGTAAAGTAGGAGACATCTCGCCCTCTCGATTTAGGGAACCGGTACCCCATGCAACCGCTTCTTCCCACATGTTGAGGAGTTGTTCGTACCCGATCGAATATAGAACAAGACCCATAAGGGCAACGGCGTATCCCAGTGTTTGTGTAAGGGAGATGTGAGTACCCCAAAGCACAACAGAAGCAGCCACGAGAAGGATGCTCTTAAGAATACCACTCAGAGTCATGACAAGTCCTGATGTTTTACCGATCTGAATAGGAGTCAGCAATGAAAGTGAAATGTGGGGGATCGGAGTCTGGCTTACAAGGAAAACGCTGATGACATTCAAGAAGAATGCAAGGCAAGCATTGGCAAGCAGTACGCCATACCCGGCTTGAGCTGCATCTTCCCATTTGAATCGGGGGCCTTCACTAAACAAGACAACGAACATGTTCATTAGGGTGCAGACAGGTGCGTAGTAGTAGAGGCCGACAAGAGGATCCATACGGAGACCCTCAGCACTGAGCATGACCTGGATCATGACAACACGCACGGCTTCGGCAATGGTGCCGCACATCTGAAAGAGAAAACCCCACCAGGAGAACTCGATCTCTCCAAAACTGGAAATGGCGACACCAGCAACAATGAGCATGATGTTGCCAAATGTCTTACTATCCGGCTGAGCGACACCCCACACCCACGAAGCCACTAGAGTGCAGACAGGGCCGGTAGATTTGAGCATCTGAATAAACGCAACAGACAAGTAGAGGTACACGATGTTGGAGAAGACGAGCGAAGCCGAGTAGAGGACGCCGATGGGGAGGATGGTCCGTATGTAGAGTCGTCGAGTGATTGGGAGTGAGTG
The DNA here is from genome assembly GCA_013396035.1 of Fusarium pseudocircinatum. NCBI lineage: Eukaryota > Fungi > Ascomycota > Sordariomycetes > Hypocreales > Nectriaceae > Fusarium > Fusarium pseudocircinatum. The sequence continues at coordinate 93,104 of JAAOAS010000111.1, forward strand.
GCGTGAATCGAGAAGAGAAGTAGTACGAGCAAGTAGCTGCGTTGCTATTGTTGCAAAGACAAGATGCCATGTTGTGAGGATGATAGCTGGTAGCTTGTTAGTTTCACTTCACGGCACTCCATGCATGAACAAGTAGAGTACTCACGATATCCTATAAGGGTAGGTTAGCAAACTAATTCAATTTGACACAACTTGATTGATAGCAGGAACTTACGGAATCCAGCAGTGTCGATTAGCCACTTGTTGAAGAGAATCGTGGTATTGGAAAAGAAAATCCATGTTCTGTTCAAACATCATGTTAGATATCCCCTCACATATAGAACTTGGCCATATCTAGAGTTCACATACATTATGTAGACGGAGGCGTGTATTCCTGAACCTGTTCCCTGGTTTAGAGGCTTTTCTGAGAATCCATTGTCGACAGCCTCAGACCCACGCGACATCCTGTTGTTGGCCTCCAGATCATTTGATCCCGCCATTGCTTCGAGTGTCTCAGTTCAAAAGTAAACAATACGGATACTTCGATTTCGTTTCTCGAGATTGGGAGGAGTAGGAAGTGATCGGTGGCTTGCTGACTGTCGTCGGAGACACGATACGGCGCGTAAATAGTGTAAAGCCACCTGGAGCTAGACCCAAACTCTCGTGTCTTCGAGTGACGTATTATCCAAGGGAGAGCAGGGAGAAAAAAGTTTGAGAGTCCAAAAAGAGGGAGGAGAAGAACAAGACAACGAAAGTAAAGAAAAAGAAACTCGGTGTCTTGAGAGGCTGGAAAGAGAGAGCTCGATGATGAGGTCTCACAAGACAAGTCGAATAATACGGTTTGGGAAAGTGGCTGGTCGAGCAACTTCCTTCTGTTGGTGCAAGCGAAAGCTGACCTGATTCAAGCTTGTTAGTTGCGACTGCCTTTATTCATTAGTGATGTGATCGATCTGTGTATGAAAGCAGGAAGCTTCATAGACGTCGTTCTTTGTTGTCAGAATTATTTGCTTTCAGATTTATTGCAAAACAATCAGAAGAAACGGAAGCAGAGACAAAAAGTAGGAGATAGCGCTTCAAATTTCGACCAGGCACCACACACGTGGGTTCATCGTACTTATTAATAACAAAACACGATACGGATACAATCACAGTCAAGGATATACGTTTTCTCATCACGCTCAGCCTCGAAATAGGCCTGTCCCTAGCCAGACATCGGCTCAATGTTGCCGATCTCTGACATAGACAACCCAACATCGGCTCTCAAACGAACAAATCCTACGACTCTACGCCCTGCTCTTCAGACAAAGACGCCGAGTTCCAACCAACAACTGGGTCAAAGAGCGGAACTAATACGTCAACAGACCCTCGTGAAAGAACTCCCCGTCGTTCGTCTTACTCCTCGTACCTGCCAAGCAAGTTACGCTCAAACCTATCATCAAGGGCGAAGCTTTTCCAGTGCAAAGGGGCGCAGGGCAAATCGTCACACAAGGCAAAAGCAGCTGGCTAGACGGCAAGCCATGCCCATGCTGATCAGCACCTGGGGGCATGGATGTCAGAGACCCTGCCCCGGGGGGTTCTGTTTACGGATTGACCAATCAGGCTGATGCATTGACACAGCTAAGCGTCGTCCCCTGGTTGGTACAAGAAGCTTGGCATAATTGCGAGCTGTTTATACGAGGAGACCCTCCTTGGTCTAGATTTCATCTGTAACCACCTAACTTGTTTGGTCCTCTGGACTGTGGGACTGTGAGAGAAGGATGAACAGAAAGCACATGGCAGCTGTCAATTCTCCCTTTGATCGGTCTTGGCCGAGTGCGTAGCACCTCACAGACCAGGTTTTCGAAAGTTGAACTGGCTCTAATCTGATGGGGCCACTAACAATTATACGAGCTCTTAGATTCCTCCAGAATTGCGATGTTCATTGCATATAAGGAATTGTGCTAAGGGACTTGCATATCGATGACATCTCATCTTGTCTCTGACCAGTATTTTCCTCAACATGACACATTTAGCAGATATTCAGAAACTCACCATCAACTTAGACGCCTATGCTCTCCTTACTAGTTGCCGATTTAACCGCGGACTGAAGTTTATCCCGCTTCTTCAGGAGGTTGATCAACCAACTGACACTACAAAATACCACTACGCATTCTCCCGTCGGCGTCCTGCCGTTATTGTTTCGGCACTCCGTCGGGTCCGTTCCCACTGGAGTGGGCCAAAACGCTTCTCGACTCTCTCTTCTCGGCCCTTCAGTGCCGGCACCATATTTATAACTTTTTCTTTTGGCCTTTCCCTCACTGAAACATATTAACCCATTCATCCAAGCGAGAAACAACAATTTCGGTTAACAATTCAATTCTGGCTGGCTTGTGATAACGATCGGTTTGCTGCGTCGAGAAACCCGTCTATGCATTATAGTCCCGTGCACAGTAGCACCATTGGTATCAACCCTTATAATAACCTAACTAGCTGCAATACATGCACTTTGAACCGCTTGATCTCTTTATCCCAGACCCTTCTTACAACCAACAGGTATGCCAACCATTGTAAACTGGTTCTTTAACGCCATCGCTATGCTTTTGAATAAAACCCATAAATGACACCACGCGTGCCTGCTCTTGGCTTGTTGCGCGCCGAGACTTGAAGCCCTGGCTACTCATGTACCGCCTCTTCCTTTCCAAATTACATCCTTCAGCTTTGCAATGCATTATGGCGTAACATGAACCAATGAAGCTGTATTGGTGATCAGATTAGAGCCGCGTGTTGTCGTTTCAATGGCAGCCTGATCATTTGCGATGTATGACGTGGCGTCTTCTTCCAAATTCGATCCCTCCTTTGGCTTGCCATTGGACTTTTGAGTTTCGTGCCCCTGGACTATTTGAGCCGTGTTGTCCGTTGCACTGGCCAGCCCGGTTGCGGCACCTAGATCTGCAACTTCATTGGCATCTTGCATACTTTCGTCTTGATCGTTCATAACCATCGTAGAGTCCACACAGTCGTAAAAGAGCATAAAGACGCCAGGGGAAAGGGTTAGTACTACATCTTCGCTAACCTTTGAGACGTTGTGATCGCTCAGTCTCCACCAGTCCATCTCAGGTTCGTCGATGTCGTTCTCTTGATTCTGTCGTTCGAGCTCAGGTTGAATATCCACCTTGCCATCAGGTTCCTCATCGTCAACTGCTTTGGCAGGTGGGCTATGTCGTGGATATTTGCGATAACATATATAGTGCCCGTTCTCGTGCCGCCCATAGTGTGTCACCACTGCTCGAAGCTCATAGATAGGCCCCGTAAATTTGGATGAGCCTTGGTCACCAGCTATCATTGATTCTCGAGGGTCCCCATCCCATTTCTCCTCTGCACTCGATGCTTGAGTCGAAGAATTGGAGGCACTACCCAAGCACCACGGGCCAAGATCCAATGTCATGGGAAAGTTGACTGGAGCTGAATTCTTCATCATGTTGAAAGTAGAAGGATCAAACACCGAACGTTGCATGTGGACAGCCAGGCTTTTTGGCGCTCGGGAAATAACAATCTGCTTGGTCTTTGTAGAGCTGACTTTGTTATTGGCCGGAATGCTGCACTTTTCCGTCAGAGTCTTTTCCTCAAAATCGTCTTCCTCTAAAGCTAGCTTCACTGCCTCAAGTCGGCGCAGAGCCTTTTGGAGGTGCTCGTCTGGCGCCTCGTTGTGTCGCATCCTGTCTACCAACTTAGACAAAAGGTCCTGATGCTGCAGTAGGGTACACTTGGCACATTCGACGTTCTCGATCGATTCCACTTTGCTGTAAGCATCCAGCCTTTCATACAGGTCATGCTGATTCTTGTTCAAACCAAGACTCAGTGTCAAGCATGTGAAGGGTATCATGGATAGCCCCTCGGAATATCCACACCGAACACAGGCCACTCTTTGTGCGAGCATACCCTCCAACGGATTGTGGCTCGACTTGATCTCGGGTGAAGATATTATGCTTTGATAACCACTGTCGTCGCTATGCTCACTTACAGCAGCGTCGTCTTTGTCAATCTTAACGGCCAGACCAGGATGTTGAGGTTGTGCATTCTTGATAGCTTTTGCGACACTCTTATCGATATCATCTAACAGTTTGGAGTAGTATTCCTGAGCATCCTGTTGAGTCCATGTGCTCATAGACTTGAGCAGACTTGGAGTCCACAACGTGCGCCCATAATTCGAAACGTCGTTCAGGTCGGCGATAAGAGTCCGTAGTGTTTGCGCAACGTCTTGATCGCCACTTTTATTCGATGCTTCAAGATAGGTGGAGAGGTATTCAGGTAGAGGTCTGAGTGATGAGAGTCCTTGGAGTATGCTATTCTGGTAGCATGAGTTGTCCATATTGCCAAGACCTGGCGGACGATCGGATTCGGTCTTCAAGCCCAGAACGCTGCCGGTCATGGAGAGGGCGCGCTTCCTAACTTCAAAGACTGAGGACATGACGCCGCCGGGTTGAGTCAACCCCAAAACCCTCCGCATCTTGTCGCTTTTGGCGGCATGGTGGCTTCGTTCGACGAGACACATCGACTCGGAGGTTGCGGTTGTAGTGGAATTGTCGGGCGTATCCAAGGCATTCAGGAGGCTCTCAGGGACAATGAATACAAGGCCGTCCCAGAGCGTGGTTCCTAAAAGGCGTATTGATTCTTGAAAGGTGGTTGTTGAAGCATATAAGTTGTATGTAATAGTGACGACAACGATGAGACAAGAGATTAGGACACTCGGTTGGGTGATGCGATCCCAAGGATTCTGTTGTGGAAAGAGCTGTCGATGAGCTGCCACTTGATCGTCGTAGAACTCGTCGAAGTCAGGTTGTTGAGACGTCATGCTGTATTGGAGGTCGGATTAACCTCCGCCTAGAAATTCGAAGTCGCAGCGCAGCGCAGCTCGAAGTGTCTTAGCCTCGGACCCGTGATCAGTAAAGTAGTGGTAGAATATTGGTGCCGATCGAAAGGTAAGCCATGGCCTAGCTCTCTGGGCGTGAAGATGCGACAGAGAAAATTGATGCGATAGCGGGTTTGGACCGTGGCTGAAATGATGCAGTTGGCAGAAATATATAATTTGGAACCGCCACCTGAGGAGGCGAGAAAATTGGCAGGGGAAGAGACAATTGCGACAATGAGATGTGGTCGTGTTGGAACAGCTTTTGCTGAAATTGATAATACTACATTGCATCTTTGCGTTAGTGGGTTCTAAAACAATAAGACAGTGCTGTCTCATACTTTACACTGTACATTGTTCCTGCATCTTAGTCTTACCTTGCCTTGGGTTGTCGTGGCTTTCTAGAATTATGGTACAAAGTAATCTACTACCTACCTGTATATATAGAAGATACTAGAAATTGGAAGATGCACCACAGAGTCATCCGTATGATATTTGTAATCTTGTAAATGAAAATTCCAGACACTAACAAACCTGACAATCTCACAATGACATATCTTCCACTGCCAAAATCACAAATCATGAAGATATAGTAGGCTAGATAGATAGGAACAAGAAAAGGAGCAGACAAATCGTGAAAAAGAAAATAATAATAATCTATGTACAAGAAAAGTAGACCGTTCATCGTTTTGCATATCATGTTCATCATAAGGTTTGTTTTTTGTTTTTGTTTTCCCTCTTCAAACCTGTCATTGCCGTTTCGCTGGAACGACATAAGCCAACTTGGGCTCCTCAACGGCAGCATTTTCGAAGTTCGACCACATACAGAGCGACACGGGTGTTGCGGGAAGCTCAACGGGGCTTTGGTTCTCCTCTACAATTGGAGCAAGCGGTGGGTAGGAGGGTGTGAACCCAGCCGTGGTTGGTGTAACAATGAACTTGTCATCAGGGCCACGAGCAAGGTGCAGGTGCAGTGTTGATGGCGCACTTCTTGTAGAGAAGTATCCCCATGATTCTCGGGCCAACGACATTTCAGGAGTTTCTCGATCTCTCTTCTTTCTGAACCATTTCATCCACACAAATATGCCTACTCCAACCAGACAGCAGACGCCAGCAACAGTGCCTGCAGTCACCGCTCCTGTTGGGCTTATACCGCTGCCCTTCTTCTCCTCTTCCTTATCATCTGGGGTGGCTGATTCTGTAGTCGAAGTCGTAGGATCAGCTGGGGCAAAAGGCGGTTGGGAAATCCTGTCAGGTACTTCTGATGTTTCGACTGATAGGATATCAGAAGTTGACGAGGATGTAGCTGTGGATGTTGGAGCAGAAGTTATTGCTGATGTATATTCAGGAACAGGGAGTAAGAAGGCATAGCTTTCGTTCTGGTCTTTGTCGAGTACGCATTCCTTATCGTCTTTGCAACTATATCCAAAAGGACAGCATCTCTTGGCCCCGTTCATGGCACCACAGCGTTTTAGTTTCCGATCTAGTGCAAGTGTTTTGACCTCAGCTTCCGGGTTCGTTGATGGGTTCTGTCTCTCGATGTTGCAGGTTATGGGCAAAATGATCTCGCACTCTCCTTTCGAGTTCTTTGGGCAGCATAAAGCAGTTGTGTTTGCCGCAAGGACCTTGCAATCAGCCTGCGAGGAGCAACAGAAATCCCCGGGAAGGTCATTGCCACACCAATGGTCTCCGGATATCGGACATGACCCATCTCGCCTTTGGTGTTGTGATGGGAAGTCCAAGAAGGATGGAGGAGCCTTTCGAGGGCTTTCAGGTTCTTCGTTGGCAAAGACTCTGACATGTGGTTCAACGGCGGCTGGACTTGCTGGAGTCAGCAGAAAGGAAACCAGCACAAGGAAGATCCTGAGGAGATGTCCCTCGTGAGGCTGGAGAGTGAAAGCCATGGCACATCTACATGGAAGACTGGCGATATCACCGACAGGCTGGAGATGAGATATGCCAGAAAGAAGGAGAGTTGGTAGTAATGGGAGCAAAGCGCTTCATGTGCAGACGCCGTGCAGCAGTTCTTAATGATAAAGAAGCGAGAGACGCAACTGAAAGACGCATACCAAACTATTCCGGCAGCCCAGTCCCATTATTAGCTCTTCTCTACATGAATCATAGACCAGAATCATCTCTATTTTTCGAGCTGTTGGTTCTGTTCTAAGAAACAACCAAGTCAGCCTTGAGAGCATGGGTCGTGGATCGCCTGGAGATGCCAATCACGAAGGCATCCTAACCGCGGGCGCGACAAATAGCGTGGACTAGGCCCTAAAAAGTGGTCGATGTGGCCCTCTAAGTTATTCTCCCCTGACACAACCCAAACCCTCGGAAGCGAGGCCAGAAACGACTCTCTTCTATAGGACGGTGGTATCGAAACCTCAAGGATCGAAGCGACGCAGGTTCAAGGTCTGGCGCTTATACAAGTGGGGAGGATCCTCTGAAGGACGCGCTATTGGGAGTTGAGACAACCACTTGGCCGCGGATGGTAGACGCTCAGCCGGCCAAAACGAAACGAAACAATTGAGTCAACCGTTGTTCCTGTAGGTGTGTGTCCCCGGTGTTCTGTCCTGGATTCTGATAATGGGCTTGTGCTGTAGCCTACTTGAATCAAATGGCTTTTTGAGAGGAGGGAACCTCGAAATAGCGGCTTCGGTATAGCAACCATCAGACTGGCATTTGGGCCTGATCATGAACTCAGTTCTCTGTTTTCAATTGATAATCATCAATCGGATACATTGTACTGGGCACGAGTGGCTTAAAGAAAGAAAGCATGGTTCAATGGTAAAAGATTGCAGCAACAGACAATACAGATCGCAAGGATCTCTAACGGCAAGCTTGGTGTACCGGCCACCGGTGATGACCAATGACGATGGCCTCTGATTAGTACGGTATGTAGAACTTTAATTGATGTATAGATAAAGCTTAATTTTGACTTCTCTTATCAGATAGTACACGTTGGATATAAGCCATTTTCTGGTGCTGACTCTTAGCGAACTCTGGCAGCTCGAGCTTACACGGCTCTGGCAGCTCGCGCGAAGGGCTATGGCGGCGAGAGCAAAATCTGTCTCATCACCTAGAGCCCAATAAAAAGCCTCAGTCAAAGAAGCAAAAAGCACCAAAAATGACATCCGCTCCAAGACATCGGAAAGCAACCCTGCCATAATCAATCAGTCTAGTACCGAGTGGTACACTCTGCAGTCGTTGTAGCTCTGGAGGGGCTCTGCTCAACAGATGATACCCCTCCTTCGACGATGGTTGGGCCGGGAACTTCATAGTCAACAGAGCTGGAGTAGACATTGACAAGAATCCCCGGGTCTTCGATGCCGTAAAGCTCGGTACCGAGATACCCAGAGGGAGTGTCGGAACCATCACCTGTGATTCTGAGGTTGAAGCATTGTGGATAATTTTGGGCACCGCCTCGCTCAAGAGCATTGTGCAGAGCAATGATTTCGTGTCGAAGAACGTAGTTCCCAGGCGCAATGTTCCCTGGAATTCGGACGTTCCACCTGTCTCCATTCTCTTGAAGAACACTGTCTGCATACCTGCCAGGAGTGCCCTGTTCAAGTTGACCCAGACCATCAATCTTGAAGAACTCAAGCTCAGTCTTGTCAACTCGCTCGCAGGGACCCTTGCAATTGGCGAGGTAGTTCAAGACGGGGCCGATGTGGTTCTCAGGCCAGCCTGACCATCGGAGGGTGATGACATCGCCTGCCGTGACTTCGATATGGCCCTCGGCTGGAGTGGCATCACGGTGGCAGATGATATCAGGATCGCCATAGGCTTCAGGGGAAACGAAACCGTTGTCTCGCTGCGAGATGGTCCAGCCAGCAACGACAGGAGGGTTCTCCATGTAGGGAAAGTCAGTGCTGCCATAGCCTTGATAAGACACACCGTTGATAATGATCTCATCAACGTGACCATGTGCAGAAACGATGACTACAGGAAGAAGAAGGGCAAGCCAGCAGGCGGCCTTGAAACGAGTCATCTTGAAGGGGAAGCTCATGGTGAAGATTAAGACAGAGGTCGAGAAAGATCAATGAGTGTGTGTAGTCAAAGAAAGAGTGTTGGGACTGGAGGAAGGAAATGCTCTGCGGTTTTCATTTCTTCTAACCTGGGGAGATCACTCAGATTTTATACCTGAAGCTGGAACTATCAAATTTCATTTGAATATCTGCGTTGGAAACTCTCCTGCATCTCCTCCACACCAACGATAACCTTACCTTGATTAAAGGCACATAGGAGTTCTCCTCCGATGTATTTATCCTGTTTCTTGGCGAATCAACACCCGAAGGATGTATCGGCTGTATCATGATTGGTCTCCCCTTCGGTTGTCAACCTTTATCCCCTGATCTGTACAACATTCCCATACAAGATTTCTGCAGGACCAAGAAACAGCCACAGTAGGAGATACATCAGACGAGAAACCAGAGTCAGAGGCAAATGCCGTATAATGACTGCGTGAATCAGGGGGAGAGGCTGAACCAAAGCGTCAACTTGGGCTCTAGACGAATAGGGTGCTGTTTCTATCTGCATGCAGACGGAACAGAACGTGACGGGGGCTTGCAGCCGTTGTTTCAACATGGGGTATTCCGACTGTGCGTACTCATTGGAGAAGCGTTGGTCAATGACCTGCAGCAACCCGTACGCCACTTGGAGTTGGTACGGCTGAATTAGAGTCCCGGGATGCCGAAGGCTGGATGACAAGTATGAGAGCATCGGATCGGCCAGCAGAGAAAGACTGAAATTTAGGGCAGGCTCAGTACCTAGCTTGCTGAGCAAAAGAGATCTCTCAAGCCGAAATCTCACTTAATTGTCAAGTGAACGGGAATTCGTAAGATATTCAAGAGTTGTGATCTGTCGTTTGGATATAAATATGTGTGGACTACTAGAAAACAACCCCTTTTGTCATTTTACACCATTTTTAGAAAGATGGAGGTGGATATCATGCCGTCTCTTCGTCAAGCTCGTAGGGGAGAGATACATCCCAACCGCAACGCCATGCCAGGAAAATGCACTTCAGTGCATACACCACAAACATTCATCATTGTGCCGTCTTAGAACTCGCCTTCTCCACCATGGCCAACCACACTGGCAGTCCAGAGACCAACTAGTCCCCACCAGTTGACTTTCCAGCCTCTCCAGAGCCCCTCGCGACCCTGGCCCTTGTAGACTGTGGCAGCAACACCCTTAGTCTTAGCCTTGCCTTTCTTTGCTGCTGCTGGTTTCGTGCTGGTGACCTCGTGAGTTCCCTCTTCGTTCACGATATGGAACATGGTGCCAAAAGTGCCTTCATAACGCCCTGGGGGGACAATAGTTGTAAATTGCTGGTCAGGACCGCTAAGTGCCTGCACATATTCGTGGCTTGACAGAACCGAGACCTGACCACGTCGAAGGACAGTCTCAATAGGAAGCTTGAGCAGGATTGCAGATGATGAGGCGACAAATTTGGCGATAGAAAAGGTCATAGGCGAGACATGGCTGTCAATCATGAACTGAGTTCGGAGAACCAGGGGTGTTGAGAGAGTGATAAGAGGGTGGATCAGGGAGTTAAGGACGGTTGGTAGTACTAGCATCGACGAGCACAAGTATGAGGGGAGGTTTCTGAGGGTGGCTAGCGTCCTGCGCTGGCCGTTCGAGCTCGGAGTGACGATAAGTCTAACCAACGTTAGTTTTTGCCTTTGCAACCAAGATGCGATGGATCATACCTAGTTCGCACCAAGTCTAATGGCGAGAGAGCGAGTCCTGTAGCCACAGCAGCGGCAGCAGCAACAAAGAGCGACGCCCAAGGATAAGGCGAGGCGATATCGATCATGCGGTCGATGTCCTCTCTAACGCCCATGTCCGGGACATTGAAGATCGCACTGAGAAAACTTCTACCCCAATTTTCCAGCAGCGACTGCAACACAGTATAGAGAAATGTCGCATTTGATCCCTTCCATACACCCCAAGCACCTTCTTTTCCCCATAGCTGCCCGATCACTTCAAGAATCGAGTCTGGTCGGCGAAGTGTAAGGTAATGTTCCGGAACATTCGGTTTCTTCACAGGAGAGGGAGCTCGTCGACCGTGTGAGCCTCTGGGAGTCGAAGGACTGGGAGTCGATGGTACGTGGGATGTGAAATAGGCAGGTTCCTCGCCTTCGGAATCTGAGTCTCCAAACTATGCGTCATGATTTAGCGGTGTACCTCCCACCAAGCTCGAAATTCACTTACACCACCGTACATAGAGCTTCCGTGAAAAGAGGGCTGCCTCTTAGGCGTCTCCAGCTCAACGGGAGTTTCGTATGCAGCATTTTCATCCTGGTTCCGGACCTGAAGCAATGTCTTTGCTACCTCGAAAGGTTGGGCCATGAGTACCGAGGTGTACTTCCATAGCAGCTCGTCGATAAGGTCCTTGACATTCTGGACCATAGATGGGGAGGTATCGCCTAAATAATCATTGTATTCGAGGTCGGATAGGATATCGCGTGCTTTGGAGGCATATCTTTCACCAGCTGCAGTCACATGTCGTCCATCGGGGAATGGGTTTGGGCTAGGGCTCGACTTGTTGACTGTCTCGGCGGCTTCTCCAATCGTGGGAGGGATATAGTACGGCCTCAAGGGATTGACGCCTTCTCTGTGAGTCGACATGGCTGGCCCAGACAACACGACGACATGAACCTCTATAAGAAATAATTATAGAGAAAATGCGACAGTTGAGAGCTCCAACGTTACCCGATTCTCACCAGAGAAAATGAAATCATGCCTGCCCATGGCCCCACCCCGGCCACCCGGAGTTAGACGTCGGACTCCGGCCAATGAATTTCCCGGCCGAAAGCGCTGTTTTGCTGATCCGCTATCCGAAGCTACTCACTTTTTTTCGGGCTTGCTTAATATCATCTTGGACGTGAGAGGACGAGACGGGGGCATAAGCGTCCATTGACCGAAATTGGCGCATCTAGAGCCTCTCAACACTTTCTCTCTTCAACTTAGGGACTGTACAGCTTGTCATTGAATATACAACTTTCGAGCCCCTCAATTCCTCCATTAATTTTCGACGAGAACCCCGCCAATATCCCGAATTCGCCGAAACTATGTCTGCGTCACGATCCTTTGCGACTTGCTTGGCCAAGCTCCCGGCCACGACGCCTCGAATAATACAGTCAATGCGACTTGGTCAGAATGTAGTGTCTCAGGCATCCAAGGGTCGATCTTCTACAATCTCTCGATTTACTCGCTTCTCGTCTGCTTCCCATAGAGCATTTACTACCACGACACAACGGCGCCATGGACATATTGACCCCCCGAAGCCCGGTGAGGAGTATGTTGAATTTAAGATCCCAACGGGAAAGCATTTGACTGACATTACTTAGACTTTATGTCACATTCATCGAGAAGGACGGCACAGAGAACAAGTTTGCTGTTTCGGAAGGGGATAACCTTCTCGATATCGCCCAAGCAAACGATCTAGAGATGGAGGGCGCATGCGGAGGATCTTGTGCCTGCTCGACATGCCATGTTATCGTTGCCGACGACGCATATTTCGACAAAATGCCCGAGCCCGAGGATGACGAGAACGACATGCTGGACCTGGCCTTTGGACTCACCGAGACGAGTCGATTGGGCTGCCAAGTCAAGATGACCAAGGAGCTGGACGGCCTCGTGGTGAAGCTGCCATCCATGACGAGGAACCTGCAAGCGAGCGATTTCAGTTAAGAAGCTTAATGAAGCACATGTTTTGATATGAGATGAGGAAAACTCTGTACTTGTAAAACTACTGTATTTGGAAAAGACCGGGCGATGGCGGGGGATTCAGGTGCATCATACGGGGGTATCTTTGTTGTGACATTTAGTTGTAAGGCCGGAAGAGCACGGCCTGATGATTCCACTACTCCTCTTAAAAGAAAGAAAGAAATGAACACACTGAAATGATATTACGCCTCCTCAAGCGCTCCCTTTTTCAACCCACCGCCTCCTGAGGCGATCAATTCCAAGAATCCCTTCTTGCTCATCTCATTGACCTTTTCCTCTCGCTTCTTCATACCGATAACACCCTCCTTTTTCACACCCTTCTCCGCTTCAACAGCCTTGACCTGTGCGGCACGAACGGCGTTGAACAGCTTGACAACACCACGCTGCGCAACCTTTCGTAGTCTCCTCTCTGTCACCATAATTTCCGATGTCGATGTCTCGAGCTCTCCAGTGGTGTCGTTTGTGGTTGCGATAAGAACATCCTTCACACGGCCCTTCTCGAAAGCTCGTTTCTTCTGCTCGCGCATCTGCTTTTTCGCCTTAGATTCTAAGGCGCTGTCCACAGCGGCCTTGGAGGCTTCGTGTGCTGCGGCACTTCGGGCGAGAACAGGATCTGATCGCTTGGACGATGATAGCTTGGTAGAGAGAATCTTGGAGAGCGATGTTGCGAAGGCATTGGGGTCGTTTCGCTTCGACTTTTTGCGTTTGTTTGTGGAAGCGCTATCCTCATTATCATCCTCTGACCCTTCGTCGTCATCATCGTCTTCCTCTTCGTCGGATTCGGCTTCTGGATTGCTGTCTCTGGCATTCTTGGCGTTTGATTTTGTCTTCTTCAGGGGCTTATTTGGCACCGCGCCCTCGTCTTCTGAGCTTGAAACTTCATTTTCGGAGTCGCCAACATCGTCCACCTTGACATTGTGAATATCGTCGTCGGAATCAAGCAGATTTACAGCGTCAAACTCTTGCGCTTCCTCGGATTCAGAGTCACTGTTGTAATCTCGGAGTTGCTTTCTCTTTTGTTTCTTGGTTAGCCTTTGTAGACGACCATCGTGTTGTCTCTTCTTTTTGTTTCCAGGTCCGGCCATTGTGAAATGTTTGTGTTGAGTTGATGAAGCTGAGATATTCAATACTTCCAGAGCAAATCGTCCCGGATCTGAATTGGACGTCAAACTTTTGAGAATTTTGCCAGGGAAATTTTCTGGCCAGTGGAGGGGTGGGCCTGGGCGGTGAGCTAAGCTTCTGTGGATGGACAGTGGGGCCGATGCTAACGTTAGTGGGGCCGTATCTATTGAGTAGCAGGTATCACTCGATGGAATTGTTTATGTCATGGTTTGGGGTCATGGAAGAGATTCCAAGGTGAAAAGAGTGGTATTAAATAGTGCTATACTTTTCCAAAACCGAATATTGGTCCCGCCTCTTGTGTAAAGATCTAGCATCTAAAAGAACTTGCTAAGCTTGTCCCAAAGTGATGGGGGTACGACCGTCTCAACAGGAACTGCTTCAGGCGCATCTGGAGCCTCCACCGTTGTCTTCCAGATTTCCTTTCCGTCGATGTAAAGGGTGTAGTGCAGTGAGCTCCCTCCATTCACAAGTTTCTCAATAGAAAAGGATCCGAACTTCGACTTGCCTCCAGGGATATACCTTGGTATTTGTTAGTGACTATGCCATAATCAATGGAGCATAAACTTACTTCATCATAATATCATCATCTGTCTGCTTGTACGTCGGGAATGGAGAAGCGAATTGGTTCAAAGGACTTGTCGAAAACTCGTGAGCAGCAGCGGACTGTGGCCATCGCGAGTCAGTAGGGGGTGGAAATCTGGTTGCGGCGAATTCATGACGATCTCCAGAGAGGATAACGACACTTGCGCCTTGAGCACCTGAATCCCACATAGCTTCTAGGACTTGCTTTCTCTCGGCAAGGAAACCACCCCAGGTATCCTTCACATTGATAGGCCAGTTCTTAGTGAAAGGAACAGAAGAAGCAATGAACTTCCATCGAACTCCTTGAGGAACAGGACGCTCCAACCATGCCAGAAGGTCAGCCAATTGCTCCTTTCCTAGCATGGTCTTATCCGTGGCATTGAAAGGGGCGTTGTTGCTGGAACGATAGCTGCGAGTATCCATCATAAAAAAGCTGGCTGGTCCTTGGGTGAACTCGTACCATGTGGCATTGCGTCTCAGGTTGAGAGGACCTGCAGCTTCAGAAATCGGTGGGTTGACATTGGCCTGGTAGATATGCCAAGGGTCAACAGCCGCGCTGTAGATGCCAGTTGTGTTAGAAGACCAATCGTTGGAGATCTCATGGTCATCGAGCACGTGAATCCAGCTCAGATTCTGTGCAACAGGGGCCCAGTCAGGTGAAGCATAGATTTGGCGGTATTGCATGCGATACTCGTCAATCGTTTTCCCAAAACGTTCAGGAACGTCAACATAGATGAAGTCGCCAAGGAAGAGCATGAACTGAGGGTCCAGCTTAGGAAGTAGGCCTGCAAGATTCCTCAGCCCAGGGATAGCCAAAGCATGTTCCATAGGGTTGTAGGGAAATCGGGGAAGAATGCAAGACGTGGACAGGAAGGTAAAAAGGCCATTCTTGGTGTTTGGCATCTCTCCAACCTTGGGAGCAGAGCGGAACTCGCCGGTGTGGTTGTTGGAAGTCCTCCACTCGTAGATGTTCTGCTTCGCGGAGTCAAGAGGCACTGTAAGAGTTGTAGTAAAATCGGTGATGTTGTTAGTCGAAGTGACGTAGCCTGCAGTGAGCCAAATCTTGGTGTCATAGGTCGGCTCATCATCCTTGATGTGATATTCAAATGTGATGGGCATTTGCAACTGATCGGGTTCGCGAATGACGAACCTCGCCTCTGATGGCGACACATATCCAAGTCTAACAAAAGAAAGATCATCAGAAGGATAATACCACCTTGCACGAAACAAAGCATCAGCCGTCAAGCCGATAAGAATGGCGTTGATGAGGAAGGTCAAGAACGACGCAATTGGGCGCCTGGCACTGGGAGCTCCGGACAAGAGGATGTTTGCGATGCTGGGAACCTTCTCTCCAACAGTAAGCTTCTCCTCAATGTCGACAACCTCGGCGACAACCTCAGCCTCGGGTGCGAAAGCGACACCATCCTCTGTTAATAAGGGAGTTTCAGAGGTGACTGTAGACTCTTTCACAGTGACGTCGACTTCATCCTCGAGAACTCCAATCTCTGGCTGAGCGAAGTAACTCGAAATGTAAGAAGGAACATAGATTGCGAAAAGCGCAAACGCGATGGTAGGGAAATGTGCCTGGAGGATTCGGTTAATTGGTGAGATTAAAGCTTCTTGAGCTTCGGCTTACTGGGAACTATAGTCTATGGTCAGCACTTTCTCGTGTTAGCAAGCTTGAGCCACTTACAAGTCTAAAGAATATGAGAGCGCTTATCCTCAGAGCGACTGAGGACAGCTTTGCGGCCTTCGTTTGAATAGCCATGATGACGACTCCCTCTAAAAGGAGACACCAACACAATAAGGGGGAGTTCGCGAAAGCTAGGATGAGACGGGGCGTGTAAGACACGACAGCTCTAAAATTTGCGGTGGAATTAAGGAGAGTCAAGAAGTACGAAAGATGGAAGTTTGTATATCAGCAACTCAACGCGTCATGAGGAGCAAGTTATTTATCAAGAAAACAGCCCCGTTTTACCTGAAGCTTTGTTTATGAAGGACTACCTTACAAGGGGGTGAGGTCATGGTCTTAGATGACCTTGTCCTGTAACATTACCTTGGCTCGTATTGGCTCATAGGCTCGTATGTGGCTTGGCTGTGGCTAAACAGGTCCCCTGCCTGGGCCAGCTGGAGGGGTCTTTCCGCCACACGGTAGTGGATTCCACCCCGCCTTATGGCAGCTTCTGCTACCCTCCGGGCTCTCCGATCTTGGCAGTTGTGTAGCGGGGGTAAGCAAGGGAAGCTCAGCGATATATCTCGTCGAATTTATTCTTCAATTTCCTCACTTCCTTTTCTAATCAATTACTCTCCTGCTTCGTCACATAAAACGGATTCTTCTCCCAGATAAGTATTGCAACCATGGCGGAACACAACATTGTTGTCTTTACGGGCGATCACTGTGGCCCAGAGGTAAGTTACCCGCGAGCTTCCCCACCCTTGGCTCTAGACGGAGAGAGGCTGACTTTGGTTATTTTGCAGGTTATTGCTGAAGCAATTAAAGTATGAGTCTAGTATTTTTTTTTTTTTTTTGCCTGACCTGCAATTGGGCACGTCTGACGCAGAATTCAGGTTATCAAAGCGGTTGAGGACAACAGCCCGACTGCTGGCAAATTCAATTTGAATCACCTGCTGCTCGGAGGAGTAAGTCGTACCCAGATGGCAGTTCACTCGGATCCCAAGACACACATAAGAGAAGTCTTTTGCTGACATCTGCTTTTCTCTCCAGTGTTCTATCGACAAGACCGGCTCCCCTCTTACAGACAAGGCCCTCGCCGCCGCCAAAGCCTCCAACACTATACTCCTCAGTACCATTAGCGGCCGTTTAGCTGATGAGCTTTTAGGAGATATTCTGAGCGACGAGGCGAGCGCCATAACTGGCAGCATTGGGCTCTTCCCGAGCGCGAGTCTCTGCGTAGTTGCAGAAGTAGGCTCCAAAGTGCTTTCTATCTATGAGCCTATTCATGGTAAGACTCGCAGCAAGTGAATAGGAACCGTCCGAAACAGGGGTTTAATGTACGACAATCCCCTTTCCTGAAATGTCCGGCGCGCTACCTGTTATCTGAGTTAGCCACTGATATCTCGAAGGGCTCGAGTGGAGGCTGGAAGTACAGAGCTAACACTATATCTAGAATCCCATTGGCACAATCCTTTCCGTAGCTATAGTATTACAGTACTCTCTGAACCTTCCCCACGAGGCCAAGGTCATTGAGGATGCGGTAAGCGCTACTATCGACACCGGGCTAAGAACCAAGGATATGGGCGGCAGCACAGGCACCGCTGAAGCAGGCGATACCATCGTTGCTGAGGTAGTCAAGATTCTCAAGGCATAAGACATCTCACGTCTGAAAGAGAATAGGCCGAGAGGTTACAAGGGGGCAACAGAGGTGGAGGGATGGAAGATATAAAGAAGAAAGTTGCTCTACGGAAGCGTGAGTTGAGAACAAGAGCCGTGGGGGGAAATAGTGGTGGCAGAAAAAACTTCAGATAGCAGGCGAAGAAATGAGAACAACAGTTACCTACGTAGTAATAACTGTCAAGCTAGAATTACAACAGAGAGATACACCATACCGACATCCAATGAGCGGCTCGCTACCAATAATCTGATACAAGTGCCTCCCTAGCGCGCCCGGACAGGAGACATAGTTCAATCACGTGATGTCAAGTTCTCAATCAGGAGCAGGGGTCGTTGGCTCCGACACATGTCCACTTTAGCGACAGCTTGTCCTGAACAGCACGCGACAACATCATATACAAAGCCGCAACAATGAGACTATCAACGCTTGTCGCTGGGCTTTTCGCCGGCCTGGTAACCAATGTCGCTGCTACTGCTTTGACATACAAGCTCGATGCCAACGAGAAGGCCTGTTTCCACACCACCACGAAAAAGCAGGGAGAGAAGATCGCATTCTACTTTGCTGTGAGCCTCCTCCAATGCAAGTCGCACGCCGAACATGGAGTTTAACATGAACTACAGGTCCAATCCGGTGGTTCTTTTGATGTCGACTACGTCGTCGAGGGTCCCAATGGCAAGATCATCATGGATGGACAAAAGGAGCGACAAGGCGACTTTGTCTTCTCCGCCAATGTTGTCGGCGACTACTCTTTCTGCTTCGATAACGAGATGAGTACATTCGCCGAGAAGTTCGTCGATTTCGAGATTGCCGTTGAGAACGAGTCCCGCGCCCAACTGCCTTCCAAGCAGGGTACTACCCCCGAACAGACTTCGATCCTTGAGGACTCCATCTTCAAGGTGTCTGGCCAGCTTTCGACCATTTCCCGAAACCAGAAGTACTTCCGAACTCGTGAAAATCGTAACTTTGCCACCGTCAACAGCACTGAGGGCCGAATCATCAACTTCAGCATGATCCAGATCGGTCTGATTATCTGCATGGGTGCCCTACAGGTGTTTGTTGTTCGATTCTTTTTCCAGGTAAGTCCTGCTTGTGTGTATGAACGTTGGCGGAACACTGGCTAACTACATGATAAGGGTGCGCGCAAGGGCTACGTATAAGGAATTCGCTGTATCAAATACTACGACGGAACAGGGTGTTACGAGGCGCGAAATCAAAAGGAGATGGATATCGGAAGTGTTACGTATAATCAGCGGAAGCAGAGCGCTTGAACTGTCTTAAGAGTCTGGTCTTTGGGTTGACTTTACAGATTTGCGATACTGATATGATAGTTGTCATGATACGCTTTTGCTTGGCCTGGCAGTTAATGAAATGACATGAAGCTGTCGCACTTTGCATTTATGAATATGCGATGTTCTCTATGTAAATTGGAGTTCTCTTCTGACTTCTACTGTAAACATACAAATCTCCGGATCAGCTTCATGCACTTGAAGTAACCTGGCCAGTAGTTACCCAACCAATGAGCTATGACGTTTCTGAGGTGGCTCCAGTAGCTCCATGCTTTTCAGTAGAGTAGGGACCCCCTGAATTTTCGGTGGCCTCAGACAATCGGGCTACCATAAATAGCAAAGATATATCTATGTTTCTTAGACTTGCATAGTAAAGATTAAGAAATATATGATTAAACATAGAATGGCCAAGTTAGCGATGTATATGTAAATCATAGTTCAGATCCTACCTGAACGCTTGAACCGCACAGGCTGATGAGGTCTTTCACGTGGTTCCAGGAGCTTCCTGATAGCAAAGCTTCAACGACCAATTACGTTACTCTACTGTGAGCTGCCTTTAACTTCAGTCGAAGAGACTCGATTCAGTCTTCGAGTGCCAGTTGTGTTTTCTTCTTCCTTTTTTTCGGGGAAAAAAAAACCCTTGCTGTCAGTCTTGTACGAGGCCATCAAGCTCTTAACTTCCAAACAAAGGCTTGAACAGTGAGGCCCCTACTCCGTCTAGTAGCTGGAGGCCAACATCCCAAAAGTCAACATCAGAAATGGCGCCTTGACCAAGCAGTATAAACACCGCCTGCAGGTGCATTACCCCTCAGCAGCTGGAGTATGAGTTATACGCTTCGTAATCTCTACAAGTTTAGTAATTTTTCATATTGTCAATCTTCTATCGAATTTAAATATGGCTTTTCAAGGTTGATTGATGCACCAGCGAATCTTGGCGTGGCACCAAGCTACATTACTCTATGCGCTAAACCTTTTTAAGAACCGTCGCCTCTTGAAATTCTAAACCTTGGAGCCTCGCGACTGACGGATGATCCAAACAACTTCACTCTCACAAACACAAAATGGCATCAATCGCCGGCTCGCTTCAGGCTGCGCTGCCCAAGCCAAAATACACAGGCGAAGATGAAGAACCCCCGGTACGAGCGCAACAACGCGGTGTGCGAATTGTTGGCCCCGGACAACTCGACGAAACCCAGCTGGTCCTCAAGCGATCTGGTCCTCCAGCATATGGCCAGCGCTCAGGATGGCGCCCTCGATCGCAGGAGGACTTTGGCGATGGAGGTGCTTTTCCCGAAATTCCGATCGCTCAGTATCCGTTAGAGATGGGAAAGAAAGGAGGAAATTCTAGCAACGCGTTGGCAATTCAAGTTGATTCCGAAGGCAAGGTCAAATACGACGCCATCGCGCGACAAGGACATAGCGAAAATCGTATCGTTCACACTTCGTTCAAGGAATTGATCCCTCTTCGACAGCGCGCCGACGCGGGCGAGATCGATCTTTCGCGACCCGATAAGGAGTCTGTGGAGGCAACAACAGAGAGGACGAAGAACGCATTAGCTGCATTGGTCTCGGGAGCGGTCGCAGCTCAGAAACCGAAAAATGTTAATATTGGGCAGCGAAAAGACGCTACATTTGTTCGATATACACCGGCAAACCAGATGGGCGACAACTCCAAGAAGCAGGACCGCATCATGAAGATTGTCGAGCGCCAAAGAGATCCCATGGAACCACCCAAGTTCAAGCATAAGAAGATCCCTCGAGGACCACCTTCGCCGCCACCACCAGTCATGCACTCACCACCACGAAAGCTCACAGCTGAAGACCAAGAAATGTGGAGGATTCCCCCTCCAATTTCGAACTGGAAAAATCCCAAGGGATTCACAGTACCGCTAGATAAGCGCCTAGCTGCAGATGGACGAGGCTTACAGGATGTAGCCATTAGCGACGGGCATGCTCGATTTGCCGAAGGTTTAAAGATGGCCGAGCGTCATGCTCGTGATGAGGTTCAGAAACGTGCCATGATGCAACAGCGCCTGGCGGAGAAGGAAAAGTTACAAAAAGAGGATACCCTTCGGGAATTGGCCCAAAAGGCTCGAGCAGACCGGGCTGCTGCTGGTCGTGGGCGTCGAGATTCTCGTGACTCTGGGGACTCGAGGGACTCGAGGGACTCGAGGTCACGATCGCGAAGCTACAGTTACTCCGAGTCAGATCGCTCTGACAGTGAGGATGAAGAAGTCAGAGAGCGTGTTAAAGCGCGACAAGAGAAACAGAGGGAGGAAGAGCGAAAGCTACGACAAAACCGCATGGGTGCTGAACGCCGCGCTCAAGTTATGGCGCGTGAACAAGGCAGAGATATATCTGAGAAGATTGCTCTAGGCCTGGCCAAACCTACACAATCAAAGGAGACGATGTATGACTCGAGACTTTTCAACCAAACAAGCGGATTTGATAGTGGTATTAACGAGGATAACCCTTACGACAAGCCTCTCTTCGCTGCCCAGGACGCCATCAACAGTATTTACCGGCCACGAGCGAATGTGGATGATGACGACGATGGCGAAGCTGGTGACCGGGAAATGGCCAAGATCCAGAAGAGCAGTCGTTTTGGTGAAGCCCTTGGCAAGGGAACTTTCAAAGGTGCCGCAGACGCCGAGGTCAGCTTCCATTTTTGCATAACGCCATCGAAACCTTTGCTAACAAGCTCAACACAGGCGCGAGAAGGACCAGTTCAGTTTGAGAAGGATGCTGGAGATCCTTTCAATGTTGACAAGTTTCTATCTGAGGTGGACCAGAATTCATCATCCAAGCGAGGTTATGGCTTGCAGGATGAAGACAACAGACAATCCAAACGACCGCGAGTCGACCCTGACGACGACGAGGATTAAACAGCAAAATTGTGCAGCGTTAGTGGTTATACAGTTAGACTCAGTGAGCCGTCAATGAGCAGTTTTTGGATTACAAGAGGCATATTTACAATACCAAGACACTACCAGAGCACAGCCCTCAGTGCTTGGCGAATTAATCTTATTCAACTGCCTCATGATCCCAACCATCCAATGCTAAGACCATCGTTGGGGGAGGCCTCAGCTCCAATACGTGGAATCACCGGGATCTCATCTCCCTCCGCATTTCGGAAATGTGACCAATTCGGGCTGATTTGCGGGGTAAACGTCAGGAACTGTCAACCTTTGGAGAATCGCCATGATGTTGACCAGGTTTACAAGGTCATTTGCCTGCGTGAAGCTAGCTTTCCCCTGATATTCGCTGATCGTTGACCCGAAACCCGAGAGCAAAAGGCTTTTATTTCTCCCGAATAATTTGCTAAAGTTCGGTCTTAGCCTGAAAAGATGTGATCGACAACGTCCCCATGGGGAAATACATGACCAAGCTACCTTTCACCTTCTCATGAAAGCTTCATCCCCCACAAGGTTATTGGGGGTTGTTTGTGGGGTCAAGGGTGGTTTATGTAGTTATAAAGAGAGCTGAGATCGCATTGATCGCCCTGGAGTTGTTGATCGATAGCTTCTGTCACTTACACCCATTGCAGCCTTGACTATGAAGTTCCGCAAGCTTTCGGCAGCTTTTCTCGTTTCGCTGCTCCAGGCACCTCAATTGGTGGCAGCGGCTCTCAATGCGACCGAGACCAATACACAGTTGGTGATTTCAAACGACCGACTATATGCGGCTGTTCAGAAGAAGGGCGGCGCCATTGTAAAGCTCACGCTTGACGGAACGAACCTTCTCGGTAGCCCATCTGGATCTACAGGCATTGGACCTTACCTTGATTGTTACTGTACGCCCAAGGGATTCTGGACGCCGGGTTCTGTGGCCCCCAAGTACAAACTCTTTAAGGGTAAAGATGGCAAGGGCAAGGACTATGGCGGTATCGTCATGTCCGACACGTACACCGAGACAGGTCAGGTTCTGGAGCAATACTGGTTCTTGAGAGATGGAGAAACTGGCCTCCATACCTTCAGCCGAGTCGCCTATCATAACGAGGAGCAGCCCTTCCTTCGCAACCTTCAGGAGCTTCGAACCCTCTTCCGACCGAACAACGACATGTGGACTCATCTCTTGACCAACACGAAGCAATATGCGCCTCTCCCAGGCAAGGAAGCAAAGGAGAAGCAGGTTGTGGTGCAAGATGCCACATGGTATCTAGGAAACACACCTAATGATCCCTATGTCAAGCAGGAAGCGGACTACTTTACCAAGTATACGTTCCAAGACAGCTGGCGTGATATTGATGCTTATGGATTGTAAGTCTTATGCGTCTCGGTATTGTGGGATATTTAACTGACAGACAAAAGGTTCGCTGATGGTTCCAAGACCGAAGATGGAGATGCATATGGTGCTTGGCTTGTTATGAACACCAAAGACACTTACTTTGGTGGCCCCTTGCATTCAGATTTAGTTGTTGATGGTATTCTTTACAACTATATTAGCTCTAATCATCATGGAGATCAAACGGTCAGTCCACTTACTTCTCTAACAAGACTAGAACTAACCAGTTCAGCCCAATATTACCAACGGATTTGACCGGACATTTGGACCTGTAAGTCTGTCTGAAGCAGTCAGCATATTAATTCTCTAACTTCCCGTAGCAATACTTCCACTTCAACCGCTTCCCTGGGGAGACCGACATCTTGAAAGCCCAAGCCGATGCAGCTCAATACGCCGACCCTGAGTGGAATGCCGATTTCTACGACTCAATTGCAAAGCACGTTCCTAACTACGTACCAACGAAATCACGAGGGTCCTTCGAGGTCAAGGTCGATCTTCCCAAGGGGGCTAAGAATGCCATTGCTGTTCTCGCACAGAGCGGCGTGGACTTCCAAGACAATGTATTCGACACAAAGGCTTACCAGTACTGGGCTAATCTTGATGGGAGCGGTCGTGCTACTATTCCTCGAGTCAAGTCTGGAACATATCGTCTTACCGTCTATGCCGATAACATCTTTGGACAATACACTCAGGATAAGGTCAAGATCAAGGCTGGCAAGACAGAGAAGAAGAATGTCCGCTGGAGGGAAGAGTCCGCAGGGAAGGAACTCTGGCGAATTGGTACTCCTGACAAGACCTCTGGTGAATACCGCCATGGTTTCGAGCCCGATACATCCAAGCCTCTGCAGCCGGAACAGTACCGTATCTACTGGGCCAACTGGGACTTTGTCAAGGACTTCCCTGAGGGTGTCAACTTCAAGGTTGGTGAGAGCGATGTCGGCAAGGATCTCAACTACGTCCACTGGAGTGTTTTTGGAGGAAAAGGCAACTCCGTACGTCCAGAGCAGTACGTTGGCGACGGCAATGTCAATAACTGGACGATTGCCTTCGATCTGAAGGAGTCGCAGGTCAAGCACAAGAAGCATGCAACTTTTACCGTTCAACTTGCAGGTGCCAAGACTGCTGCTGGAAACACGGATATCTACAATGCTTCTGAGCCTCACTCGAACCTAAAGTATACCGTGAATATCAACGGCAAAGATCTTGAGCCTTGGGTTATTCCGTAAGTCGAACCCGGATCTCTAGGAGACGAGCTATACTGACCCTTTTTAAGTTACGACCACAGCAGCTCCTGTGCTGTTCGCTCCTCAGTGAGCTGCTACAATATCGCTCACAAATTCGAGTTCGATGCCAAGCTGTTGAAGAATGGTGACAATGAGATCATCCTGAGCTTGCCTTATAATGCTACCAACTATGAGTCTGCTGTGCTGCCAACATCAGTGTATGTTCAGTATGATGCACTCAGGTTGGAGGTCGAGTAAATCATAGGCTGTATACTGTATAATTAGCAACGATTATCAAAAATGAAATTTATGATTCCTTGGCCCAAGAAAATAATCAGGGAACGTGATTCCAGAATTTTCCGACGTCGTATGACAACGCTGATCGTTCGAAATTATTCGGTTATCATTTTCTGCAGAGTCGGAGGGTTTGTGGTTGTATGTAATAGCTCTAGCGCCTGAGGAGGGTTTGAAGGATCGCCATGATCAGAGAAGCAACAGTAACATCACAGGGTCGCATAAAGTCAATGTTTTTCGGAGGCTTTTATTCTCAAGACTAATTTATATAAAACCGTCCTTGAAGTTAGGGAAAACCCTCTCGTGGAGCATCAAGGCTCACAGCTCAGTTTGTCTCAGTCTTGTACCCAGCTTCATCAATTCAATTGCATCAAAATGGCTTCTGGAGCGTTTTTCAACCCCAGAGTCCTCCTCTTAACAGCTCCCCTCGTCTCATCAAGCATCACACTCTGGTTCGCCCGTGACCAAAGTTTCTTCCTCACCCTCTTTACCAAGTCTCCCATTGAGCGCAAGAAAGCCAATGAGATCCTTCCAGGCTACATCAATAATTTCTACGGCTCAGGCCCGTGGGCGGTCCTCACTTTTATTGGCATAACATTCAGCACTTCGATCGTCAATATCTGGTCTGACCGCGCTTTGCTCCGGTCTCGCGGCTCACTATTCTGGTACGGCTGGTCTGCTGCACTGGCGCTGGGACATCTTGCATATGTGCCTGCTGTAGCGTGGAAGCTCAGGGCGCTGTGGGAGGATAACTGCGCTGCTGAGGGGACGGATAATGTTGGGATGCTGGAGAGATGGTTGGCTGTTAATAATTGGAGGATGTTGACGACTGATGTTGGGGCATGGCTTTGTGCTGTTGTGGCTATTTCAAAGACATTGACTGTCTAAGCCATGGATGCTGGAAGGCATTGGATGTCTTTTGTACGAGATTTATCGTCATTAGAGTCGAGGATCTGCTGGCGGAGTGGGATTTGGAATCAGAGACCTTCATATGTTACATTACATCGACGATAAGTGAGCGAGGCGTGATACTTGGTAGCATTTCAAACGCTCCCTCGATACTTCTTATAGGAGCTAGAGGAGCTATCTGTAAGTAGTTACCTGTGTTACAATGGTAGCCGAGTCCCTTGCACGCGACGCATCATCTTCTATCCCCTCAGGCCTCTGTAAGCGGCTCTCGGCTTCACGGCATGTCTCGTACGTCTCATGCCTGTGTAAGTTATCCTCAATTTCTGTTAGCGTCGGCACCAAAATAAGACAATGTCCACTGAGCTCTCGAACTTAAATAATTCGAGCTCGTTCTTTTCAGTGGAGATTATAAATAAAGAGATCAGTAAAATGACGCGTTGCCAGGCCGTATTTCCGGTCGTCGATTCATGATAGTGTTGAGTTTACACGCTTCTGTCAGTTATTGGTCTGCAGATTACGCGTCTCGCTATCTCCTAGGAGCCATTTTCCGAGTTTAAGCTATCCCTTGAGACAGGCAGATAATGCAATCAACACGAACTATTTTTGTAGTGATTTCGGAAACGGTGTTGAGACTCTGACTTATCTGTGGTTTTTGGTTTGTGGTCCCTCGTGTTTACCCCTGAACCCTCCCATTTCTCGTGGCTGACACGGCTGCACGGCTACGCGGATATCATCGTCAGCCATCGAATTTCAGCCCACACCAAAAAGATGCACGCGCTAGGGAGTAGGCAGATCGGAAAGACGGCATGTGGAGGATGCCCCATGGGCGGCGGCGCGAGTGCCGTCAAGTACCCTTTTTATATTGATTTGCTGCTCATGATACCTACGTCAAATGCCCAATAAACTTTGGTAGGAAGTCTTATAGAAAGGGACTGTGAATCGCTCACGGGCTGCCCTGGATGTGCACCCGACTACCTATCTGCAGCTGCACAGTATTGAAGGAAGGAAGAGGGCTGCTTTGCTCCTTCCAATGTTTCAACAGAAATTCATTCATCATTTCCTCCTTCCTGTGAATAAAAAAAGAAACTTGATTCATGTGCTTCTGAGAGGGTGCACTCGAGGCTGAGACAACCCATCTCCATCAACACATATCTCTTCTGCATTGCATTGCATTCCGTTCTATCTGGCACCAACTCTCTTAAGACTCTTTGCTTTACTTCACTTCTCCTCTTGTCATTCATCACTTGGTGCAAGCAACTTCAACTCCAGCTCTTCGCTCACCCATCGCCCCAGTTCTTCCACTTTCAACTACACCAACATGTCGATGTATTCATCTGGCGCCAAGCCAGGAGAGATACCTCCCATTTACGATGAGGTAATGCTGGCTCGCAAGGGCCAGGAAATCCGCCATGCGAGCTCATCAATGCCCTGGTGGAATCCTCGATACTGGCGAAAGAGAATTTGGGCCGCTATTATCATAGTCATCATTGTTATAGTGATAATAATCGTCGCCGTCGCTGTGGAGAGAGCTAGGAAGAATATGTATCCTGACTACACACCATTATCGTACAGCTTGAAAGATACATGTAAGTGCCTGTCATCCTCAACTTGGATATACAAGGACCCGCTAACCACCGCCCAGATGGAGGTGAATCCTTCTTTGACCAGTTCAACTATTTCACAGGATACGACCCCAGTAAGAACTACCTTCGATTTCAAGGGTTGTAATACTAACGCTTCTTTTCAGCTGAGGGCTTCGTTCATTACGTTCCAGAAGCGCAAGCAAAGGATCTTGTAAGAAACCCCTACCGGCCACAACACAAGTTACTGCTTTGGATCATATTCACCTAATACTCTCCAGAATCTCACATTTGTTACGCCTAGCACTGCCGTTCTCAGAGTCGACACTTCTGTAGGCCCCAACAGCAAGCCTAATGCGTCTACGGGTCGCTTTTCTGTTCGAATCGAGTCCAAAAAGACATACGAGAACGGTCTCTTCATCTTCGACGTCAAGCATACTCCCTATGGCTGCGGCACATGGCCGGCCCTTTGGCTTACTGACCGTTACAACTGGCCAAACCATGGAGAAATTGATGTGATGGAGTCGACAAACAAAGCTGAAGACGGGAATCAAATGACCTTGCACACTACTGGCGACTGCTCAATGGACGTACGCCGCGAGGAAACAGGAAAGACACTACAGAAAAACTGCAACCACGAAAAGGACGACAATGCAGGCTGTGGCGTTCTTTCAAAGCCTTCAGGATACGGCACCGTCTTCAACAAGAATGGAGGAGGCGTGATAGCGGTTGAATGGCGGCATGAAGGCATCCGCATGTGGCAGTTCGGTAGAGACTCTATACCGTCAGATATCAAAGGAAACAACCCAAAACCCGACACTTGGGGTACTGCTGTTGCTGACTTTCCGAACACGCATTGCGACATTGGCACGCATTTCAAGAACCAGAGCATCATTGCCAATATCGACTTGTGTGGTAGTCTTGTTTATCACGTTTGGGACGACTCTGGGTGTAAGTTGGCTCATATACTTGTAAGGACATAATGCTGACTATTTTCAGGTTCGGGCAAATGCACTGATCTCGTCGCCAACAACCCTGAAGCATTTGAGAATGCTTATTGGGAGTTTGGGACTTTCCAAGTATACCAGGCAACTTAAGCCTGAGTTTTTCCAAAACAGATCGTGTGCGATTTGCTCTTTTGAAAGCGCGGCGTTAAGAACAAGGGGTCTTCAAGTTGCGATTATGGGATAGGCAGTCATTGCAGACATAAATTCTTTTGCTAAGATTACAGTGTAGACTCGTGGATTCTACATGAGCAGCTCCTCTATGAAGCTCGGGTCTTAAAAAAACTGTTAATACAATTGCCATATCGTCATCTCCATATCTATCCTTGTACCACCTTCGTACGTACAGTGGCAAACATTCCAAAAGAGGGGAGTCCGTCTCCCAACGCCGCCCTATGCTCTAGAAATATGATTACCGTAAACTCCCTCATCTGTAGAAAAGCCAAGCGTATTTATACATCTCTTAACCCGCTCATTCGAACCCCAATTTTGTTTATATCAGCTGCTAGCACTTAGTCGTCCTTGGGTGGTGATCGCATGTATGCATCGATAGCCGCACTGAATGCTGCGAAAGCCAAACAGCCACCTGCAGCAGCTTGAGGGCCAGCATTCTTGGCCAGAATGCTACCCGTCAAACATCCGGCGGCGACGCTGTTCGTAAGATCGTTCTTTGCTCGCAGGCCTTCGATGCCACACTCTACGCCAGAGTAGAGAGCACCAACTTTTCCGAAGTTCTTAGCCATGGACCATGATCGTGTTCCCATATCCTTGAACCCGATCTTGAGTTGTTGCTTGAGAGGAAGCGATGTGATTGTGCTTTGTGGGCTACCGGGGGCGGCTGTGTGATAAGGTGTATCGTAGGACATCTGGCAGAGATATTAGCTTGGAATAACGGCTCGAAGTTCGCCAAAGATCGTACAGAGGCCATGAACATTCCAAATAAACCACCCATACCAAACCCCATAACTCCCGACATGACTGACTTTCCAAAACAAGACTCCATCGCAGATTGAACCTATATTTCTCAGAGTTAGCTATGCGCCCCGCGAAATTCCGACCAAGTTGCGCATCCACGTACAGCTTTGACGTTGGGATCTTGAGGTCCGCCGATCGCAGGCGGTGCGGCGGCGCCGCCTGTAGGTGTCATTCCCGGGAAGTTCATGGTTGTGATGAGATGAGATGAGGAACACGGGTCGTTAAAGTGGGAGGGCGGGTTTTAGCTACGGCCGGATGGACTTGAGATTCTCTGGGGAATTCTTTCGGGAGGATTATTTCTGCCAAGGGCCACCGCTTTTCGGGGGCGTTGTCGGAGATCCGGCCCCACCATGCCGACCTCGGCGGGCCCGATAGTTTCAAAAGCTAGGTAGTCGAGGTAGAAGAACAAGCAAAGGATCAAACGAGATTGGGGTCACCGACTTGTGGGATAATGAATTCTGGGATTTTCATAACTGTTGTTTGTTTCAAATATCAACAAGGCTGTCATAACAAACTGCTGCCCTCAAGTTGCTGCTCTAATAATACATTTCCTCTGTTCAAGTCTCAGCAATCATCCTCCTAGCCACAAATCTTCAAAGCTCAAAAGAAAAGTCCCTTCACGCGTCCCCTTTAGCTACACTTTCCGTCCCACTCTCAATCTCTCACTCGTCCTCGTCCAATGTCTGCGTCGTATTGCCTCACTGTGAGCCAAACCGTCATCCATAATCTTCCATGATTTATTTTCTCTGGTTCGGCTGCTGCGGATTGTTTTGAGGGGGGACAGGGTGATCAGGAAGTCTTCGTCGCTTAGGGGCCTGATTCTGGTCCTGACCACCACTGTAACCGCGCTTGCCAGTTTGTTGTGATGTCTCGCGGAAAGGGGCCGAGTTTGGAGGCTGCCTAAAGCTGATGAAAGGAAATGCTTGACGGATAGAAGGTAGGCCCCCTCCCTGAGGTCCCTGAGGGGCCACGGTATATGGCCGAGTCCATGAGCTTTCTTCCTGCGCTCTGGAATGTTGAGCCTGGACATTGCTGTTTCGGGGGACCATGAACATCGAATCTCCAGGGCTCTTGTTCTCTCGAGTTTGAGGTACGAGGCGCCAAAGTCCGCCTTCCACTCTCTCCATGGGCCGGCTCAAGAAATTGCCTCCTGGTCTAGCAGCGCGCACTGTTCTAGGCAGCGCGCGAAAGTCGAGTGCATACTTCGCCCTTGGGTCAACGGGGACCGACTGGTTTTCTTCTAAAGGCTGCTGCTGAGTCCCTTCGTACGGGGCGAATGAACGAGCATATGGGACGTTGGATGTGCCTGAGCCACTCGGCCTAGGTCCAGGTCCATCCTCATCGATAGTGGGCAGTGTGTTTCGATTCTCCGCGGCTCGAGTCTTGGCTGTGTTCTTGGCCCGTCGTCTCTTGGGCTTCGACTGCTGGGTCAAAAGCGCAGTAAGTTCAGGGTTTTGAGGGGTTCGCAAAACTGGAGGGGGACTAGCCGGTGGAGGCGATCTATGGTTCTTGTACCATTCTGTTATCTGTTAGAACCTTGGAACCGAGGGGGAGATCGTGCAAGACTAACCGATCAAGCGAAGGTGCCGTTCAACAAATGGACCAGCATTCGGAGAAGAACCACCCTTGACAATGTTCTGGTAGTGATGCTCGTCTATCAGAGTCAGCAGAGACTTGAGATGGTATTGGGAGCGCATGGGTAACTCACATAACATGTTCTTAGTATAGTTGCGTTGAGCGATGACGCCAGCATTGTCGTTCATATATCGAGCGCATTGCTCCCAGCTCATGCGTCGATCAGCTGGGTTAGCAGCAGCTACTGAGCGGGGAACAACGACTTCCCAGAGCATTCGTTCTTCGTCTACAGACCAAGTCTTTCCACCCATGGTTGAGGCTCAATGTTGAGATGGACCAAAGAAGAGAGGAGAGCGAAGAAACAAGTATATAAAAAGGTGACGATAACAATGAACGAGAGGCAAAGTATATAAGGCAAGCGACGATGCCTTTATGAAATGGCAGTGCGGAAAGAAGATAAGAGTAAAGAATGAAGATCACGAACGCAGCTTTATAGACTCTCAGGACAATAGATGAGTGATTCAGTCCCGTTTGCATTATCTGCTTAAGCCATGCGAATGCTTCTCAAAGGTCAGGTGCCCGCACTGAATGAAGTACAATGGTGTAGATCGCATTGTGATTCAATGTAAACGTAGAAGTTCAGACGAGCCGTTTGACTCTGACTCTCCCCTTCGACACCGTCCGACATAGCTACTCCTCAAAGATGCTGTGGGGTTCAGGAGCATAGATACCCCTAGCAAAGAGGAAAGAAGCTAAAGGCCGTTCCAGCCTCGAGAACTGGTGTTGTCAGTTGTTGCCAGTTGTTGCCTTATGACGATTTATCGTCTGTTGAGGGGCAGACAGCGACTCACGATACTCTTCTTTTCCGCAGGTACTACTCCGTCTTTCACCCAAAACCCCCACCCTCCTGTCATGTTTGCAAGCATCATGTCGGTCGTCAGTCTATCACCGACGAATGCAACGTGTGCAGGGTCCGTCACTCCTGTCTCTGGGTGCTTTTTAAAATATTCCATGATCTCCTGGCCACAACCTGGCTTCTTGACCGAGTGCGAGAGCACAGTGATTCCTGTGTTCTCTTCAACCTCTGCAGCTAGCTTCAAGTTTTTATCCCATGACGTTGCTCCAGCAGTATTTGACACCACAAGTAACTTGCGACCAGGATAGGCCAACCTTAGCTTTTCAAAGTGAGACTATGCTTCAGTTTAGCAGACAATCTTGACTATCAGAGGGAGCACAAATCATAGGCACCTTGTAAGAATCATACACTTCAATACTATCAGGATAAGCAAAGCAATCGTCTTTGTCGAGAACAACAGCCTTGATCTCTACTTTGCGACCATCTTTTTGCAAGCCTTTTTCGAGAGGAATTGGCAAGTCATTGAAAGTTGAGACTGTGTGATGAGGGAGACACAGACTCGGCTTGAAGAGAAGCCTCGTGATATTTAATGAAGCTGATAGATTTAGATTCAACATCGTTCCGTTGTCTACGTAGGTACAAATACGTAATAGCTTGAGGGAGCATGCCCTGTGAAGGAACAATGAATTGTCGTTGAAAGTGAAGCTCGCGCCACATGCATTGACGCCACAGGCGCCACTACCAATTTAGCAGGCGCGTTACCAGTAGTTACCACGCGCCTGGGCTCTGTATTCATTTTACCCATTCTAGAAACTACATCAACAATTACAAAAGGTTGGCTCTCGGGGAACTCAAGTGATTTCCACCAGCCTCAGCGATCACATAATGCCTCCAAAAAAGGCAGCACCTGAGCCAGATACTCAACAAGATCCCTCAAGATCCTTACGAAAGCGAGGGCACCAAGATCTCGAATCCATTCCCGAAAGCGACCTTGAAACATCACCAGTAAAGCGACAACGAAGTGCAGCTCATCGTTCACCCAAAGTCACCACCGGAACGAATGGTCATTCAGAGGTTATACACCGAGATGTGATAGGAGACAGTGATGCAAGCTCATCCGAATCATTATCAAGAGTCGACCCAGATGAAACCCCTATACCTACACCAAAACGACGAGGGAGACCACCGAAGAAGCCTGTGAATGGCGAAACTCCTACACCGAAAGCAAACCGTACTGCGCTTTTTGAAACGCCAAACAAGAAAACGCCAATTGCTTTGAATGGAGGAACACCTGGAGGAGCAGACAGATCTGCCAAGCGAAAGAGTACGAGAGCTCTCATAGAACACGTTGTTGGCGACGACCTTACAGATGAGGAGGAATACGATGGCCTTGCGCAGCAAATCTACGAATCTAGTGAAGACGAAGAAGCGCTCGAGGGCGATATTGCCATTTCCACAGAAGCATCAGGTGTAGATGAAGCTGCGACACCTTCGAAATCAACACGTCGCCGGAAAGCTCAGCGGAAAGCACCAGCTCGATCTCCTACTCCTCCTCGCGACCTGCCTCCTCACGAATTATACTTTGCGCACAACAAACCTGGGCGGGCCAAGACTTCGAATAATACTCTGGGATCACTCGCTCTACTTACACACGATGAATACTTTACTATTATGCGAGAAACCCAGGATCACCATGAGGCCGATATCGAGTTTCTGGAGAGTCTACATGCCGAATCATTCCCGCAATGGGCGTTCGAGTTATCGCAAGGGTTCAGTTTGTGTCTATATGGTTATGGTTCGAAGCGACGTCTCCTGCACAAGCTTGCTGGTCACTTGTACTCTTCCATTAGGAAGGAGAAGGGGGACAAGATTGTTATAATCAATGGTTACGCCCACAACACCACTATGCGCGAGGTATTGAGCACCATTGGTGCGGCTGTTGATCCGAGTCACCGCATTCCTCTAACGCAACCTGCCGTTATGGTCCCCGCCATTCTTTCACACCTCGCTACAACGTCGTCAACATTGACTCTTGTTGTTAACTCAATCGATGCAGCGCCTCTTCGTAAATCTGGCTCGCAGTCTGCTCTGGCGCAACTCGCGGCGCATCCTCAAATAAGGCTGGTGTGCTCAGCTGATACACCAGACTTTGCACTACTATGGGATATAGGTGTGCGATCTGCGTTTAACATGGTGTTCCACGACTGTACGACCTTTGCCCCATATGGTGCCGAGCTGGATGTTGTGGATGAGGTACACGAGCTTCTCGGGAGGAATGCTCACCGAGTTAATGGTAGAGAAGGTGTCGCGTTTGTTTTACGAAGCTTGCCCGAGAACGCCAAGAATCTGTTCCGCCTCTTGGTGGGTGAGGTTCTCATTGCTATTGAGGAGGAGGGCGACAGCGGCGATGAGCCAATTGGTGTTGAGTATCGAATGGTGTACAACAAGGCCGTGGAAGAGTTCATCTGCAGTTCCGAGATGGCTTTCCGAACCCTGCTGAAAGAGTACGTTCATTGCCACATTCCGTTACGCAATGACGACTAACGAAGACTAGATTCCACGACCATCAAATAATCACGAGTATGAAGGATGCTCTGGGAACGGAGTTGCTGAGCTTGCCATTTAGAAAAGACGAGCTAGAGGCAATCCTGGAGGATCTCATGTCATAATGTAAAATTTGTTTAACATATAGAATCGGAAGCATAACAAAGGTGCATAGGCGCTGGTGTCGGGAGAGCATAAGATATCATGAGAGAGTTGAGTTACATTATTGTAATTGGAAAAGGGGAATAATTAAAACATATTGGGGAACAACTACCCTAAATTGAGACTATCTTGAAGTCTGTCATGAACATTACGTCGTCTATGCAGCCGTCTGCCATGTCTTGCTCTCTATATGAAGCATCAGTCCTCAGGAAACCACCGGAACGCCACCTTTGATGTATGTACTTTTATATCAAACACCGAGGCTTTTCACACATGTCCACAACACCACTGGTACGATAACGTTGTCGTTCCCGCCAGTAAGAACAGCCTCCGTCAAGCTCGCCATGGATGAGCACATCGCAGCATTTCGTGTGCCAGCAATCACTCCAGGCTGTTCACCTGCAGCAGGCCAACCACCGATTCTCAGCCACATACTAGCAGCACCAAGTCCCAGCATGACAGCCACAGCGAAGGCGACGCTGCCCTCAAGACTCTTACCGCCTCCCCAGAGCCACTTCCGACGTCCATATCGACGGCCGATAAGAGAAGCAGCTGCGTCTCCTAAGCCCACGCAGATGACTCCGGAGACAAGACTGACATCTCGAGTTGTGACTTCCCAGCCAGACAGGTAGCCAGACCCAGAGCGTGGTAGAGAAGCAAGGCCCAGCCAGAGAGGAATTGCGCACCCAATTAGAAGAAAGATGTGCGAGATGACAACTGGACCACGGAAATCTCTGCCGTCGACGTATGGTGCGAGGAATGAGGCAATAGGTTTTGATAGTGGAGGCAGCTGACTTGCCCGCAAAAGATCCAGGATCAAGAAGACCGCCAGAATTAGAGACAGGGCAAGAGCTGCATACGTGGGATCGACAAAGGTTGCGGGCAGAAACATGCCAACCATCATAAAGTGAAACACCTTCCGCCGTGTATCTACCTCATAGATGTCCTTCAGGCGGAAGACGATAATGAGCCCCAGAATCAAGATGCCCATCCAGTAAGCACTCAACAGAAGTCGAGTGTTTGCTTCTCCAAAGTCGTTATGGCGAACGTGCTGCACCCAACCAGAGTGGCATTGCTTGTCTTCGGTGGGGTCAATTCGTGGGGGCAGGCAAATCCATCTTTCCAAGTTCAGACTGACAACTTGATATCGGAACCATGACCAGTCACCAAATAGATATCCCAAAGCCCAACCAATAGGCTCATTGCCATCCAGGGCATACCATTGTACATAAGTTCGAATGCCACCAAGGATGATAGCTATGATACTCAAGTAGACGTATCCGGCATAAAGCCATTTCCTCATAGTCGCTTGCTCTTGAGTAAGCTTGAAGAAGGGCCGGACGGACATGGAAGTTGCTCGCTTTTTGCGCCCTGAAGGGGTATGCGTCGCGTTACGTCGGTTCCCATGATCAAGGTGTGGCAAGGTATGTCTCCGTGCAAAAGACCAGTTGCCGAAAGCATCTGTAGCCGTGGGTGAAGAGGGAGCACTATCGGGTTCTGCTGGGTTCGGGGAGCTTGGTCCAAATGTTCGAACTCGAGTAGGCTTCTTAAACAATGGGCCTGCCTCGTCCTCGGATGAGCCAATGGTATCATACACAGCATCCTCATACTCTGGTCTCAATAATTCGTGCCTCAGC
The DNA here is from genome assembly GCA_013396035.1 of Fusarium pseudocircinatum. Taxonomy (NCBI): domain Eukaryota; kingdom Fungi; phylum Ascomycota; class Sordariomycetes; order Hypocreales; family Nectriaceae; genus Fusarium; species Fusarium pseudocircinatum. The sequence continues at coordinate 129,085 of JAAOAS010000111.1, forward strand.
CGTCGTAGCGAGAAAATTTGTTTGAAGCTCTTCCAAAGTGGCGGCCGCTGAGAGACTGACACTCTCCGAAACCTCCATTTCGGCACTCTGGCCAAAGCAATTCCCCAGCTTATGACACGCCCACAGAAGAACAGGAGAGAAAGGCCGCCACCCCACAACAAGGCTTTGAGAATCAGAACCTGGGGTGAAGAAGCTAAAAGCAAAACGTTGATAAGTGCGATTGACAGGAGCTGGAGCTCAGCCGTCAAGAGGCTAGTTGTAGTGAGATAGTGCAACGTCACACACAAAGTTTGGTGAAGAGGATACAGCAGAATAGCTGTTTCTCCTGAAATAAAAGATTCTGGGTGCTTGCTTTCGAAGTGTTCACGCTGCTTTGGACTCCAGATTAATGGGATGCAAGTTAGGCCCCATGCCAGTACATCATATGTAGCATAAGGATCGACCTTGGGAATGACGCTCTGCGGAATGGAAGCAAGGCTCAGAATAAGGTTAGGTAGAATTGCTGCTGGGTTACTTGACGAAATAAGAAGCGAGACGTATAGAGTAATCGCCGAAGGGTATAATATGGGCGCGGGGTCAAAGTGCGCAGGAAGCTCGAGAGGTATTGGGTGAGATGGTGTCCTGTTACGGTATGCCCAAGCGACGACGCGGACAGGATACAGAGCGAGTAGTCCCGCATATACAAGGCCACAGAGTAGAATATCTACGATGGTTTAGTCAAGGCTATACGAAGGAAGGCAATACGCATACCTTTCCCCCAGATCTTTATGAGCTGCAATACCTGGGAATTTGAAGCTACCATGAGGCCCAGCGCTAAAACAATGCCAGCCTCAGTTATGCGTCGAACAACGACTCGTCTCCGTCTTTTGAGGGCTTCGATCAGACGTTTCGTTTCCGGTGTCTCGGTAGGCATGGGCGGCTTGTCTACGGTGCGAATGACATGACCATCAAGAAGCGCCGGTGACGGAAGAGGTGTTGAAGAGCCAGACAGCGGTTCATTGAGACCTCTTAATCCTTTGTGCAGGTTGGCTTTTGGCGCCGGTAAGCCTTTTAGATAATGCTCGTCGTCGGCTTCGGAGCCACTGTCACTCGTCTGCGGCGAGTCCTTGAGAAAACTTGGCCATGTCGTAGGCGAGGGTTCGTGGGGAGCATCGTCACTGGTCTTGGCGGAATGCGCTTGGCGGTTCCTCAGTGTAAAACGATCCGAGAGATGCGGAAGGTCTATATTCTGGTGATGGTATGGGTGAGGCGATCGCGATCGAACTCGAAGGCTGTCTTGTTCGTCGGGGTCGAGAGTATTTAGAGAGTCGGGGCTGAGATGCTCTGTCATGACGAGGGTATTCAAGGTACCTCGATATCGATCATGGGAAGTCAACAGGGCTGCGTATGCGCCTCAAACACGTTTCAAGGGGATTGTCGCAAACAAAAGGACCAATTTGATCAATAAAGAGAGTGAGAATAGCTTGAATCGGAGACTATTCCTGTCAGTGGAGTTATCTCCACGTCGTCGATTTTGTTGGAAGAAGCTCGAGCATCTGTCCTCGTCCACATGTGACAGTGGACTTGTCCATCGGGTGTTTCGTCAGCTAACTTCCATCAGTCAGCACCATGCATAAATAAGGCACGGCCACTCATGAGCCACGTCAATCGATAGTGGCTTTGGGGAGCAGGAAAACTTTGGACCTTGGCTTCAAGTGCTAAAAGTAATTAGGCAGAGTTCTGCTAAACTTATACCAGACTTACTCAAGTCTTTTTATCACTTAGCATTGAAGATCTCAAGTTTTCTTACCTCCATTGGAGGGGCTCAATACCTTATCATATGCAGGTAACCTTATCCGGCTTCAATAAATTCACTATCGAGTTGACCAAGTCGATAGAAATACCCTATAGCTCGAGGCAAGTATTCAATGACAATAATCCAAAGGACTCGATGGATCCAACCACTAGTTTTCATCCCATATTCCCTTGATGTTTCTTACCAATTTCTAAATGATTTGAATACTGATATTGTAACATTCCAGTTCCATCGCTAAATATCTCCTTATTCAATGAAACTCCTAGACTCCACCCCTTGGCTTAGAAAACAAGCTCAATTTGGTTTCTATCCCTTGAAGAGCAGGAGAGAGATATCACTATAATGAAACAAAATCATATGCAAAACCTTCTTTACTAGGTGCATGGGAAGAGAAACCTACAAAGTTGTTTCGTTTACAGATGGATATAACGGGAAGATAGTCATGACGATACCGACAGCTCAACAGCTCAACAGCACCAGGACAGCGAATGTCACTCACTATCAATCAGATCGTATCGCACGTCTGACGGATCGAACCACTGGGGCTCCCGGGTGGTCTAAATTTAGACATACATTCAACCTTCAGCCAGTGGGACTCTCAGGTGTCTCCCCACGCCCATCCCAGCTGGACCTCCAGCACACGCAGGCAGGCGGTGCAGCAATCGCCCTCTAGTCTAAGGTATCCAGCATTTACAAGGATGGTACATACGTCAACTGGACGTTGTTGGTTATATCAGATGAATCGTCTACAAACTGTATCTAAACAGTAGGCGATTGGGCCATTGCCAACTATCGCCATATCATGAAATCACTCATATTTATACCTACCGCAAGCCATAGCTCCAAATGGATCAAGTGCTAATAAGAGTTGGATCTAAGACCCAAGAGTCAACTTGCTAATTACTTGCTTGTCTCGAGACAGTCGCACTTTGACAGCAATTTGTCTCTGATTGTGGTTTGTGGTTGGTCTATGGACTGTTACTAGGCCTCCATGGCTGCATTGGCGCGTCTCACAACCAAGACACATCTCGTAAGTGTGCGTGTTGACTGACCGTCATTCCCTCAGAAAAGACATCAAAACACATTTAGTATGTACGTAGTGTTTTTGCTCTCACAAAAGGCTGGAGTTTCATGCTCCGAATTTGGGTGTAGTGACTCGAACGGCGATTTGGTTAATCGTTACAGCTGAGGTTACAGCGCAAACATGGCTGCATATGACCCAATGGAATTTCATCTGTGCCAGCCATTCTCTTTTTCCCAGATGCGATGGTCCACGTTGGCGGAATCGACTTTACGGGTAACGAGATAGGCCGCGTGGAGCTTTGTGAATGAATGACACGATATTGGCTGAGCATCATCTCGCGGCAACTGATCATCAACGGTCAATAACAATTCAATTCTGACACAGAATTGTTGAGCCGCCAGATCCGGTTGCATACATCATCTCTGCTTGGCACCAAAATTTGCTTCGTTTGGACGGACACGCCGCCGGAGCCAAGGACTGTGCACGTTTCCGTACTCCATCTCATGACAAAAAAGCACCAAAAATAAGGATCAACCGAAATTCCCCATCGTGTTACAATTTGATATTGCGCATCTCCGTCATCGCAGTTGGTGAATTTGTCGATCTGTCATATGAACAAAGAAGTTGGCACGAATAATCAAGTTCAGAGTTGAAAGATATCACACCTGGTTGCTTATCACGACAATTAAGAGCAACCATTACAAGTCTCAAACTTGGCGTATCGTATCATAGGACAAAGGTCCATGGCCAAACATCAGAAATGCGTTTCACGCAGACAAGTTGCTTGTTGATCGATATGCATCTTTGCTGCACATTGGCGTTCATACCGCCAGACCAGGTCAATCGATTGTGTTCATAACCGCAGCCCCAAGTCGCAAGACACGAGCAACGCTCCGAAAGGGTTGGATAATAGAAGATGAAGTTGGAAAGACAACACCAAGGTCAGGGGCAGGGTTCAGGGGACTAATTAGGTGGGTCAAACATGGAATGAGGATCGGGGCCATGCGGGCAAAAAAAAGCATCATCTTGGGACCAATGGCTTGGGCCCGAATGTTGACCCGCCTCGATGCTCAGCTTTTTATGGCGATTCCTCGTATTCACCTGGGAACGAGGCGATTTCTCACCCCTTCTTGACCTCCTACTGTCCTCTACCCTTCCTCTCCAACCTGTCAATTGACATGACATACTTCCCATGGGTCTCGGGGAGTTTTTTAAAGAATACGAAGGGCAGGACGATGGGCTCATACGGAGACAATCACACAATGCTCCTCTGATACAAGCCTGTCCGTCTGCCGTTACATCCACAGTGACATCACAGAGCTCATGAAGCTCCGTATCCTAGCGGCGTATGAACGGGTCGATGAGGCGCCGCCGTCTGAGCAACGGAGAGACAGGTACCAGGGGGGGTCAACGGATGTGGTAACGGTGGCCCCATCGACAAAAATACTCGTGCAACAGTTTACATGGTGATGGAGTTGAATGAACGCCTGTGCAGCAAGAACCAAGAACAAAGACCCAACCATACCAAAGGTGGTATATCGGAATTGTGACAACCGACTTCTGTTGATGGCTCAGCCTGTATCGGCCAATAATTACTAAACAATGGCTGAAACTGTTATTAAGTTTCTATAGCAATTGGATGTTCCAAGAATGAACAGCTGTGCCCTTGTTATCAGACAGTCAGTGCCTCAGCTCAATCTCTGGTCAACTTCAGGTCAAGCTGTCAGCACGCCTCATGTCTTTGACTGCCCTCCACTGTGGTTACTGACAAGAAATGAGGGCTACACAGGCAGACAGGCCTTGTTGAGCCGCCCTTGGGCACCCAAACTCCACCAAGGCCCATCCCTTCCAGCCTCCAGCCTCCAGGCTCCCCGGGCTGCTCAGAGCTCAACCCGCCCTTCCCTCTGCTCTGGTCTCTGCGACTGGGTTTGTAGTAGGCGGAGGGTGTAGCCGGCCGCCGGCTGAACTTGGCGGGACGACAGAAGCGCTAGACGAGGCCTAGCTTTTTGTCTAGTGCCCGGGTGGCTGTCGTTGAAAACTGCAAGCGGCTCCCCCCAAGCCTAAAAAAGAAACACCCATAGCGATTTTTGTCCAGATCTCCAACAACCTTTGGCCTTTGCCACCCAGCAGACAAAAAACAAAAGTCACAGCAGCAAATAAGAAAACAGCTTACTTGGACCATTGTGATAGTTGTCTGCAGCTCAGCCTCCTCTTGCCAAGACTAGTCTAGGTCTCGGGGCTTTTGGCAGGACAGGACAGAACAGATCCCCTCATCTACATACTGTACCCACGATTTACCAACACAGGCTGCATTTAACACCCAAACTCTCCTCTTCCTCGCCCTGAAGTTGAGTTCAATCTCGCAGTTGGCTTGACGTGACGGACTCAGCTCGTGTAACACCCATCACTCACTCCACTGCCTCCACTTCCTCCACTCCCTCGCTCACACTCCGCAACGCCTCGGTCGACTGTCAATTGCTTACAGTACAGTACCGGCAGGCGGCACACCATTCGCTTTCTTGGTCCCTTTTGCTTCTCTCATCCTCACATCACCAGCTGTGTCTCCATTCATAGAACCGAGCAGACTCCTCTCTCGTACGCTAGAGCCACCTCCTGTCTGCTTGGCACACGACACTCTTCATCATCGATAAAGGGAATCACTCACCCCTCTTGCCGGCTGTCGTCTGCACGTTGTTGAACCCTAGCTTGCTTGCTGCACTGTCTTCACCACTCACCGTCTGGGATCTCGCCTCCTCAACCTCACCACCTGCTCTCAGCCAGTCGTCTCTCGTACCGTCCCCAAATAGCAAACCCAAAAAAAGCTGCCATCTGTCTTGGGTCCGCAATTCTGGACTATTCTCAGCCGCTAAACGTCCTCTGCATATCCGTCTCCAGTCTTCTTCAGGCCTGATATCACCCTGCTCAACTTACAAAACTCAACCTTCTCCCTTCCTTCAAACCTCCTCACTCACTTCTACATCATGGCATCTGTCGACATCAAGAACGACTACAGCGTGGAGGCAGGATTGTTGAGCACTGACCGAGAAGAGAGGACCATGCCGTCAAAGGAAGCACTACTCCAGGATTCGGAATCTGCCCAGACCATCCCAAGGACAAAGACCAGAAGGATATCCCCAGCTGGCAAGGCCTTGATTGCTTTGGCCGCTTGCTGTCTTCTGGGCGCCGGTGTAGCATCCATTGGAGGCGCTACCCGATTCTGCCCTGGACATCTCCGCCATAGTGATGTTGGAAAGCATGGCATGAACGCTCATCGACCAAATCTTTCCGATTCCATGGCCCAGATGGTTCGACGACAAAACACACCACCACCTACCGATACAGCGCAGGGCACTGACCCTACCGATGCCGCTTCTGATGGCGCTTCCAATGCTCCCTCGGGCGGCTCTTCAGGCGGAGCCTCTGGTGGTGCTTCAAACACCGTACAGCAACCCACTGCTACGGCTGATGAACCCACGAACGAGGCTAGCGAGACTGCTGTTCAGCCTTCCGCTACCGCCGGAGAGCCAACCGACCAGGCCAGCGCCACAGATGAGGCCTCAAACACCCAGGCCCAACCGTCAGTTACTCAGCCATCTGCCACCAGTGAGCCTTCCTCACCCTCGCGCCCTGCGAGCTCAGAACCTGAGGAACCCACCTCTAACCCGGATACAGACCGACCTTCTGCCACTGCCCAACCTACCGAGGACTCAGCTACTGAAGCATCTCCTTCTGCCACGGAATCCCAAGAGGAGCCTACTCAGCCTGCATCCTCAGCCGCTTCTACACAGCGAACCACCCGCAGGACCACGGAGAACCGACCCTCGTCCACTGAGGACTCTTCCCCTGAATCGACCACCGATGATTCCGAGGCCACTGCCACTGGTACGTCCGTTTCGGAAGAGGAACCTTCTGAGACTGTTCCCTCTTCTCGTGCTTCAACCTCCAATCCTTCTGCTCCTAGTGCTGCAACCTCCACTGCTGCCAGTACGTCTACTCGAAGAACTTCTTTGCCTGATACCTCCTCTTTTTCTGAAATACCGTCCGAGACGGCTTCCTCGGGTGAGACCCTTCAATCCACCGCCCTTGATGATACTTCCACTGTTATCGAAACTACCACCGTTCTCTCGTCTACTGTCGCCGAAGCTACCACTGTCCTCCCCGATTCAACTTCTGAGCCAGCTTCCGGGCCAACTCAAGAGTCGGAAACAGCCTCCCAGGCTTCAGAGGAGACAGAGACGACTACCGGTATGTGGGACGGATGAGCAGCAATAGGGCTCCTTCCAGGGACATTGCTGCGAATCCAACTCCCCAAACCTGTTGTGATGTTACTGTTTCATGCCATTTCCACAACCTGATGCCTTGACTTCGTGACTTTCGCAAGTGCGCTAAAACTTGAAAATGTCTTTTGACCATTGATTGCCTCTGCGTTGACTACACACTTTTGCAAACGATTACTGTCTGAGCATATATGCTAACATCGAGACAGACCAGGAAACCGCAAGTCAGACAGATGAGGCTTCACGAACCTCAGAAGATGCCGAAAGCGCGACTGAGACTAAGTCTGAACGAAGCACCGTGACTGGAACAGGTACCAGACGAACTTCGAGTGCTGTACCCAAGACCTTCACTTCTACGCTTGAAGATGGTGGCATTACAACCCTGACTTCGACTTCTTGGGTTGAGGTTGTCCCCTCAGCCGAAAATACTGCTGGCAGCGACCCTGACCTTCAGAACGCCGCTCCTCGATCCGCCGGTTCAGTTCTTGCCGCAGTCGTGGGTATGGTCTTTGGTGGTTTCGTTCTCCTGTAAATGGATTATTGACACATCGACCTCACCTTACACCGAGCGAAAATGTCACGCGGATCCCGTGGCGAACGAACTTGTGGTCCCATTGCGGCCACCAGTTTCTTCAGAATGGGTTCATCCTTACGAATATCACGGTCCTTTCTTCATGGGTATAAAATCAGGATAATAGACTTGGGGGAAGCATCAGACGGGATTAATTAATAGACAAGAACTTCCACATACGGTTGTACCTTGGGGGAGATTTGGTTCATTAATGGCGTCCAGCATATATGCCGAACATCGATTGTATTTAAAATGCATAGTACATGAGCGAATACAAGCATTTGAGTTTGCATATTCCATTTTCTTTTTCCCCTTTCAAGCAAATCGACGTAGAAACAGAGGGTATCACCTAGTGCGTAGTGGTCGTAACCTTTACTTTCTGATACAGGGCCTTCGTGCTTTCAGCCCGGCACAGGGTGAACATTGCGCGCGTCCACGCGTAACCGATTCTGATTATGCTGTAGATCAATGCAACAGAAAACATTTGTGGGAATAATTTATTCAATTCGAGGGTATAACCAAAAGCGCCAACAACTCCAGTCCATCCGCCTACACATATTCGTCGCCAACTCAACCTCCTGTCCTGACATCCTTAACCAGGACCAATCCTGGGCATATCGTGATGCTCGCTCAATCTAGACAGGTAAGTATTGAGTTCTTCGACACGCTCCTTATGTGTTTTGAGAAGTTCTGGTCGGGAGCTTGAAGACTCGGCGAGTTTGAGCAGCTATAGACTTGTTAGCATGATTTCAACAAGAGAAGGCAATAAAAGACTTGCCCTCTTCTTTTTTATCTCTTCGTGGCGCTTTTGAGCCTCCGTCTTTTGAACTTCGGGTTTGTCCTCATCATCCTCATCGTGGGGCTCTTGCTCCTCTCCATCCTCACTCTTCTTCTTCTTTCTCTTCTCTTCGTCCTTGTTTCCAGTATCGAGGTTCTTTTCAAGGTCGGTCTTGTCGCGCTTCTTCTTTTTCTTGTTTATTTTGGCGCCCTTGAGTTTCAGGGCACCGCCGCCACCGACAGCAGCATAATCGTCGGAGCCCATGGTGTTATGGTGCTTTCGGAAGGGTTGTTGGAAAAGTGATGATGGACGACTCGAGGTTAATGGTAGCCGAAGTGACTAATCAATATGTGGCGGTGCAAGTGGCTGGGTTCCACCGAATAGAGCAAGGGGGTTGGGCTAGAGTGGTAATGTGTTTCTGATCTATACGCGGAAGGGAAAAGCGAAGCAGCACTTGCATTGACAAAGAAGCTTCCTTGTGATGAGTTGGGTAAAGCCGACTCCTATCTTTTCAACTTGGCCCTCTTTCTTTGTCCTGTTCCACTATAACGAAGCAAACATTGCCCCTTTTTGGTATTGAATGAAGAAGAGAGTTCATGAGCAATCAATCAATCAATTATTGACGAAGACGAAGACTTTCTTAATTGTGCTTTATACCCCATCTTTTTAACCTCGACTGCTTCAAAAAAAGGCTTCAAAACAACTACCGACCACTGAGATCTCTACGTCACAGATCTTGCTTCCTTACATCCTTCGGCGCCGATCGCTCGACACTATTCATTCTAAGTTTGCGCGACAACGAACTGCGATGCGCATTAGTCTTTAAAAGCTGAAATACTCGAATTGAATACTCTCGGTTCCTCGATTTTGGCGGATTGGTCAATTAACTAGTCGCTGGGAAGAGGGGGAAAGGACAACTACACAGACACCACAATGGCGCGGCCTTACGGACTCCCGTCGAATACGAGAGACTCGCTGGAGCTTGCTTCACTAGCCAGCTCAAGTCAGCTCAACGAAGAGGGTGCTACAGAGATCTCGTCAAGGCCCAGCATATCCTCGTCGCGGAGACTGTCACTCGAACAAGATGACCCCCTCGACAGTGCCAATCCTGCAAACAGGATGAACCGATCGTACTCAGTATCCTCAGCTTTTGACTTCTCCGCCAATATGTTCCCTTTAAGCTCTACGGCTGGTGCCGAAGGTTACGCTCCCATTGGAGCACCAACATCAAGATCGAGGCCGAGCGGCGGCTTGGGAGGAGGATCGTTGGAGAAGAACAAGACTTTGACATACTTGAACGGGTTGTCGCTGATAGTGGGGCTTATTATCGGCTCAGGAATCTTCTCGTCGCCGGGATCTGTGAGCACAAGAGTTGGGTCGCCTGGTGCAGCGATCCTCGTGTGGATTATCGCCGGTATACTCGCTTGGACAGGCGCTGCGTCGTACGCTGAGCTTGGAGGAGTGATTCCCCTCAATGGCGGCGCTCAGGTTTACTTGGCCAAGACATTTGGCGAGGTGATAGGCTTCCTCTTTACATGGGTTGCCATGTTGGTCCTTAAGCCCGGTAGTGCCGCTATCATCGCCATCATCATGGGCGAATACTTTGTTCGAGCCTTCATCGGTCCTGACGCTGAGCATGTAAGCCCTTGGATCAACAAGGCTGTTGCGCTTGTAGGACTGTTCATTGTAACGTTCTTGAACTGTGTGTCTACAAAGCTCGGCACACGTGTCAACGATACGCTCATGTTCATGAAATTTATCGCTTTGCTGGGTGTCACCGTCACTGGTGTTGTCGTTGCTATCACAGGAAAGACCCTCAAGGGCAAGTCGGAAGTTGAGTGGAAGCCGTATCAGCTGTTTGAAAACACATCGACCGACATGTCTGCTTGGGCTCTCGCCCTTTATGCCGGTCTTTGGGCATATGATGGCTGGGACAATGTGAGTTGTAGTAGTCAAGTTTACAAGTCTTGGTAACTAACATAGTCCAGACAAATTACGTCGTTGGGGAGTTCAAGAACCCAACTAAAGACCTACCTCGAGTCATCCACACAGCCATGCCTCTGGTCATCCTCTGTTATGTGCTAGCAAACATAGCCTACTTCCTTGTCCTTCCTCTTGAGAGCATGGATGGGTCCAACACAGTCGCTGTCATGTTCGGCAACCGAGTGTTTGGTTCTGTAGGTTCACTTATTCTCGCGCTCATCGTTAGCGCTAGTTGTTTCGGTGCCCTCAACTCTTCGACCTTCACCTCTAGTCGTCTGGCATATGTGGCTGGGAAAGAGGGCTACATTCCTTCGATCTTTGGTACTATTGGTGTTGGGGGCAGCCCACACGAGCATGAGCTGAGCACGCAGCGCACGCGAAGTTGGTTCACGCGTAAGATGCGCAGAATGTTCGGCGATGAAGATGCTGGATTGTTTTATACGCCAGTCTATGCGCTAATTCTCAACGCTGTTCTTACAGTTGGTTACGTGGTCGTTGGCGAGTTCAGCACTCTCGTCACCTTTTATGGCGTTGCAGGCTACACATTTTATTTCCTCACAGTCCTGGGTCTGATCATCCTGCGCGTGCGGGAGCCGGGACTCGTACGACCATACAAAACCTGGATCACGACGCCTATTATTTTTTGCTGCGTTAGTCTCTTCCTCCTCAGCCGCGCTGTCTTCGCACAGCCTTTCCAGACTATCGCCGTCGTGTTCTTCGTGGTAGCTGGTGTACCTGTTTATTTCTGGCGCATTAGAGGGCGAGACGAACAGGTCTTGAGACGGAGAGGACAGCCCAGCGAGGAAAAGAAGTGGTGGCAATTCTGGAAATGATTGGAAAATATAGCATGGATTGGGGGAGTTGGCAACGAATTCATGTCATGAAAGGTCAAATTATTGTCAGCCATATAGCGCTTGATGATGGCTCATAATGAAGCATACCAAAATAGCGAGCAATTTTGTATTAATAGCAAAGTAAAAAGACAAAGAACAGCAGCATTTTTCTGCTTGGCTTCAGTGTAGCGGTAGTCATTATGAGTGAATGTGTAAAATGGCTGTTGAGGTGCAGATTGCATTGTTCGGGTGATTATAGGGACCAAGAAGGAGAATCAAAAGACAGGACACATATGATTTCTTCTGACAAAGGTAATTCATCTACATGTGTTATATAAATCAACACCCTCTTTTTTCGGTAAGTATTTATCGGATATTGAAAGGTTAGGATAGATTAGATTAGTCCTTGTTCCAAATATTGATGCTGTTTGATGGAGATCATCAAGTAAACTAATTAGTAGCTCAATAGATTAAGGTGGGCTTTTCACGGCATCTTGTTAGGATCACTGAAGACAAGACAGAAGGAGGTAGAACTTTAACAAATTGTATTATCTGCAACGCTGATTGCTTTTGACCCGCGTCTATAATGCAGTTGTTGTAAAACTCATCATTATCATGTACAAATCATTTCTTCCATTCTCTCAATACATTTATTTCTTCTCACGCTGACCATAGGCCTTGGTGGCATAGTCACCCTGGTGGACGATAAGATCCTCAGGCTTGTAGTCGTGGCGGCCAGAGAGGTAAGAGTCGATGATGGCCTTGGTACCGTTGGCATATCGGATCTGAGCGTCCAGAGAAGTACCGGACATGTGAGGAACCATGGCGTTACCGCCACCCCAGTTGTTCTTGGCGGTTCGCAGAGGGTGCTCCTTGGGAGCGGGCTGGTGGTCCCAGACATCACCACCGTAACCGGCGAGGTGACCAGACTTGAGAGCGGCAGCAACGTCCTCCTTGACGACGATGGCACCACGGGCAGTGTTAACGAGGTAAGAGCCCTTCTTCATCTTGGCGATGAGGTCCTTGTTGAAGAGACCCTTGGTCTTCTCGTGGAGAGGGCAGTTGATGGTGACGATATCACACTGAGCGAGCATCTCCTCGAGGGTGTCGACACGGCGGCAGCCAATCTCCTTCTCCTTCTCGGGAGAAAGGGGCTGGTAATCGAAGTAGAGGAGCTCCTTGCAGTCGAAGGGCTTGAGGCGGCGGAGGACACGCTCACCAATGCGGCCGACAGCGACGGTACCGACAACCTTGCCCTCAAGATCAAACTCCTGCTTGGCAGCGTGGGCAACGTTCCAGTCACCAGCCTCGATCTGCTCGTGGGCAGGGACGAAGTTGCGGACAAGGACGAGGATGGTCATGAGAACGTGCTCAGCAACGGAGACGACGTTGGAGCCAGTGACCTCAGCAACGGTGATACCGCCGTTGGTCTTGTTGGCAGCGTTGAGGTCGACGTGGTCAGAGCCGATACCAGCAGTGACAGCGAGCTTGAGCTTCTTGGCGCGAGCAAGACGCTCAGCGGTCAGGTAACCGGGGTGGAAGGGAGTGGTGATGATGATCTCAGCATCCTCGAGCTCCTTGTCGAAGGTAGAACCCTCATCGTCCTTGTCGGATGTGGTGATGAGAGTGTGACCTTGGTCCTCGAGCCACTTGCGGATACCGAGCTCGTTCTCAGTGGTACCGAGAAGGAGGGGTTGCTATGAGACATGTTAGTTGCCATGAAACCAATTGGCTGAGGAGAAGTGATTTGAAGAGTGATTGAGGGGTTGATGATGCAGTGCTCAGGCATTGGGTGTAAGTTGGGTTGCATTGTTGCTCAGACCCATGCATTGTATACCACAAGAGTGGCACAAGCTAAACAATGCCACCCAACTATCACTTCTCGATGTCTTTGCATGTTGCCCAGACGTTGCCCCGCATCATTGGGCTGGATGTGGCTGATTCTCATGTAGTGAGACCATTTCCCCGCGTTTGAGATCGACAAGCGCGGAGGGATGGTGTGTGGGGAGTTGTTTGTGGTTGTCGGTAGATATGAGAGTTGAAGGCAGAATCAACGACCATTGGAGATGGTTGATAGAGTATCAAGAGGAATTGGGTTGAAATAAAGAAAGTGGTAAAGACATACATCCTTGGCGTGCTGGCCACCGTCGTAGAGAACTGCAAGAACCTTGACCTGTTTGATGTGTTAGTTGAGGCTCAAGAGGATATAGAGATATAGATGGAGAGGAATGCTTACCATTTTGGCGGTTGTGAAAAGGGTTTATTGGTTAGAGGAAGAAGTAAGAGAAGAAGGAAGAAAGATGATGATGATGATGATGATGATGAGAGTGAGGAGGAGAGAAAGTAGGATATCGAGGGTCCAATGCCAGATATTTATGCTCTGGAAATGAACGCGCCATGGCTATGTATCTTGTCACCAAGTAACGGGCACCGGCGTCTGATCGAGCCTGTTACAACGATGTATGCTCTCCACAGTTAGAGAGACAAGACAAAAGATGGCACAGCCAAGGTTCCACGTCTCACGCACACTCACACGCACTCGCACAAGCACCGTAGTGCTGCGCTGTAATGCTTGCGTTCTCGCCATCAACGGAACTGGAACCGTGGCACGGGCAGGGGCCGGTGTCTCCCAGACAGCGAATCTCCATCGATTCCGCGAACCCCGAAGGTGTCGGCATCTGAGGGGGGATCCCATGGAGTACTCTATCAGCTGTGGGCGTCAAAGTCTGGAAGCATTCTCCATCTCGGTAGGCTCTCTGTGGAGGCGACAAGCGCCGAAACTGGCAGCCGCAACGAGACCGGACATTGAATATCGAGTTGTCAATCCCATCAGGTACTTGGCCAGACTGCTATTTCGAGTGTCTGTGGTCTGTACAGTCCACGGCGACCGGCCTGAAACCCGCTGGATGCCGTCCCTACTGACACGCTCACAGCCGTAGAGAGCGGGGGAGGGGAAGGAGGGAGCGCGTGCGACCACACACTTGGAGGGGTCTTACTCGAAGAGGAAAGTATGGGCAAATGGGCGAGAAGCTCCTCGTCCATGATACGGGGCATATCTCGGTGTTCGGTGTTGGTTTGACTGGGGAGAAGCTCGAGAAGGGCAAAGTGGGGGATAAGAGCTAGAGCTGTGGGCCAATCGCGTGTGGTCATCTTGCTTCAGGCGGGGTCTCCAAGGTTGCCTCTTTCGGCACCCACAGAGCGGGGTCAAAGCCGCCAACCTCTTCAAGTCAACGGCAGCTACGGTACAAATCTCCGTCTTTAGGTATATTCTGCTGTCAAAAAAGAAGAAACAAAATTAAAGGTGATGCTGTGTCTCCAAGGGACTCCAATTGAGAGAAAACTAAGTTAGTCTGCCTCTTGGAGAAGAATGGAACATTCTAGGGAAACATTGTCCGAGGCGATGCGATGTGATACTGACTTGACGATGGTGTAAGTGGGGGACATGCTTATGATGGATGGATGATGCCGTAACAACTACAACTACACCACAGCAACCGTACCTAAACGACTTGCTATTGAGTAATTGGGCTCCAATTATCGCTACGGAGTCGTCAGCTGTTATCAATGATGCAGTTGTCCACAGATGGACCGACTCTCCACTGAGGCTCTGATATCGTACGTAGATTGCCTCATTTACACTTTACAAGGACTTGCTTGTCCCTCTGAATCATTGATATCTCTGTATCTAGTATACTTTGACCGGTGACTGATACCTAGTAAGACTTCCATCGTCTCATGACTGCATACTACCTATACCTTGTCACAGACTCATATGCCTCAAAATCTGATTTCCGTCGCTATTCGGTATCCCGCCATCCATCCGTTTTTAGCCTCCGAAACTCCTCCTGACCCATAACTCCGGCTACGGTCACGGATGCGGATGCGGGGTGGCCTCTTCCGCACTTTCATCTCCGGAGCTTCACTGAGATTCGACCAGAACCGCCACATGATGATGGCGACGAAGCCAAGCTTTTTCGGACTCGATCTGTTTTGTTGGTACAGTTGTTTTGCATCTCGAGTGTTTGCCTCTTTGGTTGCTTCCCCGCATTCTCATTTTCCTGAGCTTGAGAACTTGCAGGTAAACAGTTCACGGCCAAAACATGCGTATAGCTTCACACGACGACAGTAAACAGTTTAACATGAGTAGCATAACCTACTCCGCACAGCTAGCACATCACCCAATACTTGGTTATTCATTTCAAAAAAAGAAAATAAATTTGATATGGTGAAATTCATAATATTACACTCTCTAAATATTGACATATCTACCTGCCTACCTTACCTTGAATCTCCGGACCACCGGCCAGCCTCTATTAAGCCCTCAAGGTTCTTGCTCCTCATCCCCCTACCTCTTGTCTCCTTGTGATCCCATTCAGAATCTGTCCCACAACGCCGTATCATCTCCGACCTGTCACCCAAAACCCAAAATTAGCGTAGTCTGAGGCTGCCAAAGTTGCCCCTGGCGTTAGTTATAGTGTTGGCGTTTCCCCCCCGCTGCCGGAGGTCGAAGCCGGCTTCGGGAATATTGCTCGCATCCGTAGCAGCTCGGCGTCTACTAATGTTCTCGGATTAAGGAGTCACGCTTCATCGGCGAGAAGAGTTTGGAGGTCAATGAGGCTCAGTGAGATAACTTGAATGGTTGAAGGGATTTTAGTCTACCCGTGCTCTTCAGCTTCTAGCCTAGGATTCTAATTGAACCAACACCTTTTCCTAGTTACTCCACGAGACCTCATTAACCATATCTTACAGCAAAATAGAATCCATTGTCCTAATTTCCATCGCAGAATGTCGTTCCATCCATATTGCTTGAATGTCGAGTCCCAGACCGTGATGCTGTCCCACAATCCATCTACCTCTTTATCCCATCCGTAAAGCGCCAGCCTATAAATCATACCACCCTATCATAAGACAAACCCAACCTAACTCTGCCCAGTCGTCATGAAGAAAATACGACGACATTAGACCGTACCTTTTAACAAATATGAACTTACATCAGAAACCCAAACAACAGAGGGGCTGGTATCGGTATGGGAGCTCCATCATCATAGTCATCAAAATCACTCGAGTTTCCCTCGCCCCATCCGTCTTCTTCATCTTGCTCCCCCTGATCGTTTTCATCATCTTCATCTTCATCCCCATCACCTCCGCCCATGTAGGGAGGGAAAAGCTCGAATGGAACTCCATCGCTATCGAAGTCATAGTAATCTGAATGATCGTCAATCTCATCACTAACAGAGCCATATTCGAAGTCTTCCCCTTCCTCGTCCTCTTCCTCGCCCTCGCCCTCATCATCCATTACAAGATTAGCATTGACCATATCCGTCGCTGAGGGCTCCACATAGGCTATGTCGAAGGCCTCCAGGACCTTTCGCCCCTCGACTTTTAAGACCTCGGTTTTCGGAATCGCCTGCTTCACGAGTTCTTTGACATCTTCATCATCAAGCGTTGTGACATCAGTTCGGAGACCAGCTGAAATCAGCCGGCTGGTAAACGTCCAGTTGAGTGTTGTTACACGATCATCTGATCTTCCGACTAGAACCCTGCTTGGATGAGGCTGCCATTTTATAAGAGATGACCAGCATTCTCGATGTAGCCTCTCTGGTTTGTCGCGCAACGCGTGCGGATGTTTGGCAAGAAGTTGACATGTCTGTGGCTGATAGTCATGAGTTATGGTATACATGAAAGCACCATCAGGCATGGCTTTTGTAGGCATATGGATGTCAGCACCCCCATTTACAAGGACAGGTGTTGTCCGCCAACAAGACCCAGATCTGAAACTATAATACAACGGTGGCTCGCCCTTAAAAAGCTCATTCGGGTCTTGGCCGCGATCAAGAAGCACTTGGATCAGGCTTGATGGCTCGTCGGCAATCGGAGAAGGCTTCTCCAAGCACCGATAGATTAACCCCTTACGGAACACGCTCGGGGTAGGCACCGATCTCATCAGGTCGGCGGCTCGGGTCCAGAGCTGCTTGTTCAGAGCTGTTTTGAGAAGGTCCACCAGGAAGCCCTCGGAGGGGCCTGAAATGCCGTACTTGGCGTGATCGATGTGCAATATGAAATCCGTCTTTCCATCATCATACGGTTCGTGGACGAATATTGAGAGAAGTCTTTCCAGATCACCCTTTTCTGGCCGTCCACCGTTCTCAATGATCGCTCTAGCGATATTCAAGTTTCCATGAATGATGGCCTCTGTGAATGGACGGCTGGCAGCAACACCCTTTTCGTTTGGGTCAGCACCATGCTCAATAAGAAGCTTGGCTAGAGTGGCGTGCTGATTATCCCATTCACGGTTGAAGTAGGGTTCGCATTGCCGTGTGCAGATAATGTTGAGTGGTGTAATCTCGTCTCTCGAATCTTCCAGTGTGGCCCCTGCATCAAGCAGCAGCTTGGCAGAATCGTACAAACCCAGAATAGCAGAGCCTTCGGCGGTCTCACCGACCCTCGCAAGCGCAGACAGACCTTCATTGTCTACCGCGTTAACGTTGGCACCACCTTCAAGCAATGCTTGCATTGCATCTGTGTTGCAGCTCGCGCTCGCCACCATCAATGGTGTCATTCCAAGTAGAGTTTCCCGCGCATCGACATCGAAACCCTTAGTAATGAATTTCTGAATGATTTCGGCCTCGGAGACCTTGCTAGATTGCTTCGGAGGAGATCCGAGGGGGTCAAAAAAGTCTTCTGGCCGGAGGTGACGAGGTCCGAGAATCAGGTGAAGAATACTGAATTGATGTACAGATAGTGCCGTGACATTTGAACCCAAATCAACGAGTCTTGCGGCGTCATCGAAGCGACGTGAGAAACATGCCATCATGAGGGGTGTCAATCCCGTCTCAATGAGTCTCTTATCAATATCGGCGCCATGTTCAAGGAGATATGGGACTACGGTATCCCAGTGTCCATGCCATGTTGCTTGAAATAGCGGTGTTCCCATAAACGGACCTTCCACGTCGATGTCTTCTTGATACTTCTCGTCAAGGAGAAACTCGATGAGATCCATCATGCCCATTTTCGCAGCGTGATGTAGTGCGGTGAGTTTGAATCTGCTCGAGTCCACGGGGGTGTCATCCTGTCGCCATGCGAGCGGTTCCAGCTCAAAGTCTATTCCCTGATAGATGACTGGCGACGCTCCACGTTTCAGTAGAAACTTTGCCGTTTCGATTTTGTCATGGCATATGGCGACATGTAAAGGCGTCCAGTTTCCTCCATGTAAATCCTCGAGTTCTCCTTCATCAACAGCTGGAGACTCGGTGAAAGCTTCCATGGGCAGATGTGGACGACACAAGCACACGCCCCACGAAGGAGCATCAATAGGAGCACCCGCCTCGAGGAGAATTTCAATCATATCGATCCGTCCCTTACTCGCAGCAACATGTATGGGCTCCCATCTGCAATCGCTGAATATGCCGTCGTCGCAACCGCCTGCGAAGCAATCGCACGCGTCGTGTAACACATATGATGCGTCCAAATCAACTGAGTGGTCATCGTCCTGAACCCTCCAAACAGGGTCGTCGTAGTAATTCGAATGATAGTTGTACCACTTATGCGTAGGGCTAATGCGTGGTTTGGGTCGGTGGGTAAAGGCTACCCGTGAAGGGTCAACGCCAGCCTCGAGGGCACGGCGCAAGATATTGACGTCTCCATGTTCGACAGCCCAATGTATGGCACCCGGTCTATCCGATCGAGCTTCACGTTTCCAGAGAATTGGGCTGGCGATATCGTAGCAGTGCCGGTTGGCTCGTGATAAGCTAGCTATATCATATTTCTTGACCAAGAAGCCGGCGATATTACAGAGGACCTCGTTTGGCAGCCTGTCCAGCGAAAGCATGGTGGGCGAGCTACCTGGGGCGACGAGGGGCCTGGAGAAGAGGATGATGCAGGGAAGGAAAAGTTAGGGTATGACTGAGTGAGTATGAGGGGGAGCTGTAGCTCATGCCTAATAACTAATAAATAATCCATGGCAATGGAATTTCTCGATTTTCCCGAAGTGGACCTGTTTGGCGAAGCTCTCGCATCACGCCAAAGCTGGACGAGCCAACCAGATCGAGATTCACCTACTTTAGCAGAGTTCGCTCCGCATCTAGCGCCATCAGCCCTGTCCCTGGTCAACTGAAGCACTGTCCATTCGTTCCATGTTTGGTAGGTGCCAATACCTCGGGAGCATGTATTGTTTCATCTGGAGGAATTAAGCACTTGAGACGGAAAACGAGAAACGTTTACGTCTTTTATATCGACCTATAGCAACGGATATAATTGCTCTTCATCGTTCCCGTTATGCCCGCTACCTTGTGGCCCAGAAGTATCAGCGTCTGAGTGCTATGTACGGCTTGACCCACTCTTAAATCGTACATTGTTTTAATAGTTCAAGACATTCATTGGATTGAATAGCAGGTCTAGTAGGTTTGGTTGAAACATGGGTCCATCATACATAGAATCAATGGGCTGATATTTCTGTGTCAATTGGAAACATGGGAGGAAATATCAAAGCGGGTTGAAGAAAGAAAAGGCAATTTAACCCTGGAGCTGGCTCATTTACTTGGCACAGATCCAACAAGTTTGGCCATCCAGCGACTCTGAGATACTCCCCTTCCACCGATCGTCATCGATGTGCATGTTGCTCTTGATGGATTTGCACACGTTCTCCCATATGCGCCTTGGAATATCATTTGTGATTTTTCCACTTTCTCTGTGCTTTGTAAAGCCAGGGGATAGTTTGTGATAACCAGGGGCAACCCAGCCTCAATATAGACCATACTCGGCCCATTCTGCCTTAGACTTACAACGGGAAGCCAACCAACATGAAATGGAGGGTACAAACACAAGGCTATACACCCTCAATCAAAAGTCAAAATGAAATAACAGAGCGAAGCAACACTATATAAAGTTGATGCCTACCTCCCTTTCATAGAAGGTTCTTACTACTTTATCTATACTCCTGCATTGACTGTGAACACCATGGGTGTTGGACCGCCTCGTCTGGACAAATACAACAAGATTCTCTCACGTCTTTTTGAGAATCTTGCACTGTTCCATATACTCAAAGGCATTGATGGCCCTCACATGGTCGCCGCCTATGCTCCAACTGATGTTCAAGGTATCAGACGCAGGTTCCTCAAAAACTTGTGTTTCATCTGCGATTATCGAAAGGGCGGCGACACTACGACTTCAATTGCTCTAGAATCCCAGGCAAACGAGATTATTCTCTGGGTTGCAGCGAACTTCACGCCACAAAATAAAGTCATTCTGTTCCTGAACGATATTCTTCAACAGCTCCAAAGGGACGCGAAAGAGACCGAGGAAGAACGAGAAAGGCTGAGACAGAAGTTGACAAAGAAATGCATTGACTTTGCCGCCCCAAGGCTGAAGAAAGAGTGCAAGCTGTTATTGCGGGCTACTCGGTACTGCGAAAGGTATCTGCAAGAAAATGCCACAGCTGTCCAAGGAGGTGGTAAGTTAAGCCCTAACAACAGCAAGACGCATAGTTAACCAGGGAAATCCATAGAGAGAAGATCCCTCCTAGAATGGCTACCTCGATTCTCTGCCAATAATACTGACACTCTTGTCCTTTGTCAAACTGCTTACGAATCTCGACATGATCTTCAGATATCGAGCCTTGAGTCTCTGAGTAGAGAGCTCGATGTTGCACCTCGAGAAACTGCAATGAACATCAAGGCAGTCAGACATTTGATAGGTCGTCTTGCCGAAAGAATCCGCATGCCAGGGCTCCTGATCGAAGATTTTCTCAAGTTGGGACCACTGTTCAAATCTTATCAGATCAAGAAAGTTCAGGCTCCTACCCCAGCAATTGTTCCACCAGCGGATGGGCTCAGGAACCTCAACTCGATCTTGAAGAGGATACTACAGACTGGGGATCCCCGTCTTGAGGACATGCAGAGTTATCTCGCTCGATTAGATGGGCCACTGAAATTGGAAGAGGCCATTAGGTCCATGTATGTCGAGGATAACGGCCAAGCACGTGTGCACTCCGAAATTCAGGTACTAGAAGAATTCCATCGCAACCAACGCAGGTTCGTCGGCGGTGATCGCTACATAGCATGCAGCAAGTTTGCATGTCTATGCTGCAAATTTTACTTTAGGCACCACCCTGGAAGGTTCGAGGAGCCCGAGTCTCATCGGAAAGCGTACCTGAACTGGAGACCTATTGAGCTGCCAGGCGGATGGAAGAATGAGCACTGGCTGGATCAACGTAAAGCCTTGGCAATGCTTAGTAGTGAGCTGAGTACAGCAGTTGAAAAGCAGATCGAAACTCAGCAAGGGCCTACCCCATGGCAGCCGGACTCTGTAACGAATATCACCGACACTATGAGCACTACAAGTCTCGGCGAGGTTGAAAACGACGAGGTCTTGGGAATCGGGGATGGATGGAGTGATGGTGAGTTTACTACAGATTACGCTAGTTGTCGAACGGTATATTGACACCAACACTCGCAGATTCTGCCTCATTAGCACACATGAATGAAGGTGAGTTCAGCGATGAAAGTGAGGATAGTGATAACGACTCGGACGGAGGCGTAGGATTGGATGCTTGAAGTGATAGGAGTATATATCTAGCATTTTAGTCGACTACTAACATTCACAAATTGGATATTCAGAAAGAAACCAGCAATGAATCAATAAAAAATTAAGTTTACTCTAGGAGAGCGCTACTAAAAGGACCGGCTAGCTACGACGCTTCCTCTCCCTCTTCATTCCACGATGTGCCTCCCGCTCATGCCTACTCAAGTTGCACTTCCTAGTGAACCACTCATTGCATAACAAACATTGGAAGGTCTTCCGGGAGCGGTGAGTCCGGTAGTGACGCTTCATATCCTTCTGCCAAGCATCTGTATAATTGCATCCAGGCCAGGAACAGTGAACAGGTCTGGTATGAGTTCGAAGATGGTTGCTGAGTTCTTGTTAGCAACGTGAGCAAACAGAATTGAGGGATTGCAAGGCTCACTTCCGCAGGCGATTCTCGCCGAAGGATTTATCGCAGTTGGGCCAGTTACAAAAAAATGTTCCATTTTTTGCAAACTCGTCACCTTTCAAACGAGTGACGGTATCTTCTTCGAACCTTTCCCTGCCGCTCGTTTCTGAACTTGAACTGTTATCTGTCGAGGTCTCAGCAGGAGGAGAACCAAAGTCTGGAGAGATGAGGTCAAAAGATTGTATCCGAGTTCTGTCACTTCCTAAAACCACAGGAGAGATTGCATCAAGGACTGTATCGTTCGAATGGCTGTATACAGAACCCGCACTCTATAGAGTGGATGTAGGGTCTGGAGAGCCAGAGAGCGACACATATCCTGGAATCACCTCATATGTAGATTCATGAAGATCGAGAAGAGATACAGGAGACGACGAAAGGTCGAACTGAGCTGCTTCGACATCGCTGAGATGCAAATTCATCCCGATAATCGGCGCCGCGAAATCAAAGTCAGAGAGGTCGTCCACAGCTGAAGGTGCGGAGTCCATAGCCAAGCCGAGGACATCCTCTTGATCCATCAAAGGGCCAAGAGAAACGATCTCTTGCGGCCATGAGCCCGTGAGGCTCTGATCCGCATCCTGAGAGTATGTCACTGTGGACAAGGTCTCGAAGTCTGTTGGAGACACTAGATGCAAGGCGGTGCAACGTCAGTACAGCGACTGGTGGAGTATTCCCCAAGCATAATGACTCGAGCTTGACACTTTTAACTTACGGCTGAACGAATTGTCCGAGCCTACGAAACCTAATTCCGTAGGCTCGTCCTGAATCTGGGGAAGTGATTGAGTATCACTCATGAACTAGACGCTGTAAATGGGATTGGAAAGAGGGTGCGTTCACAAAGAAACTCTCAGACGAAGCGTTTCATTTATACTCTGTTATTGTTCTCTCTATGTCTCATATACTCTCGGCATGGCTTAAAATGACACCTTGAGTAGGCTTTCTCGCAACCTCTTGGCACGGCAAGTTCCAATGATTGTCCCTCGACCCCTCAATTGTAGGTCCAAAGTCATGTTATTGGTATTTGGTTGGCCATGTTTGTTGGTCGGAAGTGTAAAAATGCCCGCTAGGGGAGGCCTACCTTATCTTAGCTAAAATTATAATTATTGGCTGGTGATTAATGTGGTTGCATACAACATACACAGAGGCAGCGGGCACTTTGGCTTACACGGCCCGGGCTGAGGAGACTATGTCTTGAAATGAACTCAATGGATTTAACGATGTGCTATAATTATCTGCCTTGAGAGTTCCGACGGTTGGTTATTGGAGGTGACAGTAGCAAGGTAAACTTGTGCCTGGCGAAGTGTAATAAGCTGCAGCCAACACCTGTCAGTCTGACCACCACTTCCAACTGAGGCTCTGATTTTTCATAATATCAGACCTGTCTAGGGAATAGGACTTTTTGCTACCTCACCGCATTTATACCAAGAGAAGCAATGCTTTATCTCTCAGCCTAGCGCATAGACATTACAGTGCACCTCAACGATGTCATCAAGCCACAGCTTGGGGTAAAGTCACTGCCTAAACCATAACAAGTGGAATACAAATGGAGAAACTCGTCAACTCGTCCAGGTCTAGACTGAACACATTCTCCACAACCAAACCACGCCGTTGAAGCCATGAGCGAGCCCGGTTCCTAGGCTAGGAGGAATCGAGGATACGGTTATCAAGAATAGACATTGACTAACCAAAGCCCATTCCAAATCATGAGAGGTTTGCACTGACTAGTATCATATGATCATGGTGGTGTTTCCACGTCTAAGCTGCCGCCAAGTAACGGTATGCTTCAATTAGTTGCATGATAGGACATCGAGATTGAGTTTCCGTTTGGGAAAAAATGCCCGCCCGAATATTCCGCCGCCCATGATAGTGTTTTGGAGGAATGTTGGTGATCTCATATCAACAGTAGACAGGCCACACGTAATTGAGATCTGAACCACATTTATGATATAATTCACGATGCAGGACACGAAAGATCATCGCAGTAACACATACAAAAAGACCCTGGTGATATCATCTCAAGGGATATGAAACCGCCATCTCGTAAAGATCTCAACAGATCAACAGAAACGTCATAAACGTTGACAGACAATGGACTAGTGAGTCAACCCCTGCGAACTGCAATGCCACGCGATGGAGCTCAACGTTTGACAAAACGGAATGACAATGAGGACCGCCATTTCGCGTAACATGAGGCTGAGGCCAGCCTCCGTCCTGTCAAACAAAGACCATCGTATCCTATTCCTTGGCATCGGTCTCGCCTGTGCATGTGCGTTGGCTAACTAATCCTTAGTGTTAGATCCACAGATTTGGGTTTTATCAGCGAGGAAAAAACCCAATGAATATCGTAGCATGTGACCGAAGAATGGCATTTGAAAAGATAAAAAAGGAAGCTAATTATGGATATCGGATCTTCAATGATTGGACTGGGATCCTCTCATGTTTCGAAACAAGGGATTGAGCATCGCAATCTCTTGACGTCAGAAGAACTGGACCTTTTCATGACGATATTCAATTGCTTACTGGGGTGTGTTTGAGATTGTGTAGTCACTGGATTATAATAGTATTTGTATAAGGTATCTCATCTCTGATACTGCTCAACATCGTGAATGGCACCTGTCTCTTTGTCTGAGGTGTCCGGAGAGAAACACCCATCCAATGAAGTAGTCGCGGCAGGACCCTCGTATTAAAGGCCCCGACTTGGCTACAGCTGGGACTCCCCGCACCGGCGATCCCTCTAGCCATTCGCTAAACCCCCTGCAATCCACTGGAGCAGGTTCCACTCTGACCACTAATGGGCTCAATACCTACTGAGGGTCCGCTAGTCACCTCACGATGCTAGCCAGCCACTTCCAGGTTCTGATCGGCCAGCCCAGCTGTGATGGACTTCATCGTTACATCGGCTGAGCTGAGAACCAGGACGGATGATTTTGAGGCAAACATTTAAAACACTCGACCATCGCCCTTTTCTCTTTCTTGGTTTGCTCGTATCATAAATTCTCCCTCAAAGACTACAGACACAATAGACAAGACATTGACTTGACTCTTGTCATCCTCTTCCTGTCCTCCCTTCTCAGATTTTACTTTACCTCTTTGCATCAAAACTCTACCCAACAATCATGCTCACAGCAACCTTCATCCTCAGCCTCCTCGGCCTTGCAGCGGCCTCACCAGTCGAGCCCCATATCAACGTGAACCCCAAATACCCTTCACGCTCGACATCAAAGGGCTTCAAGCTCGTCGTCAACGTCACAGACCACTCCAAGGACTTTGATCCCCCCATCCACAACACCGAGCTCACCAGCATCCACACCGGAGCCGGCCTCGCCCTCGTCGGAGTTATCGAGAAGGAAGGCCGTATCTTTTACCAAAACGGTACCAAGGAGGAGCGCCAAAACGGGGAGGCTACTGTCATCAGCGACGGTGGCACTCCCTTGACTCCCAATGGCATCGCTCTCGTGGCCGACAAGAAGAACAAGAACCTTTTCGGTGCTACTCTCAACTTCGAGCCCGGCACACCCGGTGTTCAGTTGAACCAGCCCGAGGACCCCTACACATATCTGCTGCCCGAGACTTTTGTGGCGTGTAACAAGAGCTTGGAATACTACCAGGGCAAGCACTTCATCGTCATTGAGCAGGCACACCTCACCATCGACAAGAACAACAAGATCCAGCGCAACATCCCCAAGGGTTGTGCCCCCATCCGCCTCGTGCCCCAGTGTGCCGAGTTGGAAACTCTTCCTAAGGGGTCGTACTCCAGCCACAAGTACGCCCTTGAGTCCAAGTGCTACAAGGATGTTTCCAAGATCCAGTGGAAGAAGTACAGCCCTTAAATCTGGAATACCTTGGTGAACAATGAGATGGAATTAATGATGATGAAAGGGTAATGATTGTTTTGAACAGCCAGTATTACTAGGATTGGCATTAATAGTCTTAATAATGTATAACAGTTATCTTTATGCCTAAAAGCTTCCTCTGGCCGTGACCAGACTGTATCGTGAAATTACTTCAACACATCAGCGGTGAGGTATATGTGGGTATCACAACCTCACGCACAACTGGATCTAGACTCGCCAAGCAGCTGGGAAATCCGAGGCCACACAAGAACAAAGACTGCTTGTGGAACCATGACAGCTGCTTTTCCCGGCAACGGCGGGGAGACGATTTGGGAAGCGGACTGTCCCCGTAAAAGTCTATCATCAGGTGCTGCAGGCACATAAACTCAAACTCCACAAAGTCATTGTTTGTCCGTTAGCGGCTCATCCTTGGACCAAAAGATAACCTTCATGTACCAAAACGGAAGAGGAACGTTGTCTCGAGTCAGTTGTTTTGCCACATGTAAACGATGTTTGCTACTGTCTATCCCTGTTTGTCAAGTTAGGTCATGATCAGCCAAGTTTGCAACTTCACCTGAAAACGAGAATAGGCTTGTCCTCGGCGGATTAAATCGGAAGTCTTGTGTCTCTGACGGATGACAGAGCTGTACTTGTTGCTGTTGAGGTGGAGGTTTGGGCTGGCACTGACACTCAACGGTTATGTAACGTCTAAGCATAATGAAGGCGCCACGGAAGCCTATTTGATCTGTATTGTCTGTTCAGGATCCCTTGTATCTAGACCTATCTCATAAACCGAGGAGTTATCGCTAAGCTGAGTATGTACCTCACGTGTGTTAACAAGAATATTGAATTAAGTTGTATGTGAACTTGATGTACTCCGTATTGAGTCAAGTGTCAAGAGGCTTTCGCAATCTCGATCAACATAAAGGCTACAGCATAGATGGATCAATCCCGAGCAACAATAATCCATAACAAAATACCAGACACGCATTTCCGCTTTCAACGCCATTAAGCCTGAGCAACAAGTCCCCTGGTTCATCAACGCGACGTGCTGTTGAGTCCAACCAAATGCGAGAAGTGTCGAAGTGAGCGACATATTTGCCTCTGACCGACAAACATACATATCAAGACATATACTGGATGGCAAAGGCCAACTTGACATGACACCCAACTCTGACGTCTGCGGTGAAGGCGGGAGACTTATGACTGATGCGAGTAATGCGACGTTGAACAAGAAGAGTCCCCTGGTTCACCAACGCGGTGTGCTGATGAGTCCAATTATATGCCAAGAGTATAGAAATGAGGGACATATTGGCCTCTGACTAACAAGCATATAAATGGCATGTGCTGGATGGCAAAGGCCAACTTGACGCCCACCTCTGACATCTGCAGTAAAGGATAGAGGTTTACGGAGCGCGACGACCACGGAGATATCGAGCACGGACTTCCAGCATCTCCTGCTAGGAATTGGCTGTCTCCTCTGCACGGTCTCCGACGAGCTCAGGTACCAGAAGGGTTGGCGCTCGACAATCTTCTGGGAATGGGTGCCACGCCCGTACCCACTGCAGCAAAATGCATTAGTCGGCGGCGAGCAGCATTGGTGATGCAGGCGATGTTGTATTCTTCGATTCGAGATTCCGCATTTCGGTCGAACCTGAGGATAGCCTGGTCAAGGGCATCTCCTAGTGACAGCTCCATTTCGACATAACGAGGATTGACGAACCTTCCCCTCTCGTCTTTCCACATAGGTACGAGTAGCTGGTTTAGGCCAGCAGCAGGAGATACACTCATATAAACAGGGCAGTATCGAAGTCGGTAAGGACCGGGTGGCCCAGGATACTCAGCGCTAGGGGGTGGTCCATACTCAGTGTGCCAACTCTGATTCTATTGTCGATCAGAGTGACTGGCTGCAGAGGCAGATGGGCTAGGATACAGATCGCTCGGCGAATGGCCAAAGGAAAGAAAACGCAGGACTTTGATCCTAAATGACAAAAATACTTAGGTAAGTTAGCATAAGTTTAGTATAACTTTAGGATAAGCTTAGAATAAGTTTAGGATACCTTTTGCTGAGTTTATTTCGACACCCTATATCGAGGCCTGATATCTCCTTGATCCCCGAGGGATGGTTGCCAACTTTGACTCGATTCTCTTGTAGAGTAACAGGCCGAAGCGGCAGGTCATCGGTATTACCCGACTTGGTATCCCAGTCTTTGAATGCCTTTTGTTCCCAGAAGTCTCTCCAGTGTTTGAGTTCATACGGGACATCGCGGCCTTCCTCGACTTCGTGCATCTTTTGTGCAAGGTCGATAAAAAGCCTGAGTTCGTCACGGGTCAGACTTGCTTCTGTAAACAAGATGGACCTCGGGGGGCGTTCAGCAACATGTCCAGTCTGTTCGATGGCTTCAATGCATGAGATGCCTTGTCTGGGGGGAGATCGGAGAGGAGGAGCTTGGGGAGGAAGGATAGGAACATCGTCGTCGTCGATGACAATGATGACAGGGTCTCGCGGGTTTGACATTTCTGATGACAGTTGGCGAGGAGATGAAGATGAGAAGGATAAAGGAATGCAGAAGGAGAAAGATAGAGGGAGAGGCAAGGGAGATAAAGATATCAGAGAAGGGTTTATTAACCCTAATACTTGACGCGTTTTATTATTTCTTTTACTTATGGCACTGGCACTGACTGGCACTGACTGGCACCGGCAATAGAAATAATTAGAGTTGCAGTTAGAACTTTTGTTAGCATCCTTCTGTACCTATACAAGACTGACCTCAAGGGGCGTTCAGGAACATGTCTGGTCTGGTTGATTGTGTCAACATATGAGATGCTTTCTCGGGGAGGAGGCCAGGGAGGAGATGGTCCAGGGGGCTATCAGGAGGATTTACAGCAGACTGGAAAATTTCAATGGACATTTGAGATCTATGTTGAGAACGTGAGTGGCAATCAGAAGCTCGATGGTGGTGCAAAGACCGAGTAGTCCGAGGCCGGGTGCAGGTCGTTCTAGAATAGCTTTGATCCGCAGCTAAATCATACCGCCTTGCTTATAAAGACGATATATATCTCCTGCTTTCACCAGCTGATGTGGTAATGCGAAGTATCTCGTATGGGTATGAAAGTTGTGTTATAAGGGTACGGAGAAAAGGGGTATGATGAGGAAAAGGCATAGTTATTGCAAATCATCAGGGGCAATGACGGCCATTTTCATTGCAACGACCTTGTTTTTGACAGTCGATCTTGATCGCGATGGAGTCCAAGGGATCGATGCTTGTTCAAATGGTTAATGTTAGTTTCTCATGTTAATAAGTAGTGAACTTACAGTATTCAAGTCTGGTGACGAACTCGTCAGTGAATCATGGTGATTTGAATCAACCCAAAGATATCAAGTGCCGATTAGAAGTCGTTGTCCAGAATGGCTGGTTCAGTCCAACAACTGCACCTGTATCCATCCACAGGCTCGGTAGATATGTTTTGCAATTCTACAGGAAGTTGAGTGTTGGGCGTCGTGGGAGATACATCGAATGCCGCCCTGTTGTGCTCTGTGCATATGATTGATCATGTCTCTCGTGCAAGATCTTCGTCCACCAAACATCTGTCCTAAAGAAGGAACCCAAAGAAAATGGGATTTGGAAGGGTCGATATCTCGCCACAAGCGCTTCACTCAAGCATCGCATGCTGCTGGTTTGTTGCCTGCCTCACTTGTATCCATCTGTATATACTAACAATTTTATCTCAGGTACCCTGTATTGCACTCAATATCGCACCCACTCCCGGCGATACCCCGAACTGGAGAAATTACCCTGGCTTGGTGAAGTTCAAGCCCAAAGGCGAACCGATGTTCAAACGGGACCGGGACCAATTCAATCGGCCCTGACGACACTCCGGACGACAGTGACGACGATTTTGACATTCGCACACCCACCGCTGGTATACTGAAGAGCATAATGCCTGTTTAGGACGCAGCAACAAGCTCGTATCTTGCGCCAGAAGGGCATGTGCCGAAGGTTGGAAAGAACCCATTCTCGTGTCGATCGACTTTGAAGATCTATGCTGGTTTTTGACCGGCAAGTATGCCTCTGGCAGCCAATACTACTACAAGCCCATCACTGAGGTTGGGTGGACATGGCTCGATACGCGTACGATGGTTGCCTCCTCCGTGGCAGGAGAAAAGCCCTACCCGCCACCCGGAGACCGTGGTTTCAATCTTCGTGCAAAAATGAAGGCACAACACTTTATCATCAACGAATTCCGAGGTCACTTTGGCGGTGACTGTCACACCGGAGGGTTTCCCCATACCATAGAACCCTACAGCTTTGTATTTGGAACAACCCAATACATCGATTCGGACAATATTGGTTTCAACCCTTGAACGCCAACTCCACCATCTTCTCAAGTCTCGCGAGCGCACTGCCTACGAGAAAGCCAACAAGATTGATCGAAATGTCGTCTTCCTGACATGGGATTCAACACTGGAGGAAGACACTCTCGCTCGTCTCGGCCTTGACTGGTTCTCGCGACCGAATATCCAGCTTCTCGATCTCCAAATGCACCATGCCTTGCCGAGAAAACTCGGCTGTAGTGTTGCAAGGGATCGTATTGGTCTCCGCTAGAGATACGAGACGTATGAGCGATGGCGATGAACTCAAGAAAGGCCACGATTTGGTCCACAATGCTGCCAACGACACTGTTTTTCAAATGCAGATTCTCCTTGCGCTCGAGTACATGGATGAAGGACTCAAGGAAAAAATCAGATTGGAACAAAGCCTCGTACAAGGGGAAGATTGCCTTGATTGCCTCCCTTATCCATGGTCAGGTCGAACGTTTGACCAGGAGAATAATCCAGGGTTCTGGGCTAACGCAGACGACAAAGCCCCGGTCCTGAAACGCATCGAGGACTACTATTACGTTCCGAGGAGTGGGTTTGAGCTGAACTACAATGATGTTGCTCAAGCTCCATCACTGCCAAAGGAGAAGCGCAAGAAGCGTTAGAACCCTGGCCCCCGTTCTTGATACCAACATAAACTATTCACCCTTGTACTTTGAAGAGCTGTCGCCAGACGGGCTCCTCCCGTCCGCCCTCGGTATCTTCAACTGTATTTAGGATGGAAGGTATGGAATATTTGATAGTGGGCGACAGCGATACTCGCATGCAAGGTTGTTTTGGGCCCTGAGTCAGCATGTATCCAAGTATGTCATCGGGAGCGATGGGTTTAAAGGGGGACCCCAATTATTTTCTATAGGAGATGAAGTAGTATCGCAATGACAACCAGAGAATATACATGCAGGCAATGTATTACAGTGCCATACATTTGGCGATTCTTCACGCCAGTAAATTGTGAGTGATTGTATGTGCATGAATAATTCTATTCTAGTATGCACTGCCAAGTCTGCCATACGCGCAAGAATTAGTCCCGACGCTGAGTTCTACCTATTTATGTTTAGCTAGTCTACGAGAACTGACGATCAGTGCACCTCCAGTCCGCCTTTGGTATACTATTATGGGATCAGTCGCATCACGGGCATGGGTTTGATGAGGATAATGTGAAGGTTTCCCACGGCTGCAAGACACACCATCTAGAAATTTGGTGTCTAGTACCTAGGGAAAATGAACGAAGTAACCAGGGAAGCCGATGCATTACGTGCATCATTTGGGGTCAATGATTCCCACTGGGCACTTATGGAGTTTGTACTTTTGCCATCTAGCTACCAAGTTGATTTGCTTTGATCACAGAGTATTGTCAGAGAGGCGTACTTGATTAATACATGAGAACAAACCTTTGAACGGTCACTGGAGAGACCGGAATGGGCTCACCTGGCACTTGGGGTTGGCTAGAACAGGACGACCGCGTTGAAACTGACGGGGTAATGAGAGGAGGAGGGAGAAGTGCTGGCCTTTGGACATGAGTTCCATGTTTTGAGCAGCCACCTCGTGCCGTCCTTACATAGGTAGGTACTGAACCATTGATCTCCTGCCAGATACCCAACAAAGCCAGATGGTGCGGAGTGGTAGCTCAGTCACTGGTGGTCAATCAAGGCATGCGTTTCCTGCTGAAGTCTTCTTACCGATGACAATGGCGAGTAGACAGGTTGAGAAGTTGCCAGGTGGTCGTTCGTTGCACTGGGGGTAAGGTGTATCAGGGCATTGTGTTGCTATTCTGATTATACCTACCCGAGCGGTAAAATGCTTGACAGTTGTTGGCACTGTCTGACACCTCAGGGCTCACCTAAATTCAGCATCTTTTTGATGAGGATGACCTAAGGATATCCTAAGCTTAGGATAGTTCATCCTAAAGTCTTCCACCCCGGGGGTATCAGTTTGTAAAATGTTCTCACAATATTTACCATTCAACTCATCAACTTCTCAACTCCTCCGCCCCTCATCTCCTCAACTCCCTGCAATATATCGACAGAAAACAAGAACTACGGTATCTTTATCTGCTCCTAACAGCACAATACCAGAGCTAACGTCTCCAGATGCCGCGATATTCACATGCTTACCTTAATTTCCTTGGCAGAGAGTGGCAGACCCGATGGTCGAATTCTGTATGGAGTGTGAGAAGCCACGCGAGACTTGCGATATGGCTCATGGCCAACATCACCAACCCTAAGATCATCGATCGTCTGGCAACCTGCGAATTGTACCGATGGAGAACCAATGTCATCTTCGGGGTGATGTGGTACACTGACGGCCACACATGGCGGTCCTCGGTTACCAGCAGCCATATCGTCAGCCTAGAGATCGCCTGGGGGGCAGACAGACTCTGGCGTTTCGACCTCCATGACTTCTCCGACAACGCAGATATTGCAGAGGGACAATACATCTCCAAGTGTATCAACGAAACCTGCTTCAGTATCCATGATATTATGGATTACATATATGAACAAGAAGAGGAAGAACGCGAAGAAGAATAGCTCCACCTGGTCCGCAACCTCCGACAAGCCAAAATTCTTGCGTAAGAGCTGGTAAGTACTGACTCATTCATATATATTCCCCTGCGGCAGTCAGCTTACTATAATTGTATCAGCCAGACATGCTTCAGAATTCCCGAATTCATGGACTACCTGGACATCCAAGAAGTTGAAGAAAGGGAAAGGGAGTCCTGCCGCAAACCCCGCTCCAGATACCGGACGGCACTGTATTCCAGATGCAGATTCTCATCACTTATAGAGGAGACAAGAAAACCTGGGACCTCAATCCTAAGGGATGAAGAGGTTTAGGTAAGTTCAGTATATTTTAGCAGGCCTTTAGACCATTTTATCTTAACATTCTGGTTCAAGGTCGCAATTCTCCTTCCCGCCGGGGCTTTTCAATTCATGTTTCGACTGGATGCCTCCTGTGAGGTCGGTAACCATTACGAGTTCAATGCATGGAAAGCAGCCAGAACGAGAGTACAAAAATGGGCCGCCAAATAGAAACTCAAGACCTAATATAAACTGAAAAAATCGAGCCCAGAACTTTCAGAAGAAGGGGAATAAGCTTATAGTTTGAGAAGGGCGTAGCAAAAAGATAGAGTTCGATAGGCACATCCAATGACAGGTTGGATCTCAAGAGATGTCGTTGTATTTTGGAACAAGTATTCAAAAATTGAGATTCCTATTAGGGAAAAAGACTGGAAGAAGTTACCCAATGCTTAAATGAATCATATGGTTGCATTGATGGTTAACGTTCTGCTATCCTGAGCGTCCAGCCTAGGTAGACTATATTTATGTTTGTTGGTTGAAGCTTAATGCGCTACTCATTTGCTTGAAAGTGGCATATCCTTACACCTACACTTTACGCAAATGGCCACATTTGATATCACCTCGCTTTAGTAAATAAAATCCATGATCAACTATTATCTAACGCCACTTGTTGTACCTAATTCATTCAGTTAGCCCAGTGGTTGCGGAGCGCTCACACATCTATCTACTAGAAGGCCAGCTAATTGGAGAACGCGCGTGCAGATGGTCGAAATGTTGTTGGTGAACTATACTCCGAGCCTCTCTGGATCTCAGAAATCGAAGAATACTGGTGCCCAATGACCAGCATGGGCTCCTTGTGGAAGAGGTAGGTATCAAACTTTGTCATGAGGTTTAACTTCTGAATCTAATGTGAAAACAAAGCTTGGATTCCTCAAGGACGCAACACTTACCAATCGTTGCCGGCATTGAGTTAGTTGCTGGGCGAATCATAGCTTGAATTCATATTTTGGTTTTATTGAGTGGAAATGGGCAGAAGTCTTCCATTGGGGGTCTCATCAGATACTCAAGGTGTAAGTGGTAGTAAATCAAATCAGGAACTGTAAACCCTTCATGGCTATGCTTTTAGCTGATTACTAGGTAATGTTTCCCGTAGAACGCATGTATATAAAGAGCTGGTCTGCCTTTGACCTGGGACATGTTTTTATCTCTCAGTCACACTTCTTTCCTACACTCCTTGCCGTGACAGTTTCTACTACACTCACAACCTCTGCATCACGACACCATTTACCACTCGCAAACCTTCTCTCGTACCTCTCTTGGCACAATGAGTGGATCGATACGGTCCTTATGGTCGCGGCCTAAGTGGTCTTCACGCCCTTCAAGTCCTTCCAAATCTGATCAATCTTCAAGGTCGTCACAGTTTTCACAACAAGTCAAAAAGTCCATCGAGGAATACGGGCAACGAATGAAAGAAAAGATGGGCCAGGCTCGCAGAGGAATAAAAAAAGCTGCTTCGAAAGCCAAGAACATGCGAAACCATTTCTACAGTCGTGAAAAGACTCCCCGTAAGCGGTATGTTTCTGCTTTTCCCAGGCAAAGTGGTTGATTGTTGACTTTTTCTCAGAATGGGGAAGCACACCAAACTAGATTGAAGCAAGTCAGAGTAGACCGCTTCAGTGTCCCCCTGGAAGCCTCTATTTTTTAAAGGACATCTATGAAACAAAATGATATTTCTGCGAGGCTGGAAGGTTTATATTTCTGTGGCTTTATTTCTTGACGGCACGATGAGATGGCGATTTAGCTGAAAGGAATCAGACTTGCAATAATAAATCGTAGTATTTGTCGTTCGCCGTTTCTAGATCTAATCAGATTGTGCTTACAGGAAGATCAACATCAAACTCTGGGCTTAGAATTGATACATACTACCATAGGCTTTTCGCGTGCTGTTGAAGTCCAGTGGTATGTCTTGGCGAAAATAAAAGGGGCTATGTTATAATTTCCCAGTATCTCGATTTCAGTAGAACTAAAGCCGATGTACTATGAAACCTCCTATCGTCAATCGAATCTAGTGTCCCCTCATGTATCAATGTATGGCCTCTTCATCATACCGTAACCGTTCTTCATTCATCGTAGATGAAAGGAGAGAAGGTATATCTTTTCAAGGCTAGGGTATTAGTCAATGAAAGTATTTAGAACAATAATGACATACCATACATAAATGAAGCTAGGAGTAAAAGGGGCGCGTGTTGCTGAGTTTCAATGAGACAGTTCCAACCCGCGCTCATAACCACGATTGTAACTTTGCCGATATGGATTTGTGAAGACGCCAGTTGTTGATAAGCCATTTCTAAAGCCGGAAAGCCCACGGACAGACATGATGGTGAGAGCCATGAACAGAGGTTTTGCCGAATACTGAGAATATGGCCTTTCAGTATTATGAAGTGCTGCGAACACACTTCAGTCAAAGTCAGGGTCGTCAGTTCCTTTATTGGTTTCCCCATCCATGCTTTGAACAATCTGAGAGTACGTGGCGGCTATGGAACGGGCAAGGTCCGATGGAAGCACAAGTGGCTAGATACTACTGACCATATCTTCTGGCTCGATCTTGAGCGGACCCTCACCTTCACGAGCTGCCCACTTGACTAATATACGGCGCGTAGCACAAATAATATGTTGAGTGTTGTAGGAACTGATCCGTCGCCGCTCATGGTTGTCGTAGTTATGAATAGCATTGATCTTAGCCAGAGCGACGCTGAGGCCTGGCTCGAATTCAATACGATTTGGACCAATACTCCGACCATCACTGTCGTTCCCAAGTCCACATCATGAACTCAGCGTCTTCGCTGACGTTCAAGCTTAAGTAAACAGGTTTGCCACAATTTTGCGTGGCACCTTTGATAGCTTCTTCGGAATAAGTCTTCTTTCTGAACCCTACAAGAGTCTGCGAATCTCCGCGATGAGTGGATGTTGGGCTGGGACTTCTCCTTCTGGAAGTTAACCAATGGAGAAATACTTCGGCGTAGAACTCCTTCAAAAGCTTCTTGGAGCTTGCGCTAGCCTGTCCTCGTTGGTGAACCAGAACCCGGGTGTATTCTCGGGTATATCGGATGAGAGCGAATTTCTCTTCCTTGGTGAGCATTCTATGGTTGCGCAAGACTGTATTAGGATCTCTGGACGAAGCCACCTTGTCGCCTCTAACGACGTTTTCTCGCAGATTCAGCCTGTCGCGCATTTGGAAGGCCATGGCGTGGTAGGCGGTGATAGAAGACTGTGTTCTGTCTCGGGTCAGTCACGTTAGTTAAGAATACTGAAGACCAAATGCTTACACAAATACAGCAGCACGTATGTGAGATTGCCTTCCGCACCTTGGTATAGGAGATGATGCGAAAAGACGAAGAGGCATCGAATGTGCAGTAAAGGGGATCCTCGCTGACCTTGTATTTGCTTACTCTTTTCCAAGATCTTTACGGGTGCCACAGCTACGGATGCTTCATGTCAGTGATTGGCACTACAAGTTCATCTACCTGCCTTAACCTAATACTTTATATCATTTATTTACGTGGTTACCTACGCATTTAGGTCTGCCATTTACTCAGGTAATTAAAGGCGTCGACGAATGTATATAACACCAAGAGCTTGCGGCTTCTCTCGAAGTTAAGATTGGGTATCACATTACTAAAGCACATGTTCAGTGAATCACTGGTTATGTCTTGTCGTCATTGTGACTGTTATCGTACTATCCCCTTTTTGACCCCTTTCAGCGAGAAATCGTTTCTTGAGGTCAAGTTTCCACGGACAGAGTTTGATTGTTTTATGATAAAGAAGTATGGAAAGTGTACAGTTGCTATCTTCTATGGGACTGTTGATTCGCCCTGATCCAAGTAAGGGAGTTCTCAGACCTTGCGTCTTCCCTCTTTTGATCATCATTACCATGGAAGCTGACATCACTATTGGTATCGTCCTAGATAATATCCTCACCGCTGGTGCTCTTCCCTTCTACGAGTAGCGTCCATATTTCAATACCTTTCTGCTGATAAATTTCATTCTTCTAGCCCAATTGTGTGGCTGGCTGAGCCTACTGGTGCTCAACTCGCTGAGCATGTCCAACCTCCATAGTGTGAGGTGAGTCAAGTGTTTGTAAAGATCAAATTCAAGACAAAAGACTTCCTACCCTCCTCAAGTACAAGGAGGAAGGCCAGGTTCAAAAATCAACTGTTAATATTACAGGTAGGTGAAGTAGGCATCTATAGGAGAACAGTGAAACTTCCCGGATCATCCTGAAACGGCTCCTAATTAGATTCTCCTCAAAGACCTACTGGTGGCTCAAGAGCTAAGTTGGGGTGCTTTCCAGCTTTTTCTGCTATTGATGTCCTGAACCAGAGGCATATTGGAGAAGTAGGTACTGAAAGTTCAGCAAAGACATACCTAAGCAGTTTGGCGAGCCGGGAACAAAAGGACTGATCTGCCGAACACCATTGTTATGAATCATGTCATATACGAAACCGTTCAGGTTAAGCTCCTAGTATACCGTATAAGACACAGTTTCTTAGTAAAATCAATTATCTCGGCTGTTTAGACAAAAGTCAAGACCTACCCTATCCTATAAGACTCAGAAGAAGCTATAAACACCAATGCAAATTTCGTCAGTGGAGAGACAGGCCTGTTACTCTCCTTCAAAGTATAATACTTCGCCAACAACCAGCCGCAATCTCCCAATGATAACAAAACCAAGACTCCATCGCAAGACATAATGAGAACTAGTGTTCCTCAACTTCTCCTCTGACTTGATTGATAGGTTCAACGATTCAGGGGTCGCACACTGGCAAACGAACAAAACAAGAAATTCCGGTAGTTGATAGGTGACTAATTCGCATCTATAAGGTGCTTAACTGGACATTTGGCGCAATCTATCATCCGTTAGTAAGATTGCATGAGGCATGCAAGGACCTTACAACTTGCGTGAGAATGGCAATAGTGAACAAGACTTGGCATCATCTCATACATCTTCATCCCGATCCCCATAGCGTATGTTGGGACTTTTTCCGAAGGTTGGTGTAGGTCGATCAAGAAAGACTCTGTGGCATACGTCTTCCGGTCAGGAAGCCCCTTTGGGGGCCATGCTTAAGCGGATCTCTCCAGCTCTTCTTCAATGATCGCCTCACGTTCGGAGTGGGCCATGAGAAGACGTTCGACCTCATCGACGATACTGTCCCAGTTGTCCAACCCAATCGATCCAAAGCACCATTTTGAAAAGAGTGCCGGAGATGCAGCCGCACATAAACTGGCCCTCTGCAATGAGCTCATTTGACCAGTATCGCTCCTCAAACTTCTCCAAACGATCTCTGGCCCACTCGCTTTGCAGTAACGCGAGCTCGCCGAAGCCACATGAGACTTGGTATTTGATAGTGCCATCGGCCTCATATGGTGTCCATTCGACGCCAAAGATATGTTCAGCCCTATACCTATACGAAGGGCTTCTCGAAAGCCCGGAGCAGACATCCCAGTTCGCATATATTTTGAGATATTGCAAGGTGCACCTTGCTATGTTTTCCAAAGCCCAGTGGCTCTCTGACCAACGGGCAATCCATTCATCACCCCAGTACTGTAGATATTCTGTGGAATACTCAGGCATATTGAGATGTTGAGGGAGCTCGAAGGGCGGAGGTTTATGTGTTGATAGTTGTGGAGTAAAGCAACTTCTGTATCTTTGTTGATGTAAACGAGTCAAAGATTGATATTGATGAAGGAGGAAGATGAGGAAGCAGACGAGGGGCCGAAGAGACAGCTTCAAGGAATTAACACTACTAGTGACTATTCGGTCCTAAGAGCCACTGTTAAGTATGGATTGAATGGCATCTATAAGTCACTGCCACTGCCACTGTCAAAATTGACTGTTCTGATATTCGAACACCTCACGGCACTGTCAATGTGGATAATGACACACACCAGAACAGACACAGACGGTTGCTTTGGCAATCATTCCATTGCATTCAACCATTTATATTCTATCTTGTTTTGTTCTTCATCTGTGCTTCTTTACTCTTTCTTCCAACTGTTCAGGCTGTAACATCATCGGCATCGATGGCTTCCAACACCACCACAAGCGATAGCCCTGAGGCGACAGCTTCGACTACAGGCCCCCAAGTCCTTAATAGTCGAACTACTCATGCTCAGCAAGTTTCTGCAACTCATCAGAATACCCAGGTTTCTCAGGCTCATCAGTCTCAAGAACATCCTCCCGCTCCTTCGGAACTCACTGATCATGTCGATGAACTCGTCGCCGACATTCCCAACCAACAGTACAATGTTCAGAATCTCATCGCCGGCTATGCTAGCATGCAGGCAGCGGCCAATTACTCCTTGCCCCAGCAGACTCCCTATCAGGATATCATGCAGCACTCAAATGCCTTTCCTCAGCAGTCTACCGACCCGAACTTCGTTCAGCATACATATGCATACCCCTCTCAGCAGGCTCTCCAGTATGCTTCTCATGCTGGCCAACAGCAGTATCCTCAGATGGGACAGCAATTTCCAACTCTGTCGGCATTTCCCTTCAACCCGCAGTTCGGGAACCCCTATCTCTCGCAGCAAAACTTCCAGCAGAGTTCACAACTCCAGGCTCATGCGCACCAATATGCTGCCATTCAAGACTCACGAGCCGGAGCGCCGCCTCAGCCTCAGTCTACTCAAGGTATGCCCCTCAACACTCCTGGAGGTGGAAGTTCCCTAGCCATGCAGCAACCTGGACTTCCCGCCCAGCAGGTAGCTCCAGCAGTCTCATCGCATCCGATTTGTCATGAAGTCGGTTTCAAGAACCTCCTTGAAGATCAGGATGTCGTTGAATCCCGAGCGGCTGATGAGTGTGTTTCTGAACACAGCCAGCTCGTCATCAAAGAGAAGATGTGGCTGCACGATCTCATCAAGCTGTACGAATACGTCCAGCGGAAGGGTGATGTCTATCTCCCAGCCGATGAGACCTACAAGTACTTCTGGAGCACTGTCTTTAAGGACTAGAATTCCAAGATGCCCGTCTCTGAGAGTGACCCTCTGCCTCCGCGTGGCAAACCAGACATTCAATACCAGGTCGGCTACTTCTCTACCGATGCCTCCAGCAATCAACCAGCAAATGGACGCCGAAGCACCAAGGCTCGCAAGGGTAACGCGATTCCTATCTATCTTTCACTCGACCTTGACGCAGATGGCATTACCTGGCTTTACAAAGACAAGGCTG
Source organism: Fusarium pseudocircinatum (assembly GCA_013396035.1). Lineage (NCBI taxonomy): Eukaryota > Fungi > Ascomycota > Sordariomycetes > Hypocreales > Nectriaceae > Fusarium > Fusarium pseudocircinatum. Next base: position 169,573 of record JAAOAS010000111.1, read on the forward strand.
GACAAAGAGTCTTTAAATCTCAGGTAAAGCTCTTGATCGGGCTATCTGAAGCTCAGGCCAAGCACAATTTCTTGACCCATTTCGACATTTCTGAGAAGAACAAAGTCTGCGGCCATAATCTGCAGCTCATCGTTGAGGCTGCTCGACGACGAATTCAGAAATGGGCCACTGCAGGTGCTGGAGCCCCTATTTAGCTTGGGGTTGAGTGCCGGGCCCCCAATTTGTTGAGACTGGTTCTCGCGTCCGAACACTTTAGACACCAGCATATGAAGAACTGTGCTATCGCTGATCTCGAGGCCCTGCGACCTAAGGCGGGCTATGGAGGTCTCATGATTTGAAACGGGTGTGTATTTGCGGTAGATCTCAACGGCAAGTCATTCTTCCTTGGACTAAGCATTTGGCTTGTTACTAATATCTTTCAAGGCCGGCCCCCATACCAAAATGAAGGGCTTGCTCATGTAGAGCGTATCCACGTTTAATGGATATCAAGGTTCAGTTGCTGCTAGGTGTAATAGGCAATGGAAGTGGCAGATGATTGGAGTTCTGATGTCGATATCTGCTTTCGAAAGGATGGATATGCTACAGTAGTCATGTTGGAGTTATGAACCCATAATAGACACTGATTTGCCGAGCCCTGACTTCAACCTTCTTCGTTACGTGTGGACGTTTCAAAATGAAACGATAGAAAATCCGTATTGTTCTCAATCTATCTATATCGTGTACAGTTCTAGTCTAAGATCGCCACTACAACCATAACATCTATCCAAGCAGGTATCGAAAACAAAGCCCCAGAATCAAATATCAAACGCCCTTACCTCCCACACTAGTGCCACTCAGCGTCAATCTTCTCCCAGTTGTCAAGGAAACTCTTGAAGAACTTGACGCCCAGGCCAGGGTCCAATGCACCAGTAGTGGCGCGGATCGAGTGCATCGAAAGTTGTGGGAGTCCAATATCTGCACTTCTGACCCCCAGGGCACTGCTTAGCGCTGGGCCAATGGTTCCGCCGCTTCGAGAGTCGCTTCGAATTTGAAACCTCTGTGTTCGGCATCCACCAAGCTCACCGGCCCGCTCCATAATGCTAGCGGAGACAGAATCTGTGGTCATGTGTGCGTTGGAGTCGTAAGTGATGGCTACGCCAACATTGAGCTCTGGCACATGCTCAGATAGATACTTCTCAAGGAAGTTGGGGTTTCCGGCATGTGTGACATCGGCAGACGCGAGGAAGCTTGCAGACCATGTTTGTCCTTGAAGTCCTGGTCCATATACATCTGGGCATAGACTCTCGACAGTTCTTTCAACGACAGAGGGAAGAAAGTTACCACGAGCGCCTTGCCTCAATAAACTGCCTACTTCTTCGTCATCGAAAAGGGCGACGAGTTTGATTCCTCCCTCGTCGCTGTTTTCTGAAGATGCCAAGAGAGCGGTAAGGGCTGCCCAACTACAGAGCTTATCATCAATGCGACCAGCGAAGATGAACTCCCGATCTAGGCCACCAGTCTGAGCGGGCTGAGAGTCGTAAAGTTCGAGTTCCCAGTTGACAATCGAACTATAAGATTGGATGTTGAGTTCCTTGGCAATGAGCTCAACCAGTCGTGGGGGTTGAGTGTTGACAAAGGAGCCAGCGGGTCCGAGAGCCTTGGCAGACGGACGTTGTGAGCTCTCTAGGCCAATAATAGGAACGGCTTGAGTCTCAGCGTTGTTGCTTCCCATCATACCGACTCCGAAATGAGGCGCAAGGGTGGGGATTCGGGCGATGGGCCAATCTAGCTTCACAAGCTTGACAGTCTTCTTTCCGGTTTCTTTATCATCGAGGATAACCCGTCCACCAATGCTGAGATCCCGGTCCCACCAGGTTGCATTAAGGGCTCCAGCATAGGGTGCAGCTCCCAGTTGGATGTATCCGGCTTTAACAGGCTTTGTGCTAACGGGCTTGAGCTTCGCGGCGAGAGCGTCAATATGTCCACCGATCATAGCAACACCATCCCCGGGCTTATATGCTTTACCAACTTTGAAAGCGATAAGAGAGCTCCCATTGCGAGTGACCCAGTACTTGCCACCAGGCTGAATCTTGCCCGACCAATTATCGCGGGGAGAGAGTTGCTCATATCCAAGCGCCTTCAGCTTATTCTCAAAGTAATCGACGGTGTGGAAAATCGTAGGGTTCTCCCGAAGAAAGTCGCAGAAGGGCTTGGTAAAACACTCAGGGGCCATCTTCTCAACCTGGCACAGTTTACAGGCCTGGCCAGCTTCAAGGTGCCAGTTCACCTGACCGACTTCATCAGGCGCAAGCTTGGTAATACAGGAAGCGCATACACGATTGTCCTTTGTATCGCGGCCCTTCATATCTGAAATGATAAAGTTCTTGGAACTTTGCTTCGATTCGAGCTTTTGGGGCGCTGTCGCACTGTTGTTGAGCGTAGCTGACGACGATAGCGCTTGTTGTCGCAATGATAGTGACGAAGCGCGGGCGCTTAGCATTGCAGGCGTAACCTGAGTCATTTTAGGGGATGAAGCTATGTGTAAACTGGAGAAGTAAATGAGACTTGTTGTCGAAGGTCGAAGGGCGGAATCGGTGAAAGGTGGAATGTCAAAGGTAAGAATTATCGATGCTTGGTTGAATGTTGTCAAGGTTGAGCTATAGGTAGGTAGCAACGACGATCTCGGAGCTAGGTAGGTAGGTAGGTCACCTGGTCAATGCGCTGCGTGACCTGAACGTGTGTCATGTGTCGAGATAAGGACAATAGAAATATAAACTCACCTCATCGACCTTTAGATAAGCTAATAAGGCATCTATCTAGCTCAAGCATCATATTGACATCCACTGGAAGAATATTCTACCTCATGACTAGGCATTTCTGTCAGCACTGGGCGTTTTCATTCATTCATTTATTCTTCAGAGCGAAATAATTGATCTTCTTCCTTCAATTCGTCAGAATCGATGACAACACTGGAGCAATACACCAATGCGATGCCGTTAACAAAAGCATACAGCATTATATTTCATATCGCTATCGATTTTCATTTTGACTCTTGAAGACAGATAGACCGTGAGCCAGCATCAAATACCCTAGCCATCACAGAACTCAAAGCATGAGTTGCGACCATCGCACGATACTTTCTGTCGCATTCAGTATCATAATCCCGCACACAAGCCCCAAAGATTGTGTGCCAGAAGCATTGATTTCCTGGGGTTGCGCCATCGTAGGTATCAAACTCCGCTCCGGGAGCCTCAGACCAAACTTGAGCAGTGGATAAAAGAGGAGCATGTTCCAGGCCAAGATCGATGACATACAATTAAGTAGTCGGATAACAGCCATGGATCGGCCAACCTATGGCAACTCTTTTCAGGATATGATTGCTCCTGGCGCTGGGCAAGCTGTTGCTGATGCAAGCGTATCATGTCTCCCAACAGGCGTCACCGCTCTCAATTTTGGGCAAAATCGGATCGAAATCAACCCGTGTAGGGACTCTGTGGCCCGTTACGGGCAGTCGACCTTCTATCACCCCGTCATCGCAATATCTGACGATTCGCTTACGAGCAGTGTCAATTATGGCCTCGATATTGTATTGATAAGCCCGGGAAACCTTGATCTCGTCGTACTCTTTCATACTTTGCATGTAGGCATCTTCATGAGTCAAGCCCGGCTTGAAAGTTACATACTGTGGATGATGACAGAACTTGCCATCAGCGTCCACATATAGAAATGTTATCACAGTTGTCTTGCCGTTATCGTTTATTAAGGGAACTATAAACGCTTTCTGACCAGCTTGCCTGGCTGTCGTAAGTTGACGAGTTGGTTCCTGCTCGCCATTCTCTGGGGCAAGTTCGGGCTCCTCGCTCGAGGCTGGGAGATCTTGGCTCCATACGCCAACTTCAAACTTTCCGTCTGTCTCCATATAAGTTATGTATTCTGGGCTGCAGGTAGGTTTGCGAGGATCCCAGTCAGAGAAGATGCTGGAGAAGAAGGACTCTCGTTGAGCTCGTGTGATTGGGCAGAGACTGAGAAGGTCGGTGGTGTTGTGGGAAACCTCGAGCCAGGCAAAAAGTAGGTCTCTTAGGCAGTGCCTTTCTAAGTATGTTAGATGGCAGTAGTGCGTGATGAACGCATCGGGTGCGCGAGTCGTGGTAACGTTGGAGTCTCCAAGGAAGTCTTCTAGCTCGGAGCCCTTGATGGGAGTAAATGCCACCTCGATGCTCTGATGAACCATTTTGCTTTTTCTTCGATTATACGCGCACTGTGAGAAAGCTAAGTCTTTTTATAATCGACTTTTTTGATCTTCTTAGCAATGCTTAGAGAGATGAACGACATGAATATCATGGGGAGATGTTAGATGCGTTTGGATGTAGACTCTACTTACACGATGATCTACCCTTCTAATAAATGCTACTTCCATAGAGAATACGTGTGAAATCTTTGCCTTCCTTAGGTAGTTAGGTAGACTGTTCACTACCTAAGGGTACCTACCTAAGTATCATGGTCAGGCGCTGCCTGTTGACTCGGTAGGGTCGTTGCTAACCTAGGTAAAGTCCAACATAATCTACCTAACATGAGATTGATGATCTCAGGGGTAAACCCCAAATGACAATAAACGTGAAAGCTTTAGAACCTTGTTGATATTTCACTAATTGGCCCATATCAAAGAAGCCTAGTAACGTAAATGTATCTATGCAGCGTAATGTAGCCCTCTTTTGCGATTGTCTCCTTATTGTCTCCCTATTCTTGCTGCTCCTCTCCTCGACTTTCCAGCCTATTCATATTAACACTTCTTCCCTTCGTCTATTCCTCTTTTCTCCTGCACTCCTCTCCACACATTCATAAATATTCTACCCTTTCACCCTTTCACACTTCTCCTCCTCTGCCACACATCCTCACCATCCCCCCTTGCGTGTTATATTTTCATTCCTGACCTTCTCTCAGCCTCCGGCCTCCTTCGTGCAGCCTGTTGCTCTCTTCTCTCCTGTTGTCCTTCGTCCACCCCGTTGCTCTCTTCCTCTCAGTTGATATTTGCTTCTGACTTGCGCCAAACTTCGGGCAATGACGCAAGAAACGACAGGCGATATTGGCCAGGCTGGTCAAAATGATCCGGGTCTGCCTCCTGCAGACCCCGTTCAGGTTGACCATGCTAATATGGCGCCCAAAATCGAGGAAGAGCCCGATAGTCTTCCTCTCCCAGTGTTGGGCACTCGTCTCGAGGACTTCGAGGCAGATGGTGATTACCTTACATCGCGGCCAAGCGGTCGATTCTTGAGCAGTCAGACACACCTCGGTTTGTGGGAAAAGTTGGATCTCGCCGACAACATGCGAAAATGGGTGAAGACAGAGGAACTAGATCTCTACCACGGCGTCTCATCTGACGTGATCAACATCTCCGCAGAGGATCGGGCGAGCTTCTTCAATGAAGTGTACAAAGACTGGTCGAGTGCTGCAGACGTCGAGAATATGCCATCCAAGCCTCGAGAGAGAGAAAAGGACGACACTCGCATCCTCATCGGCAAATGGTCCCAAGATTTGCCAGCGTCCAAGAACAAGAGAAAGAGAGAGGAGGATGGCGAATCGCCTACCAAGATGTGCAAGAGGGATAAGGTTCGACGCCAGAATCAGCCAGCATTCTTCGGGGTCGGCATCTCCTCCGGCAAAGGAGAAGAAAAAGTCATATTCGACGTCAAATATGATAGCAACCAGATCGCCGCCGCCCAGTATGTCGAGTGGGATACCAACGACAACAGTGAGGACCTCAAGCGCCGCGTTCTCACGAGATGGGATCGCACCGAGCGGGCCCGGATTCGGGAGTTCAACCAAAGGCGCATCTTGATATCGTCTAGAAACTACATCATCCGTGCTGCGAAGGCTGGGTTTGCCGAAGGAGCTCGTCCGCCTGTTGCCCCCCCGGAGCTCGTCGTACTGAGCCCGAGTCGGTCTTTGCTGTTTTCAAGAAGTTAGTGGAGTCGGGTCTCAGAATCGTACAGGGGGTAGAGGCATCACTTCGCTCGAGATGAAGGATTGGAGATGGGCGTTTTCAGATTATCAGCAAACCAATGAGTGTCGCATTGGTGCTACCATCCGGTGCATGTTCCTCATGCGCCCGTTGGACGGCTACCTTTCGGTAATCATCGATCTAGTGCTCTCACGAAATGGGAACGCAGCGAGCGGACCCGAATTCGAGAGTATAACCAGAAAGCATCCTTATATGTGTATTGTCTTTGATTGCGGACAAAGTAAGCTTACCGCGAGTGGCTTTTTCAAGGTCCTGGAATGGGACGATCATCATATCGTCGCCTATACGCGAAGTGACTGCATTTGGAGATAAAATTGGTGATCTAGTATCCATTGTTCGGGGTCTCGAAAAGTTCGACTCTGAAAGTCAGGTCCAGCGTTTCAACAACACGCCCGAATTCTGTCCATCACAACGTGGATGGCTCTATCCGCTCATTCCACACTCGAGAGATGTCGGAATCAAGAAGTGGCTCTTTTAGTTGTCCAATGCCCAAAAAGAAAATGTCATTTGAACCCGCAAGATCCTTTACCCTTGTTTCACAGATATCTTTATTGCCGCCTTGACTGACTGTAAGTTGTTCCAACACATAACAATATTCTACTGACTGTGATAGATTTAGCTTTACATGGTATTCGTTGCATCACCATGGACTTTCGCAAATAATGTCGACGTAGTGTTAGCGATAAGAGATGGCCGTGTTTGACAAGTGCCGAGTTCAACGTATGCGGATTGGCGACAATTGGTGCATTATACATTGCATGCAACGTCTACGGCGTCCGTATAATAGCAACAGTGGCCATTTCAATCAATGCTTGCAGTGGGATCCGTTCACATCAAAGAGTTGCAGAAACTTCTCACATCATGGGCCAGCCTGACTACGTTCCCTGGCATCCACGACTCGACCCCTCACTGACCATGTCAATGTCCCATGAGGCATGCCGACCCGTTATAATGATCAAGGTAAAACGAAGCTATGGACCCGTCATTGACTCCATCTTATCGTTTTTTCATGCACCAGCAAGCAGCTCTTAATATTTAGGAGTTCATCAGCTATCAGTGTGTAGTGTCAAGCATCCCACTATTCAGTATGGCCTCCGTGTCTTCGTGTGACATGGGGGATGGCAGTTCTCTTCTGCCTAGTCAGAAGTCCTTATACGGCGTGAGCACCATCCAAAAACTCACCTGACTGGATAAAACCCAGCACGCTCTACGAGATTTCCCTAGTGTCATACGACGTCGTTGTCGCCACGCTTCGATGGTCACTCAATTCCTCCAACGACAACCGGGAATCGACATTAGCTGGACACACGGGAGGGGTAGTCGACGAAAGGGGATGTCTGATTTTCACGTCGTCGGTTGTGATATCGTTGAGCGACGGCAGTTTGATTGGGGATGAGTAATGTGTAAATTCGACTCTTGGACAGGCTAGGGGAGGAAAGAAAACTTGGGACCTCGATCCTAAATGACAAAAAGACTTAGGTAACTTAGTATAAGTTTGGACTAAATTTAGCATAAGTTTAGCATAAGTTTAGGATACCTTTGGCGGAGTTTATTTTGACACCTACCTACCTAGGCATCTAATACGCCTCAAAGGATCCCAGGGGGCAAAATATAAATTGACAAATTGCTTTCCAAGTGAAATCAATATGAGAATTCCAGTTCTAAAATATCGTAATCAAACAATATATGTGTATGCGAATGTGTGTAGGATATGTATAGGGGGTATCTAAACTAGCTATGCTGAACAATTTACCAGGTGTATGCAACCAATCTATAGAATATCAGGCCAGAACCAAATCAACGATATCTCGAACTCGAAGATGCTCGTGCTAAATCTTCAGCCTCCGACATCTCCAGCAGACTGACAGCCTCGTCGGCATCATCTTCATCATCGGATTGTCCCAGCTCAGCAGCAGGGTCCTCACTGGTCTGTTCGAGAGGGCGGCGCTTCTTCTCAAAGTCCTGCTTGTGCGCTTCGGCAAGCATGCGTGAGAATGTGCGTTTTGGTGGTGGCGGGGGCGCCGCTCCTCCTGTTCTGCGTCGAGACAAGCCTTCTTCTGCTTGACCGGCTGAGACGGCGGTGGATTCAGCTGTGCCAAGGCGGGAGGGTGTGTCGAGTGAGGCAACACCCGCAGTTCCATCTGGTTGGTGGCTGGCGACGGTGCTGTCCATACTGGCACGAGCAATGAGAGGCTCGATTCTATAGGGGAGAGGCACGTCGCGAGAGGCCTTGTACTGAGAGACGTTTCCGCAGTGTTCGTTCTCAACGCGGAAGAGAGTCCACATGCCTCGACGGGTAACTTCCATGAAGGCGACCATGAATGAGACGATGGTGGAGTGTTGTGTGTTGTGGGTGAAAATAGCATAGAAGATCCAGGCAAACCGAAGAATGGGGTCTACCACCATGATGAAGTAGTATAGCCATCGTCGCTTCAGTGCAAGAATATCTCGAAGACACCAGTGCCTTGAATTAGGTTGAAGAAGAGAGAAATCCATAAAAAGATCCCAGAAAGCTAGTGGTGGTCAGAGGTGTTTGCAGATGAAGAGATAAGCAACTTACAGCAATAGATACTGTTAATGGTCGAAAAAGTAATGAATAAAGCAAGATGCATGTTGGAATCATGTATACGGTACAAAGACAGCATCACAGCAGCAATTATAGTCGCCGTATACTTGCCACCGTTGACTAGATGAGGAAAAACATTGCGTGTATCTTTATACCGACGAAGACACTGTAAGAATCGCCAAATGGGCGGAAGGGCAGTCAAGAATCCAAGGGCCCGCGAGTGGCTAGAGTTGCACTGCACCGGATTCTGCCAGTAGTTGGCATATAAACAGAAGAACAATTCAATATTCTGTCATTGTTAGTAATTCCTCGTTTTCAGTCTTGATTCTTTGCACTTACTGCAGTAGCATATGTAAGTGAACAGTAAATGTCTCCGAGGAAGAAATCACGGAACTCGACGGGGTAGAGTCCAGCCAACAGCAAACGCCACTGGCTCATGTCAGAAGATTTCAATGACGAGAGAGGAAAGACTTACATGAGAATATGCAAACCAGCGCCGGCTTTTATAGAACAACGTAGGAGCAGGAAAGAATAAAATAACAATAGTAAAGAAGATAAGAATGACCGGATAGTAAATGTACATGTCCGGGTCGCCATATCTACTAAAGTTCACCCACATGAAGAGGCCCAGCACCAAGAAGAAGAAACTTGGGAATTGAGCCAGCTCTCTCCAGTCTAGATGATGCCGCTGGTCGAACTCAAAGATGAAGGGGTAGTTGACTTTGTTCTGGTTCCAGATTAAACAGTCAATGCAGAAGAGCGAGAACAGATAGAGCATGAGGAAATAGCCTCCATAGATCTGCATGAGATAGCTTGTCCGCACGCGTACTTCGTCATCATCATCGTACAACAGCTGTGCTCCGTAAATGAGACCCTGGATCGCGAACACAGCACCAGTGCCAATGAGCAGACCATTTTGGAACATGCCGATTGACTGGTCTTCAGGCTTCTTGTTCAGACTGCGGAGCTTGCCAGCGGCTAGCTTGTGATTACCACGCTCGAAATAGCGAGCATACAGGTCTTCCACCGTACGAATGTGTCCCTCGAGTACATCGCTGTTGACAAACCATGACTGGTTGACCTTTTCGTTGAGGTAACGATAGGGGGGTCGGGCATTGACAGCCTTGTCGTATTTCTTGTTGAGTTTTCGAAATGCCGTGCGGTTGAGCATTGCATATGACTTGAGTAATTCAAGCCCACGATAGAACTCTTGGAGTGCGAGTTTGAGTTTGCGCTTTGCTGTGCGGTATGAGACCTCGTGTTGGGCTGGGCGACGGATGTAGTCTCTCTCAGCGTCACCGACAACGCCACCATTGATATTGGGTGTCGTGTTCATCTTCTGTAACGCCTTCGTGTTGGGTCCGATAGGGAATATCTTGGACTTGATAGGATCCATGATCCCATTGAGCTTGCCATTGGCGCTGTCATGGGTTCCTTTTTTCTGGGGATTCTCCTCGCGGGCTCGCTCATCGGCCATCTCTTGAATCCGACGGTTGCGCATCTCGTGAAGCTGTACTCTCAAAATGTCCAACCTCTGACCAGCCTGTTCTTCCTTCATCTTGTAGAAACTCTCAACCTTTTCGAGTTCTGAATCGAGGAAATCAAAGAACTCTCGCTCCCTCTCCTTAACCAGGTCGAAGTTCTGCATATTGATATCGACTCTGCGGTCGCTCTTTGCTGTTGATTGGTGGGTAAATAGTCGTCGGAGGTGGGAAGGCGAATCCTGAGCACCAGATTCTGATGGTTTCTTGGTCGAATTGTTTACGTCCGGGGATGCAATTGTCGACACGACACTGGCTGATGATGTTCGTCGAGGATCAATTCGCTGAATATTTCGTCGCATCGCCTCGGAGGGCCCAACAGTAGCAGGTGAACCGGGGAGGTCGCTCTCATGGTCATGAACTTTCAGCGCGGGTGCAGGTAATTGGAATTCGGCATGTTTGGCGTCACCGGCCAAAGGCGACGGCTCAGGTGGTGTATTGACAAAGCTTCCATAGTGTCGGTTATCACCCGAATCTGTGAGGGACTCATTTTCGGCGGCTCTGCTTCGCGGCGTGGGGATCGACCTTGGGGGCGCAACGGCTGCTACGGATGGAATCGTTGCAGAATTCAAAGCCGTGTTCTCCCTTGTAAATGGTTGTCGCGGTGTCGCAGGCGAAGCAAATGTGCCAGTGCGAAGCTGCCCAAGACCTCGAGGTGTTCCGTTTGCACGAGCAAGAGCTCTACCGACAGCTTTGATGTGCTTCTTCCCTTGTTTGTAGTTGAGGTACTTGATGCGCCATTCTGCAGGTTCAAAGTTAGTTTGTTTCCAATCTACAAGATAAATCTTTTGTATTTACCAGGCACAGCTTCTCGCTCGAGCTCTTTGGCGAACTTCATGACAGCGGCTCACAGCCTAACGATAAGAGGACTATAAACTTGCAGCATCTAGAATTGGGATGAAGGTCGCTAAAGAATCTAAGTTAGGGGTAAAAAAGCTTGGGCTTAATTAAGCTCGTGGAAAATTTGTTGGATCGCGTCGAATCCGTCAACGTGCCCCTCCCTGGTGATAATGAATGGATTCGACCACTAGGGTCGAGAGCTTTGAGTTCAGATGAACGAATGAATTGCTTTTGACGTCAGTGCACGAGGTCCTCACTAAAGAGAAACAAAACGAATCCGCTAGCCAAGACGGGGAATGTCTTCCGCATCAGCATGGGTTATTAGGTGCCGAATTACCCTACACAAGATAATGAAATTTGAGGTCAAAGACAATGATGAGAATAACCCAAAGAAAGGACGCTTGGGATTTCAAGTCTTAAAGAAGCTGACTGTGCGAATCAACTCTTATTTGCCGACCTGAACTTAAGTTCGGAGGCCGCAACTGGCTCACAACTCGATCCAACGAATGGGTTATTGCCGCCCCCAGCTGTTCGATATCTAGTTGTTGAACGAGTGACGATCGCAAGGAATACAAAAGAAAGAAAAGTGATCTCACATAAGATTTGAAACCGATTTTAGAATTATGCGGCGCAACCGTTGATATCTAGGTTTGGCGTTCAACGTGTACACCCAACCTTATCTCAATGTTGAACTTGATATAGTTTCTTGTCACCTCAGATGGTGATGCAGACTGCCATGTTACATAAAGATATCTGACTGTATTCCGATGTTTACTTAGCAATTGCAGTCTCATAGAACTGACTTGCTGACTAGCACAACAATGCGAGGATCTACGTATACTTGCCAAACTGTTATCGACAACGCCGGGTGTACGTATTCCATAACCAAAGTTGTGACATATGTTCTCTATTTCCCTCGATTCTATCCTACCCGTAGCACAACTTGCTTACAAAACGAACCTTATTGTCTATTCTCTGTAAAAGCTTAGAAGAGCGTTTCAGTAAACTCCCGGCGGTGTAGTATCCGACTCTGCCGAACTTTGATCTATCATAGACAACGCAGCCGAACATAACTTTTGCTGACGTGTTAATCGCAAGGTCATCAAAAAGAGGAAATGATCAGACCTCAAGTTTGGTGAAAAGATGATGTTCCTGGGGTTTTGAACACATTGTGCTACTGTTGACTCATAGTACTCAGGAACCGCCCCGTGTGCAACAACGAGTCGGCGAGAATAGACACACACAATTTCAAGGACAAATCGAAATTCCTCAAGGCCGAAGGAGAGAAAAAGTTAATATGAGGTTACTTTGTGGTCTCCATCAGAACGAAGCAACTTAGGAGCTCACACTTGCGAGTTGCACTTGTTGTCTTGAGCCTCATCACCTAGGAGCGCTTGGAAATACCCACTCATGGCTACTAGATTCTCACCGGAGGCTTCATTCCATCTGAAAACGGAAAGATATTTATCAACATTTATTTACCTCATGGCATCGAGATTTGAGGGGTTTATTACTCCCTCAACAGAGACCTGACTTACACGGGCTTCTTCGCTAAGCACCGGCTCAACGTTTGATCGACTCTAGGAGCCTGAACTTTCCTAGTCTCTCATCTAGAAGCCCACTAAGTGAAGTCCGTCCGATCCATATCTTCATTTAGTGACATTGATGACTTCATTATTACAGTACCACGTGTGCTGTGTTGTCCAAGACATGCTCCTCGAGGTGGCTGGGCCGCCGGATCAACGGTTTAACGCTCAAGAATCCATTGTCCTGACAAAGTGAGGAATGTTTTACATAGACTAGACATATAAACAACGCATGATTCAGCCAATGCATCACGAAAACAAAACTGCACCATGGTGAAACTCAGAAGCATTTGTTTTGATCGACATGTTTTACCTGGTAACGCAGCATGGCTGCCGAGCATCCGAATCGATTGGGTAGAAAGTAAACAAACTGTAGCATCATGAGAGCAATGCCATCACGACAACCACGGAAGCTCTGACGAATGAGATGATTGGAAATGCCAGTTCCGGTTGCCAATGCGAGAAACGAAACAGTGTTCCCCGCATCGTTTACCCACATCAATCGGTGTGATTGAGATAAGACCTCGCATCAACCTACAAACACTCGTTTGGCGAATCGAAAGCTTTGTCTCTCAGCCGAGTTTGGTTCCCGTCAAGATCTGCCTCAAGCTATCATGCACGTACCATGGCTGGACATGTGGCTAGGCTAGGTGCTTACGACATGGGCCTCTTTTCAGCTTAAGCGGAACTGCATCCCGGGACAAACTTGTGTGACAGTGCGTCACTGCAGCTTAGGGACTGGACTTGTAAAGCTTGAGGCCTGTATGGGCTTTCGATGACCACTCAGCGAACAACACACGGCTTATCGATATTGGTTTACTTGCTTAAGCTGAAGCCTTGTGGTGCCTTGTTCCTTGTTCCTGGTGCCTTCGATTAAGCCCATTCAAGTTCATCGGTCAGCATTGCCAACTCACGATCATGAAAGGATCAATCGTCAAAACCAAGATCGAAAGCCAAACCTGTTATTCTGTGTGGCGTTTCGATATTACCACCTCAAGCCTGCTTGTGTTGCAAATTGCATTCTCACGGTACTGCATGCGTATCCCATCGCCTGAAGCTCTAGGGTCCTGCAACTTAAAACAGAGTGTTATATCGATGACAAGTTGGAATATACCTTGCCTATACATGAGGATTGTAATTCTCTTACACACCCTCGAGAACGGCATATTCCTGAAAGGGCTGAGACCCCGGCAGATATTCCTGCATGACGCCGTGTTACAAACTGGAAAACGTGACGATTTCCTCAAGCTTCCACCGGTTGATGAAAGTTCTAACGTGAATGCCAATTTACATGAAATAAGGATTATTGATTTGCGACAGGGATTGCCTAGTCGCAATGGAGGAATTATCCCGCCGAGAGTGAGTGAGGTTTAGAAACGGAAAATCATGGAACGATGGCTGCGAGATCGAGATCGCGAGCTGTCAATGGGCCCTGATTCTCTATTATTTCCTGACTTTTATCGCTTCCTGGCGTTTCATCCGTAGAATTGGTCTTGGCGGAAGCTTCGGAGACCAGGTTGTGCCGGGATACTGGAAGACTCTGTGGGCCTTGGCAGCGGGAAACCAAGGAAGCCATCACGGATATTCAGGCACATAGCCAGAGCTTTGACTACCGTAGTGCAGTCCAGTTTCAACTCTCTTTATCTCGCGTGATGTAAGAGAGAAAGGTCGAGTTATCAGACCAATCAGCTAAACCCTAGCCGTCCATCCATTGCGGCTCCCTAGAAGCATGAAGCTCAAGGCGCAAGGTTAGCTTGATAGTTTTCAAGTTTTGCTGGGCTCATTGGAGCGGCGCGGACTGATTTCGAACGCTCCAGACTTTCGGCAGCCAGATATCCGCTCAAGAAGAGGTCTGAGAGACGACAAAGGACCGAAATTGAGGATTTTTCTATGAGATTCGCCACCAGATTCCCAGATGAGAGATTATCGAAAGATGTGAGGATCTCTGCAAGTGTAGTGGCGGCATGAGAAACAAGACTCTTCTTCACATTGACAGCCTTGGCCTTGACAAGGACCCTCACTCACGGCTCGAAGAGATGGAACATGCATTGCATCTGCAGATTCGAGTTTCCATAGTCTTGGCGAGTCGGTAACACGGCGCATTTTTATGGATCAGTTTTGTCAGAGACTCTTGCCTCACAGGCCTAGAGGGCCAAAGAGAATTCGGCCAAGGCGACACTATATCAAGTTTTCTGCTACTGTTGTGTTGGTGGTGGTTCTTTTCTCTCAACTCATTTTGGTGCATGCAAGCCAGCAGCCAGCCCACACGGTCATGGCCGACTGGCACCCCACGTACGTGGAGAAACTCGCGCTTACAAGCGAAGCCAGGCGAAGCGAAAACGGATACTAAAGCTAACTAACCAGGAACTCAATTGTAAGTTGTGGCTTTCGGGACATTTTTTTATCAATGACAACGTGAAGAAGTCGTTTCCGAGAGAGGGAAATCGGCGCTTGGAAAGGAAAGGATCAGGATTGGGCTGACGCTTACGTGACGTGACTTGGAATGGATATATTTTTCAGGGAACTAATTAACAGTGCATTGTATGAGTCTGGTCAGGCTCAATTGAATGATGATTGGGTTCAGAAACATGGGAATGATTTCCCGATCCGTTGCTCGATATATCGACCGGTGGCTGCCTCGATAATGGGCTTTGTTGGTGATTGACGCAGATGCAGGATGATCTGATGAATCAGACGTCAAGGTCACTTGCTTACTTGCTTCGGTTCCTATCAAATGAAGCCTTTGACCACAATGGTACTCACTGATCAGTCAGTGCATTACAACGATTGCGGTGATGCGATAGTGCCCCGCCCGCTGCACATCCTTGCATTTGGGGTCGGGGCCGGTCTATGAAAGCATGCAGTTTCCCCAGTCCCCGGAATCAAACGGAGCTGAACTGAAGGACAACAGCAGAGTGGGCTGAAGAGCCAGAGCCAGAGACGGTCAGTCAATCAACTTGAAGATAAGACGTGTCCTTGCAGCAGGTCTAAAACCCGGTGAGAGAGTTTGAAATAAGCTCAGCTTTACAGGGCTGCGCTATACATATGCAAAGAGAAAGCGGGGAGATGATTTGGTTGAGAATCAATTGAGAGAAGAGAATAGAGGAGAAGAGTCAACAACTGAGATGCGATCCATATCTCAGAAGCGAGGTTGTACCCCAATACTCCTACCAGAAAACATCAGTTCATCCGACACCATGGAGGGGATCTTTTTCTTCGACAAGGATCAATCTGTAGGGAAGCTCACCAATGCGCTTACATGAACTCCACGCATGGTCTGAGTAAGGTCTTGTAATCCTAGGCTACTGTAGGTGGTATTCTCTACTGATGCAAGGGTATTTGCATTTGTCGGTAAAATATGGCGGAGGTAAATACAGTGAAGCAATCAACTATCATGAACGCCATCTTCTCTCAGCCGTTGACGAACAAGCCTCAAAAGCCACTCGTGGTGATATTCCTCACCCTTGAACGCCAGTTGTCAAAATCGAATTTTCCCGCATATAGTTCACGCCAAACTGAATTCTCGGTCCCGGGCGATGGATTGGCCGTACAATGTATTAGTATGTATGTACTGCGGCCGCCTGCAGGCAGGTCGAGGTTGCACTGGATCTATGGATGGGAAGTTACTTCAAGGCCCATGGGTCTCGAGATTGGCCAAGACGCCCTCTGGGGAGTCCTTTTGAGTCTAGGAACTTTCCGCATACATGGTTAAGACATTTGCTTGAATAGACGATTGGATCACATGGGAATTTAGTTGAAGCCCATGCCTTTCGGGGTCCATCCAATAGCTAAGTCTCTACACCTCTATCAACTCATATGGTGCTGTGCCTGGATTTTGTCTCAATGAAGCTGGCTCATGTAATTTCTCAATGGTATGTTTTCCCATTTTAGCCCTCCCTTATCTGGAGTAACAATGCAAATGAGCGTGGGCTTGATAATGAATCACCATGCCGATGTTTGTGCGTTTAACCAATCCAAGCTGTCCCTGCTATTGACTAGGCGGCATGACTGTTCCTCAAGGGTCACATCAACTTTTCTCGTGCTACCCTTTTTTGTGTTGGGTCATATGTTCCAGTTTTGAAGCTTCTTTGTCTTTATCGAATTCCTGCGGTACCATTCACGCGGGGCATAAGTGTAAGGAGAGCCTGTACTGGAACGCTTTCTCGAGATGCCTTCAAGTATTGAGTCTAAATTGGCTGCAGCTGTTGTGAGAGAGACGAGAGTTTGAGCCAACCGCTTATGGCAGCTGAGTTTCAATAAAGACAATCTACTAAAAAGTTAGGTTTTCTCGGGATTTTGTCTTCGATGACTGTGCTGCGAGTACACAAAAGTGACTCCAAACCCCCACCTGCATCCGGATCTAGGGATTGCAAAAGAAGGGCAGTTCTTGGCGCGGCTCAATGCGTGCTGCAGTAGGGGCTCCCATGTCGGTTCAGTAGGTACTGCAACTTCAGTTCTGCGAGGGTGACAATGAAAGTGACATCGCCTTAGATGTCTCGAGATGCTCACATCACCCTGACTGTTGGTCTCGTCAGCGTCCCTTCATGCAAATGGCCTCCCCGGCGGGCGTGGCATGCTATTTGACGCATTGTCAGCCGCTACAGATGTGTTGCAGGGGTGTGTGAGTTGAGAGACTCTCAGAGGCGATGGCGAGTTAACCAAGAAATAATGGAATAGGTGACTCTTTCTCTTGCAAGGATGAATCACTCTAATTCAAATCGCGGTTGGTTGCGATATGGAGAATACCACAACCCCAGTTATCGCATTTGTTGATTATTCTCTTTCCCGTCGCTTATCTGCTAAGTTAATTAATGCAATGCTAGTCTGGTTCACTTCATTTCAGAATTGAGAGACAAAAACGCCTCAGCAACAAGCGGCTGCTGCCCTACGAGACGAGTACGGGGATAGTTAGAGCAGCCCGGCCAGACCAGGCCTTGTCGACATCAACTTTAGCTAGTGTCTACAATATCCACTTGGCCTTGCATGCAAGAACATGACATCACGGTCGATTGCAGGGTCTGATTGGATAGCGCACCAGGCTCTTCTTCGGTGGTGTGCCTTCAGCTGGCCCACGTTTGGGGGACGCCAGGGCTGACTTGTTCTAGCACGAGTTGCTCGAGTTGGAGTTGAAACTGGGGAGTGTAGGAGACAATGTAAGAGGTTGATGATAAGCGATTAAGGACCAGCATTTCAATAACGTGCCAACAAATCTGTTGCAGACCAAGGCATTGGATAGAAATCAAGTTATCCAGCATTGATGGGAAGCGTCGGTGACGAGACGGATGTAACAAGAGTGAAGCAGCAGCATCACCAGCCTCAGTCACGATAACGCCCCATGTTCCACATTCTCTTCCCTTTCTCACGAGCAACCATCACGAAACATCAATTCCTTTCCGGCCAGAATTGAATCCTCAATCTGCGTCCTGTAATATCCTCAACGCGGAGACCAATGATCCTTTGCAATAGGCCAAGACAGCTGGTCTCGGCGGCCAAGAATTGACGATCTACAGCTCGACATCATAGAGGTACATGCAATTCCCGTACAGACAGCCGCTTCCAGCACATTTGTTCGCGCTGAACGTGCTTTGCCCTTTGACCTCATGCCCATGTTCACCTCATGGAAAGTGTCCGCTTGCTAGCGGTGATCCACCTGCAGGCGACCACCCACTAGCGCTGGAACCCACTAAGCCCACCCGGACCTCACCTAACCTAAGGTGCCCTCCGCTTGGCTCCCCTCCGTGGCCCATGCAACGTTGGACTGCTTGGCTGCCACTGCCAGTGCTCACTGACGGGAAACCGAAATCCTTCTTTAGGTACAGTAGGCGCCGCTGCCCACCATCCACTTCTGCTCTCTCTTCTTCTCTCACATACAAACAACAAAACACCAGATCTGCCCATATTGGTACATTTATATCTATACCTCGATACTCACGATACTTGGGGCATCTCTATTCCTCACTGCTTTCGTCACACTCACACTGCCGTCCATCGCCTTTTGGCTCGTTCGCCCCGCTTTCTGGCGCGCTACTCAGCTCAGTCTCACTTTTTTCGGCTCCCTCTATAACCCGCCCAGCCGCGCCCGACGGGGCCAAACTCTCTCCCTACTCTCGGACAGACGCCGCTACCCGCGAGCAGCAAACACATAAAGTACCTGGCGTCCCCCCTCGACGTCGCCTGGTCCTTTTGGTCATGTTGGAACCCCAGGCCATGAGAGGGCCCATCGACCAGACAGTCGGCTACGGACATTCTCGAACACGAACCACTTCCTCAACCGCCTTTCCCATGCAATTTCAAACATCTCACCTTGCCCAGCCGGGCCCCAATCTCTCACAGAACCGTCGCTCACCTTCTGTGAATACTTTCAGCACCGCCTCGAGCATACCTCCTCCTGCCGCCTACCGTTCTTCCTCACAATCCGAGCTTCGCCGCTCCACATCTAGCCGCTCAGGCGGAGCCAGTAGCCAACCCTCCAGCTATGTCGCTCTTCTCCGGAAACAAAAGGGCACCGTGTGGTGTGATCGCTCCCAGTATGAAGACCCACGACTGCTAGCACAACAACGAGCTGCAAAGATGCGAGCAACTCTCGAGGTTGTTGGTGGATCACGCAGTGCTTCCGGTGGAGCCGGAGCAAGAACAAGCACCGGCCTTAGTACTACAAATAAGGTCGCCGCCAAGATCCCCAAGATTCGGCATCACGGAAAGAACCCAGTTGTCGGCTACGCTCCTGGCGAGAATCACGTTGGTGTTGGCGGTGTACCAATGCGACTTAGCGCTACTGAAGTTGAGGCTGAGAGCAGCGAAGACGAAAATGCTGGAAACCGCCCTCATCACCGTAGAACGGGGAGCAGCGGACGAAGCAGCACAACCAGCAGCCGCCGAAACCTTGCCTACCGCACATCAGGAGGCATGGGCAGCCAGCATAGCCGAAGGTGGAGTCCTGGTGACACACCTGAACGCACCGGCAGCTTGGTGGAGGCTACACCTGAAGACATTGTCGATGACGCTGCCAGCGGCAAGGCTCGCAGCATGGCAAGTGGCAGCAGTGGTGAACGCGCCGACAATGTGGGAGAGTTGAGCAATGCCCCTAGATTGGCCTCCAACTCTCTCATGCACTCGGCTCTCACTCGAGAGAAGAGTGTTAAGTCAGCTGATGAGCTGAGGAGACGTGGAAGTGTGGACGAGCGAACATCTACCCTTACCTCTGGCCGCCTTTTCATTGCCAACCCTGATTAAGGTGCTGTTTAACGCGACACAAACTCCAACTGGCTATAAACCACTGTATCATGACACCATGAGCCAAGAGGAGGCTACTTTTCTCCATCATTCGTTACAGCACACTTCGTATCAGGAGGTGGCTTGCATTGGTCGGCGTTCCAGCATTATTTTACTGCTTGCTTTTCTACACTACCTATCGTTTTCAGGGACGTCACACCCTACGAATTTCCTTTTCCAATCTCTCGCTATTATCATCTCTACACCTCTTGAATGGTCGAAGTGTGCATTTGGAGCGGGGACTCCACTGTCGTTGACTGACATACCGATAATGTTTGAAGAAGATACCTCTGCCCTCTACTATAGCCAGGATTGAAGATAAAAGCATGCTTAATACCACCTCATGATCTCATCTGAGAACAAGGGGGATTCAAACAACCATGATGGTTCCGTGCCTGACTCCCTGTGAAAATGAATTTTCAGTGGATCTAATTAAGATCGGCTCCCTCTCGTGTTACATATCTGGTAAACTCTTATGTATGTCAGGGCTCCAGTGACGTTACCGTCCACTTGGTTGTCTGGTCGTTTCACTCTGGTCCCTTAGCGGCACCAATCGTTTATTCTCGGTTGCTGTTACGAGATCGGGCCCCCTTAATGATATCACTGGGGATCCCCATGTTGGGTGTGGATGGCAATTTGTCGAAATGGGCATGTCGATCGTTGAAATACCAGGTTAGCCGCAAGCGCTTGAGGCGTTCAGGCTGCCACGCGGGGCACAGCCACAGAGACCCTGGAAACCAACCTAGCCGAGGCTTAGCCGCGCCTTCCCTGTCACAACTCCCAGCGCGTTTGTTAATTGCCCACTTAAAGATTAAGGCGCCAAATCGACGCGTCGGGTCGCGCTTTCCATTAACTTTGATCTCCTTTGGGGGGGAGGGCTTCCCTTTCAACTTGGTTGCTTCATGCCACCTGCGGATCTAGTGCACCTACCCAAGAGATTATTCACATCTTTCCAAACAACCTCAGGCTTCAAACAAAGCTTTATCATACGGAATGATTGTGCCTTTGATTTAATTCTTTTTAATTGACCTTTAATCGCATGATCTCTTCCTACTCAGGATACCTAACAACTACCTTTCTCAGGACCGTTACTGATCGTCACCTTCATATTTCGCACGACACGACAACCTTTTCGCTTTGAGCGAACCGAAATCGAGCAGATCAGCTCGCAATAAAGCACCATGCCCCTCTACGAACTTTCACCGAACATTCAAGAGTCTGAGGCTACTGGCCGTAAGAGAAGTCACGATGAGTTCATGGGAAATAATGATGGAATAGATACTGCAGAAGACATCAAGTTGCCGCCTTTGGCTTCCGATCAACCAAGTGGAGAATTTGGTAAGTCTGGGAAACACATCAGTTGTGATAAATATTAATCGCCTGCAGCATTGTCTTCCGCTTTATCTGGGGAAAGAGCCCCATCGCCAGCTTCATCAGAACTGAGTGATCCTGGTACAAGCACTCCTCCCCGCCTGTCTCCGTCTCCTCAAACACCAGTCAAGACACAAATCACACAGACGACTATCAATTCGGCATCGAAACCTGCTACCACTCTGGTAAAGAGAAAGAAATTGACACCTGCTGAAAGGGCCGAGAAGGAAAAGGAAAGTGCCAGGCAGAAGGCAGAAAAGGAGAAGGAGAACGCTCGACTCAAAGAAGAACGTGAACAGAAAGCAGCTATCCGAGCAGTTGAGAAAGCTAATGCTGAAGCTGAGAAGGCAGCCAAAGCTAAGGAGCGTGAAGAGAAACGACGTCAAAAGGAAGAGGAAAAGAAACGCAAGGACGACGAGAAGAAGCGAAAGGAAGAGGAAGAGGAAAAGAAGGCTCGGCAGCAACGAACACTCGGCTCCTTTTTCAAGCTCCCGAGCACTCCTAAGAAGACTGTCGACATTAATCAACCTAAAAATGCCACGCCGGGAGACTCTAGCCCAGCAAAACCTGCGAACAACCTACCAAAGACCGAATACGAGAAAATATTCAAGCCTTTTTTCATTAAGGATAACACGCGAATTGCCCATATTGGGCCTGAGATGGATACCGAAACACGCGAGGTTAAATCTAAGATCCTAGATGAATGTATTGGCGGCCAACGAGCTGGAGAGTTGGACCCTACTCGGTTTGACCCAGCTCGACTCTTTTGTTTGCCAAGCAAGCCTCAAAAGCGAGGCGTGCTCCATCATCCAGTTAAGCACATCATGGAGCAAGTCTTCAGAGAGACAGAAAAGGCAGAAAACGCGGGACCTGAGCATGTTGACAAGATCATGCGAGACACCCGTCAGAAGCTTTCCAAGGTGCCCATGAAGGTGATATCGTTTTCACAAGACGTGCGGCCCCCTTACTATGGAACTGTGACTTTCAAGCCATTCGTGCTTGGAAGGCTCAACATGAGCCAGCTGGCCCGAACGCCAACAGCAAGACGACTACCCCTTGACTACGACTATGATTCGGAAGCCGAGTGGCAGGAGGAAGAAGAAGGGGAGGATCTCGATGTCGACGATGATGAAGAGGAGATGGACGACGAAGATGACATGGATGAGTTTCTGGATGATTCGGAAGATGCTGGTTTATCTCGACGAATCTTTGCAAATACCATTGAGCCAGACAGCACCGGGATCTGTTTTGAGAATGGAGGCACCGTGGCGAATCAGGTTATCTACGACCACAGGATGGAGTTCATGCACGGTAAGTCTCAATCGGACCTAAGTGGGATGAGCAATTACTGACATATTTTCAGATGGACTTCAGCAAACCTGGGGCATTGATCCATTCTCAACGGAATATTGGGAACCTGAAGTCAAGAACAAGACGCTCAAGCCTACGAAAATCACAGCGGCCTCTGATGGTAGCAGCAAGATGCCCCCTCCTCCTACGCCTGCCAATGCGTTTTCAGCTTTGACAGGCAGTAACGGCAACACCGGTGGTGATCCACCAAAGCTCGTCAAGTCTGAGCTACTTGATGACGTGAAGAGAGCTATTTTGAACAACAAAGCTTTATCCAAGGTTGGAATTATCGACTTTCTCTACCATCAATTTCGGGACGACGTGTCTCGCACTGAGGTGAAGAATACCGTAGAGTTGGTGGCAGAGAAGATCGGTAAAGGGCGCTCTAAGGAGTGGGCGCTGAAGAGTGGACATGAGATTGCCTCATGAATATTGACTGGGAGAATCGGAACGACATGATAATTTTTTGGCTGAATATTAGCGTCGGAGTGACAGGTCTGCTTGGGATTGCTTCACGGAATTGATTGGGATGGAAAAAGGAGGTTGATGTACAATTTTTACAGCAAAGCATCAGGACGATGTCGAGGTATCTGACATTGCATGCAATAGACATGGAGTAGATACCCTCATACTATTCGAGTTGGTGAAAAGATTACCAATCTAGCAACAATTCCTGCATTGTGTTAAAGTTAGTGACTATTTTGGAAATTCAAAGCAATAAGAGTCTCATTTCTGTCTGAGCTCCTGATGGTGATGACGGAAGCTTGCGGGGCGGGGCCAAATTAGAGACTTGGGGGGACCGCGCCCCTAAAGATTCCCGTCAGGATCCACGAATAATAGTGGACGTGTTTCTGGAACTGTTCCTCATTCCTCCAAACCAAAACAACTTGACGATTTATTCTACATCTCGTTAAGTTCAGCGCCTCGTGCCGGTTCTAAGCCACGAGTCAAACTGTATCTGTATATATTCTGTTCGTGGCGCTCAATCCTTGAACCCTCTTTTCCATTGCCTCCATTTTGAAGGCGATTACGAAGGCTCGCCTCTTGCGCCTCGGAACTCTAAGCTTCTAAGCTACCTCAGCACATTCCTTCGACCTCGCGCAATGATAATTCGATCACAATAACATCACTCACTCAAATTACTTCTCTCTCTCTATTCTCCTGTCATTGGCAGCGCGACATGTGCGCTCGCCCAGCATGGAGGATCCCTGGGGTTCCCCTTGGACTAACGACGAGCCACCGAAGATAGACCTTCCCGCGCCGCCGCCACATGCGCACTTCACTGCTGACCACTCGGGCAGCTCACAGCGCGTTTCGCCTGCTCATACGCCATGGAACGAAGATGATGATGCATGGGGCGGATGGACCGAGGCGGGTAAAGATAACAGCCCACGCTGGGGCAGAAGTCCTGGTTTGCGCCCTGTAGGGGGTAGTCCAGCTGGTTCGAGGTTACCATCACCGGCTCCGGATCCATGGGGACGCTCGCCAACGTTTGATACGGCACGATTACGAAAGGAGGATAACGGAGATTCAGCGATTAGTCTTGGTGAAGGACTGCGACCGATTTTAGGGCGTATTGCGACGAGAACACCATCACCTGCGCGGTCACTTAAAGAGAACGCAGCAGATATCTGGCAGCAACCAGAGCCGGCGCTTTCGAATAGGAGCCTAAGTCCTTTACCGATCGAAGATGAAGGTCGACCGGATTCACCGAATGGAGTACCTAGACCAGCTTTGCAGCGTGGAATAAGACCCCCTGCTTTGCGACAATCTTCCAATAAGGTTTCTGAGTTGGTGGAGATGTACGATGATATGGCAAAGAGCAGCCAAAGTGCTTCACCCATTGAATCATCCATGCGGAAGGTGTCGGACAATGCTTCAGTGCAGGATGTCACGATTGACATGAAGTTCGACGAACCAGACGGAAAAGAAGAGGATTTACAGGCGAAGGTTGGGGCGGAGGAGGAGTTGAAGGAAGAGTCGAATGAGACACTTGAAGTTGGACTAAAAGAGGAGATCAAAGTGGAAGTGGAAGTGGAAGAAAAGTCGAAACTTCAACCAGAGCCAGACGCGAAAGTCGAGATCGTGTCTGAAGAAACCCTAGATCAAGACGAGAATGTGATGGAGAATGGAATTGCAGAGTCACCCAAGGACGAAGATCAAGGGCAGACAGACTCAGACTCATGGTCGGATTTCGAATCACCAATGAAGGAGGCACAACAAGACGAGGCTAAACAACATGAAGTTGAAGTTTCCAAAGAACAGCCAACAGCAGCAACAACTGACACGGCAACCCATGAAGCGACACCCAAAGAACCAGAGCCAGCGCCACCAAAACCACCCTCGGAACCATTCTCAATTGACATGACAAAGCTTGATAATGTCTTTCCGTCAGTCGAAACGAGTTTCCCATCCCCGGAGCCGATTCCTGATGTCATTATCGACGATAGCTTCACTTCCATCTCGGAGCGCAAAGCATGGTATCTCATGTCGAGACCTGGTTCGATGCGGAAGCACAACTTGGGAGACGACGAAAATTATGTTCGCGTTGGCTGGGGAAACTCCCAGGTGCGTGACCAGGCAATCAGAATAGTCAGGCGATGGATGGAGGAAGACTCAATCACAGGCCGTGTTGTTCTGGGCCGAAGAGGTGGTGCAGCTGGTGCAAAGATCTTCAACTGGGATTCATCGGCACCATCCACCGAGATCTCAATCTCTGAACTCTTGGCGAGGAAGAATCATTCGAGACATGCTTCAGCAGCTTCCAAAGGAACCGTCGCGTCGCCTACAGCTGCAGCGTTTGGATGGGGTAGCAATCCCATTCCTTCGTCAACTGCCGCTGCACCCTCTTCTGTGCCTCGCACTTCGACCACAAGTGAGCCGAGGTCATCAGTTGAAACGTCGCCCGTTGAGGCCACGAAAACATCCTCCTTGTCAAAGACAAAAGCACCTCCTTTGGCATCTCCTCCGAGGCCATCTATCACCGAGGAGCCCCCCTCTCCTATCAAGCCTATACCATTAAAACCCACAAACCGACCTATCTCTATAACTCAACCTTTACATTTACCAGCGTCACCTACGATCTCGGAACCACAGTCTCCACTCAATCCTCCTTTCTTTCTATCGACAAACCGACCAGTATCGGTATCGCAAGCACCGACATCTCCTCTAGCACAACCCCCGACAAACGCAGGCTGGGGCGAAGATGACGACGATGATGATTGGGGCGACATGGTTTCATCGCCCACAGCTGAAACAAACGGCGGGTTTACTTCCATGGATGCGATTGTGGATTCCAGCTCGAATAGCATCAAAGACCATACCAATCAACCCTCAATTACAGCCCAAAGCCCGCTGGATGACATAGATCAGAGTGCACCGCAAGCCGGAATAGTGACCAACGGCCATCCCTCTACGGATGCTCTGCCTCTAGCTCCTCAAAGCTCTGCACCTAACCGCACTCAATCGCCCACTGACCCTTGGAACCTTTCAGCGCTGCAAGGCATAGCTTCGAGCCACTCTCGGTCGACTACTGTCGATTTAGCCGCTTCCCCTGTGAAGAGCTTGATTCCCAATCATTCAAGATCCACAACACTTGATTTGGGAACACCTCGGTCTCCCTTGGCAAGTCTTGCATCCGCAAACCTGATATCAAATAAGGCCAAAACGCCAATTGAGCAAGCAAACAAGGTCAGTGCATGGGACTCATGGGGCTTGGGTTTGCTCGATGATTCCAACAAGCCAGTTAGGCCAAAGGAAGATGGGATGTTTGCAAGCCAACATCTACAAGCTCCTACGCCAGTTGACACATTCAAAGACATGGCCCCTCCTAAAAAGCCCCGGCCGGTATCACTACCTGTCCCTCCGCGACCAAAAACAGTCGCTGAGTCCTCCAAAGACGACGAGATCGTCGCGAATATTCTTCGAGATCTGCCGGATCTCTCTTACATGTTACGATAATGCGGGGTGGTCATGAGGAGTAAGAGAAGAAAAAATACGTGGGCGGGAGGGGGTAAACATTGCTGCTTGGAAGTTGCTTCATGATCGGCAGATAGCCAGCTGTATATTAATCATTGAAGGCGTTGATCCGTGTTTTGAATAGCATTGCCATCATATAATTGTTGGAAATCACATAGAACTTATGAACTACTGCAAACAATTTTTGCCCTTTCTCTGGCGTGACGTCCTGCATGCTGCCTAGAGAGTAGTACAGTTCATGCAATACCTTGAGGGCAGATTATGAGCAGGCTAACTTCACCTCGTTAGAATACAGTCTTTGACTCTACTACACGCACTAGTATATTACTCCTGGACGAGATGTGGTAGACAAAGTTGGTCCTCATGGTCCCGCAAGAAAATGATGATATGCAAGGAGTCAGGAAGATCAGACACAAAACAACATTGGCCAGCAATTCGCTCAAAAATATTCGAACGATAAGTTTTGCTCTGGACTCAATAGATCTCCAGAAGATCAGGCAATTGACAGAAAACTATGAGGCTGACTGGACTGGCTGTGTAACTCGAAATCATCTGAAAGAAGATGCAAAGATGGAACCGTCTCACTACTAACTTGGGTCATTGCCTACTTCTTGGATCACGGAAGTGGCATTAGTTATGAAGGTTTATGGCCGTTTCAAAGAATAGGGCTCTATTGACCCCGACATATATAGGTCACATTGTACGACGATATGGTCTATGGCTTGTTTCGTATAAGGATAGATATACAAGGATATATATACTAACTAGAAAGAATATAGGCTCGGGACCATTGATACTGGTTCATTCTTAACAAAAGAACGCACTAGAAACCCCGATGTAGAAAAACAAAAAGGACTCTATTTCTATGCTAGTGTTCTATTTCGTATGGCCTCTACCCATGGCCAGTCCTGCTAGCCGAATTGACAGACTCAACCAATCTCTCAAGTGGCAATAAAACTTCTGTCTTACTGCGACAGCTGGATCATTCCATCCTAGGATATATGTTCTTGACCAAATTCTTGTGATCTAGGTGTCATCTCAATGAAGGCGAAGAACCCCCTGGATGGAGTAAACGGTCAGCTATCAACATATGAGAAACTTGTAAGTTGCTTTGTCTTACCTTATGTAGGTGCAAGGTTATCCGAGGCATCCAATCAGTCGGTCGTCTATGGGAGAACGAGTTTTGAGATGCTCTCGGGCACAGCCCTTATCTTGTTAGTTCCTTGAGTGTTGAGATGTTCGCATATGAAAATATTTGCTTGGTCGCGAGTCTTTCACACGAATTGATTTGAAGTCAACCATGCAAACTCCAGAGTTACCAATTCCGCCGCAACTCCTCACCTAAGGCCATGAACTCATGCGCAAGAACCAGAGCATTGCTTGGTGACGTCGTCTATAAAACCTGCAGTCATCGCAGACAAACGTGCGAAAAGGGTCATCAGCATGAGGCTCTAACGCCAGAGTAACACCGTCGTTGCAAGCACCTCGTCCGAAGGTGCCGCATTCATCGCAGTCTGGTAGCAACTTCGCCGTCTCCTAGAGGTGAAATTGTCCATCGCAATGCGCGCAGGTTCTGTACAAGACCAGCGTTTGGCACATATTGGTGTACAGGTAGGTAGGCTGGAAGATCCGAAGGAGAGATTTCGCGAGGGATAGACAGGCTGATAATATCTATAGTAAAAGAAAAATTGAGGGTATGAGTTGTCTATGAGAGAGGAAATGGGAACAGGAGATAAAGAGGTATTTATAAGATTGGAAAAGAGACGAGATGGGGAGGGAGGTCGTTCAGAGAACAAACGGTTTTGACGCGCGGCCATGATGAATCTGTTTGCACTTGGGGACACTGAATCAGGGTTGAATTTAGCCTGCAAGTCACTGGAGATCTCTAGAGTTATTCTCAGTCACTGCACGATGGTGGAATTAGCAGTGTTCAAAGGCAACTTGTGATACTGTATTGGAGTGATACTATGTCCGTGGTGATACACCAAAAGGCGATGCCCACATGATCTACTTTCCTACCCTGAATTTCTGTTGGAAAACTTGCTTACCTTGAATACCCATACTTATTGTTGAGTTGCTGACACTCGTAAGCCTGTCTGGACCGACAGCCCCGACAGCGGTAGTTCTCGTTTGCATCTTGGAGAGACTGTTTAGGCAGAGTAGTGCGAACTACAGTGCAGGTTCCACAGCCATCCTGATGGTTGGAGTATTCGATCTCATCGACGTGCTGGCAGACGGCGCACTTGCGGCACCAGATCTTGATTGAGCACATGATTGTTGATTGGGGATTGATGATAGATTAGATGAAAGAATTGATGAAAAGCTTTGCGCTGTTTCTTTTGTCAATTGTTGATTGAGACTTGAAGTGGTGTGAAAGGGTTGAAAGGAGAATGGCTTTGATGATGAATATATAGCAGTAGCAACAGTCACTGACTAGAGAGGGAGCAGCTCCATATTCGTAGTTCAAGAGTGTGAATGTTCTAAAACCAGCCGAACAATTTTGTCTCATAATGCGAATAGATCCTTTGTTCGCATCTGTTACGAGGAGGCCGTGACTCACAACCAATTGTATAGACAAAGAACTGTAACAGCTTACCTAGTAACAGGATATGAGACGCCCTATGATCAGTCACATAAAGAACGTAATAAACGAATAATATCAGAACATATCGTTATTATGCTCGTAAGTCTATCACAAAACCATCATATAATTTGTGTATTAGAAATTTGTAACAGACATGTCATATTTCATGTTGTCAGTTGCCACTATCCAAACTAACCCCTGATCAACCCTGTCTGGAACAAGCCACTCTACCATATCGATCGGATAGTATCTCACTGCTCTTCCAGCATCATCTCCAAATCCTCGTTACTATGTCTGCTCAGCCCAGGTGGCGCATAGATAACTCTATGGACCCTCACACCTCTTCCAGTCCTGTCGAGCCTCCTATTCAGACGTGAGATCTGTCTACGCCGTGGCCTACACTCTCTGCAATATCGATCCCAGCCCCATCCAGTTGAACTGATTTGTCGGAAGACCCAGTCGACTCCTAAAACACAAGCACCGTAGGTACATAGGTCTGTGTTCTCAGCTTCTTCGCACATAGGGCAGTATGCTCGCGATACTTCATGTCGAATGCGGCAGACAGGGCACCGTGCCCAAAAGATGACCCCTTGACACATTTTTAGAGCCGATTTAGTGATTTTAGCTGAGAAGTTGAGTTGGTGGTGCAATAAAGAAGTGAAGGGCAGAATGGGTGGAAGGGAATGAACTTATACTGCTCTTCCTTTCTCTTCACTAGAGGCCGTGATTCACCTGGTGCCTATCCATGACAGAGATTCAGTTATCGTTTGTCTTTAACCAGTAGAATCACCGGCGCGGAACATTGTTGATAAACATAGCAGGCTCTGAAGTAGGACTGAAGTGCTACAGTGGAAAACAATCCGCCTACAAGCGCGTCACACATTCACTGCTCCTCAGTCTTCCTCCCCTTATTCGCCCGATACAATCTGAAAAACGCACCAGCCTCGTCCTTCAACAACTCCTGAGGGGCTCCAAACTCAACCAAAGAACCCTTGTCCAACACGGCAACTTTGTCAAAGTCGAGCAGTGTATCAATGCGATGGGCGATCATGATAATCGTGCAATCCGAGAACTCGGAACGGATGACCTCTTGCATCCTTGCGTCTGTTTGTGTATCGACGCTACAGATGGTGTCAGAAACAAGAAAAGCTCAAGGTTGGTGTAATAACTTACCTGCTTGTCGGCTCATCAAGAATGAGCAGTGAACTTCTCTTCAATAACGCTCTTGCAAGACAGAAGAGCTGGCGTTGACCGTGGGACAAGAAGTTCTCGTCCATCTTCTCATCAAGAGGGTTCTTGTTGTCGTCGATCTTGGCTTCGATGACGGACAAGATACCGACTCGCTCGAGTGCGCTTCTGATCTCATCATCGGACGCCGTATTGCATGGGTCAAGATTGGCCCGGATGGTATCGCCAAAGACAAATGGATCCTGCGTCAGGCAGCTTAAGCGCTGACGGATCAAATATCTAGGTACTGTCGAAATGTCTTGCCCATCAAGAGTGATCTGGCCGTTGACGATCTCTGCCATGCGAAGAAGGGCTTGGACGAAAGAACTCTTGCCACTTCCACTTCGACCGCAAAGACCAAGCTTCTGTCCGGGTTTGATGCTGAACGAAAGCCCACGTAGGACAGGCTCAGTAGTTTGCCTATAGAGTCAACACATTTGACAAAGCTTTTGTTGGTTTAGATATCACTTACTCATACTGAACATCCAGATTCTTGACTTCAAGACTACCTTGCCTAGGCCACAATTCCCCTGGTTCATTGTCTTCGTTTGGCTTTTGCTCGTTTGGCGCAGAAGAACAGAACATGCGAATACGTGCAATAGCTCCCAGTGATGTCTCAAGGAGAGACCAATTCAAAATGATGCCCTTCATGTTGGTACCAAGTCGCATCATGTTGACCAGTGCGATACCCAATAGCGAGGGGTCAATCTTGTCACGTAGGGTTACAGCAAAAACAACAAGGATTATCGTCAAAAATGCTACCACCATATCGAGAACCAGAGTCAGCCATCGTTGAATACAGTTGAGAAGATACGCTGGTTTCTGGGCATCATCAATTCGACTCAGAGCCTTGTCGGTATACGGCTGAATCCAATCAAAGGCTCGAATTGTGGCGAGTCCATCGATGGTCTCGAGGAAATGTGAGAACAGCGGCGCCTTATGTTCGATTCTAAACTGTGAGTCAGCACATTTCAACCAACCAAGAGTATGCTTATCTTACTCCAGAAGACGGAGCTGTTTGGATGTTCGGACATAGAAACGCTGGATGAGGACAAGCACAACGATCACAAATGGGATCGAGATGGCAAACCAGCTGACAGCCGCCATAGCAAGACCAGCAGCACCGAAGCATGCAGCAACCTCTATAATAGATATTAGCTTACATCAACCCTGATTTATAGATATATCTCACCGAAGAGGAAGATGGAAAAGGCCATAGGGAGGATAATGTCAACATGGCGCAAGTCTTGACTGAATCTGTTGATCAAAGACCCCGCCGCGCTGTTGTGAAGGAAGGATAGAGGAGCGCCCATAGCAGCGTTCAAGAGTCGTGAATGAAGCAATTTTCCACTGACGGGAGCACAAACCAAAAGGAACATCCTGAGTTCTTGTCAGCAGAAGTCTCATTTTCAGAGTCGGTTTAACCCACGCAATGGCAAGCGTAATAAGAATGCCCTCGAAAGCAGATAGGACGGTATATATGCTGAGCCAGTAGCCAATATCTCTGCTGTCACGGCCTTTTCCATCACCCCACCAAGTAACCCAAACATCTAACACAGGTTAGCAGTGTTTAGACTTTCTGAATAGAAAACTTACATCGAAAGGATGTGATAACCCCTGCACTGGCGATAAGAAGTATCTGGGTGAGCATATTATGTATTCCATTGGCGTTGAAGTAGTACATAAACACGCTTCGATCACTCGGTACTTCACTCGGCTCATCTTCAATCGCGTCGTTGCTGTCGTTGCTGTCGTTGCTGTCGTTGCTGTCGTTGCTGTCGTTGCTGTCGTTGCTGTCGTTGCTGTCGGTCTTGTCACTCTCCTCTGCAGGTTTGATCTCGGTAGAAGGTTGGTCATCGTGATCGTCGTGGCTCGAAATGTCAAGTTCATGGATATAACCATTCCCACATCGCAGCTCATGGTAAGTTCCTTGCTCAACAAGTCTCCCGCCCTTTTCGAGGACGACAACAAAGTCAGACTCGGGGAGCCTATTCACTAGAAGGACGTCAAAAGACTGAAGCATATTTCGTCAGTAACAACGTACCTGCATGCGTAGCCAAAATAACAGTAGTACCGTTCTTTCGAAGAAGGCCATCTTTTCCAAAGACGCGAGTAAAGATGATCTGCTCAGTCACCTTGTCGAGTCCACTAAACACATCATCAAAGATGGCCACAGGCTTCCGAGAGTATAGGGCACGAGCTATAGCAATTCGTTGCTTCTGTCCACCGCTCAGCTTGACTCCTTGCTCGCCAACCTGGGTAAGGTCTCCCTCAGGAAGCCGCCCCGAGTCGATGGTCAGGTCGCAGGCATTGATGACTGTCTCAAACCAGGCGCTGTCGTATCCCTTGGATTCTGCGATGATATTGGCACGGATGGTCGCATTCATGACCCAGGGAGTCTGGTCGCAAAATGCAACTTCTGATGTATTCAGAGACACATTACCCATAGAGGATGTTGTTTCGCCCAGAATAGCCTTCAGCAGACTCGATTTACCGGAACCGACTGGGCCGACAAGCATGGTAAGTGATCCATTCTTGTGACTGGGGAAAGTTGTGTTGATGTCTTGAAGAACAGCCTTCTCGCCCCAGTGAAAGGTACCATCCTCTATGACGATTTGAGTTCCATCAGCTCCGACCGGAATGGCTTTCAACGGAGTCGCCTCGATAGTTTCTTGGAAGGGTTGCGAGCTCTCCGCAGATGACCTAGATGTATTTTTAGTGCGGCCATCAACTTGACGGCGGTCAATTCTCTCTTCCAAATTGAGGAAATCTTCCATTCTTCTGAAGCAACCGAAAACTGAGAAAGATCCTGGGATACTTCCAAGAAGATGCGATAGAGGGTCCATCATGACACCCAAGATAGACAATGCTGTGATAGCTTGGGCTGCGGAGAATGGCTCGCCGTTTCCGAACTTTGCTGCAAGGGCATACGCGCCGAAAGTGATCGCTTCAGTCATTCCTATATTGCAATTGGCTAAAAGGGTGAGTAAAGAGAATATCTGCTAGACCAGAGCTACTCACTGATACAGTTCAGATAAACATTGATCACGCGGTAATGTTTACTGGCTTTGATCTCTTCATCTCGTTTCTGAGAAATGAGGCTGCTGAATCTTTCCGACAGTCCAAGCATCTTGACTGGTTTCATTGAGCCGAGAACCTCAGAAGTAAGATTGATGCGGTCCTGAGTGGCCTTCTGATATTTGATCTGGCGAGCGACCATCATCTTGCCAATAGAGCCCGTAAGGAGGAGGCAGACTACACAGTTAGGAGGTATTGGTCTAGAAGACAGAAGTACTCACTGATTGCTGTGACAATAGGAGCAACACAAACAGCGCCAAGTTGTGCTGCCAGCAGGTACATAGCAATACCAACTGTGAGAGTGTTCGCCCAGGATTCAACCAAGAGCATGTGGAGTTTCTCAATCAGGGTTTCCACATCATTCCCCATGAGTGTGACGGCTGAAGACTCGCCGAGGTCGTCGGTAGGAAGTTTCAACATCTTGCTGTAAACCAATGTCATAAGCCCCCCTCTGACCATCGCGCCAGCTCTGAATGTCAGATGCTCGTACCAAGCTGTGAGTAGCTATATAATGTTAGCTTGGGTTACTTCCGTCCCCTGGTGTGATCATACCGCAGAGCCGATAAAAACGAAGGCGAATGCACCTATCAGACCATAACCCAAGTTCAGTGTCGAGTCAGACTCGGGCATCGTGAGAAATCGTAGTGCGTTGCTGACAAGAAAGGGCTGAGAGATACTCAAGGCGATCATTCCAATACGAGGCGGTACTATACCCAGCAGTTCCCATCTCAAAACAGTCACGGTTGTCAGAAATAGAGAAGGTTTCTTGCTCTTCGAAATGGCTGCAATTTCATATTAGAAGTGGTTGCCTTACAACGGTGTGCTATCATACCTTTCTTCCATGATTTTCCGAAACGAACTGCGAGCTTCTCTGATGATAGCTTCTCGTAGATGGTCGGCAGGTCATTGTTTGTCAGAACAGTAGCCCAGCCTGAGATGAGCAGTGAGTTCAACCAAACAAAGAACCCACGGCTAAAGGGGCCACTTGTGCTCTCTTTTGAAATTGGCTTTTCAGTTGATATCAAAATCCTGCGTTTCTCGATTGTCTCCAGTACAAGCAACGCTAACTTGAAGATTGTCGAGGTTGAAAGAGTTGCGGCATACGCAATGTTCAGTGACATGAGCCATTCTGTGCGAAGTCGAGCAGCGTCGAATAGAAGCGAGACAAACAAATATGCAGTGAGGATGAATGATGGACGAACAGACTTGACATGTTCGACGTGAGCCAACAAAAGAATGGCGGAAGCTGCTAAGAGATTGAGAACAGCCGCTGCCAGTGAGAAGCGAGTATTGAGCTTCTTAGCGGATGGAACCAAAGCCAACAAAACCACTTGTAAGACAGCATATATAGCGGAAGTGATCTGAGTATTTTGCTTAGCCAAAATTGAAAAATGGAGAAGAAGAAAAAGACAAAGAGATAGTGAAGAGTGCTCTTACCAGCTTTGGTGTGTATGTCGCGTGTCGCTTGGTCTTGTCTGGACTTCTAAAGAGGTAGAAGGCTCGTGGGCCGGCAAGTGCAAGGAAAATAGCAGATGGTAGGATGCTGAGGATACTCTCTTGAAAAGATACTGAGACACAGTTAGTCAATTGCCCACTTCAAGTTCCCTGGTGTACTCACAGGTGAAATCAAATCCACCGCGACAACCCTCGGTCCAGACGCTGGGCCCAAAGAGACTATCACCACAGGCCGTGGAGTTGTAACCGTCCATAACGGCTAAAACTGTCACCAAAAGGTGCCTGTATTCCAAGAAAAAGGCCAAGCTCGAGTGATTCTTGGCTTCTCGGGATGCAGAATGTTGCAAGCCAAGGGGAATATAACTGGAGTTGACGTCCCTGAGACCTTATACCCGTGGACCCGATAGCGTGGTAGTACCCTGCTCATGCATGCATCAGCTCCAACTGCACAGATCCTATAAGTCGTACCCAATTATGTTACTCTGCAATCACTACAGATATTCTAGAACGACTTTGATGCAGTTTTGTAACTTGGCCAAGCTAACATTCCTATAGTGAAAAAGGTCGTGCCGCATTCGAGACTCGATTTTTGGCAGCATCGGTCAGCACGCCACAAAATAATGAGCATCTCGGACGAATAGAGTCCGTTAAAATGAGGAGACGGATCAAAATCCTTGTTGGGACGATTTCCTTTGCGAGTTCGGCTGAATTTATCATTTGCTGGTCGACTTACAAAAGTCCCTTGGCGTGGCCTCATTCGGAAGGTAGCTGATAAGCATATCGCGACTAGATACAGAGTAGAGTATTGTTCCTTACAAACTGCAGCGGCACGAAGTATTACATAGCAGTAATAAAATTAAAGTATTCTATTTGGGTATCTTTCAGTTTAGATAGCAGATGAGTATGTTTCTTAAAATTGACATACTCAGATTGTTGCTTGTAGCTCCTCTGAACTCCAACTACTGAAGTCGCAATGGATCATCTGGCATATAATCGTCTTCTTCGTAGCCGTCGCTGTCTGTTGGATCTTCTCTTGAGCGCTTCTTCGGTGGCTTAACGAAGAAAAGCGCAATCCAAGACAGACCACAGAGGAACGAGATGTAAAACCAAGGCAGTCCAATCCAGATTCCTTTTCTCTTCAGGCCCTGGTCAAAGAACCAAGCCAAGACTGGTCCTCCAATAAATGATCCTATCACCTCAATCATACCTATCAAGGCATAAAGTCGAGCAGTATACTCAGGTAGCACGTAGTGTGTGACTGTTGCGCGAGCCAGAGGACTGTCGGCAGCGCCAAACGTCCCAATGAAGAGGCCAAAAAGGAACATGACAGCATTGTGGCTGATACCTTGCCAAAATGCTGCAAAGGCGAGTATTCCGGTCGAGATTCGCGTCAAGAATAAATCTTTGCCAAATGCCGACATTCGAAATCGAGGGGACACCAAAATCTCCGATACCTTAGGCAACCCGGCGAGGATGATGAGATTGAGAATTCCCAAAGGAGACAGAATCAAGCTCACTTCAGCCATCTTCCACTTGAAATGCTTGCTGATATATTGGCCCAGGGTCGTCGTGTAAGCCGTAAACCGTGCGTTCGTCACGAAGAATGTCACCATGATCATGAGAACACTTGGGTCCTTGAGCATGCTGACCGAATGCTTGAGATCTTTAATAGCATGTGAAATATGCCCCTTGAAGGTGGTTGGTGCGCTTTTGCCCGCCTGAGCTTTCTGGTGCTTGAGGTTGATAGTCAAGGTTTCGGGAAGCAGACAGAGGATGCCTATGATAATGGGAACGGTGGCAAAGACCAAGTAGACGGGGACCCAAGGTCCGTACTTGTTCATTAGAATGCCTGCAATGATGGGGCCTGAAATACCTCCCAAAGTCGCACCAAATGTAAGCCACAGGAAATGCTTGGCTCTAGAAGTGATATTAGGATATGCCGAAGAGAATGATATCATATCCACTTACTTGTCCTCCTCCGAACTGACATCTGCCGCGATCGAATAGAGGGTAGAGAACAATACCGGGATGCCACCGCCGAATATCTGAAAGAAACCTCCCATGATCAAAAGATACGGCTTTTCTCGAAGCTCGCCTTGAAACGCCTTCATGCTGAAGGGAGCAAAAAGAAAGCACACGGCAATTCCAGACCAAGCCAACATCACAGTGGGTTTACGGCCAACCTTGTCGGACATCATTCCATAAGGAAAGGCTACGACAAGACCTGGGGATTATTAGACACTGAATATTGGGTAAGTTATTTGTCTGAGGTGCCACTTACCAACAATAGAGGTAATTAGACTGTTCCAGCCATACAAGTATCCAAGCTGAGATTGTACCTCATCAACCTTACACTTCATCTCATCAATAATGTCTGTAGAGGTATCCTGGTAGTGTATATGGCAAAACATATCCTCAATCAAGCGCACAGTCGGCAAAAGCAACAACATCCCGCTCAAAACAACAGCAAATTTAATGACAGCGATCAAAATGACAATTCTTTTCGGTGAATGAACGCCCCATCGCGAGAATCGATAACTCGGAATCGGTTCTGAATGAGAATGGAGGCTTTCGTTATCGCTTACTGCATCATCTTCTAGCGGTTCGAGATCAAGCAGAGGCACATCCAGATGAGACTCCAACTCCACATCGTCGCTAGAAACAGGATGATACTGAGGGGCCATGTTGATAGGAAAGGTTAAGGAACGACTCAAAACAATGCCATCCGGCCTGGAAGAAGCCAAAGATGGCTAAGATTAGTTTTAAAAGAAAGGGAATTTGAGAAGACGTCAGAATAATCAAGGGAGGCTGAGCTAACTTGAAATTTGACTAGGCTATTTCAAGTATCAGATCCCCCCAGATTTAGCTTCTTGGCTGACAGCTTCAGAGATTTCAGGGGTTGGAAAGCCACCGACGACCCCTTGTTCTTGGTCGCTGAGCCTCTGTAGGGCTGCTTTTGTTACGTGGCTTAGGCGTGGACCCGTGCTGGTACGCGTATTCATATCGCATTCTTCTTGTTACACAATTTGGTTCTGAGGCGGAGTTGGCTCCGTATTGTGCATTGATTTTAATGCTCTTCCTTATGCATCAAGTTGTTACACATAAGCACCAAGAATAGTCAACGGCTCAACGAAGTTGTAAACGTCACATCTAAAATGGATATCGATATTTTATCGGAAGGTATCATGAATTATGCCGCTTGAATAATGGCAGATGCCGCGATACAAGAAAGTCTATTTCACTGCCGTTGCGGGGCCGTGTCTCAAACCCCGCATCCGTATCTCTCTCCGGGCCCGGTCTCCTTCTTTTAAGAATCAACGACACCCGAAATACAATACTCTATTACGGTCAACCTAGGCTCTTCAAACTCATAGATCAAACATCTCAGTCATGTCTTCTCCTCTTCGTATTGGCTACGTGCCAGAGCACTTCTCAACTCCCCTCTATTTTGCTCAGAAGCACTTTGGTCTTGATGCGGAGCTGATTCCCTTCCCTTCAGGCACCGGCCACATGGTCACTGCTATTCGAGCTGGTGAGATTGATGTAGCTGTTGGTTTGACTGAGGGCTGGATTGCGGGTCTAGGCAAGGAGGGTGTTGAGGGTGATGGCGGATATCGTCTCGTTGGCACATATGTCGAGACACCTCTTTGTTAGTCTTCTTCGCCATCACGATGATATAGTCATTAACTTATACAGGCTGGGCTATCTCTACTGGTTCAAAGCGACCTGAAATCACCTCTGTTGACTCCCTCAAGGGCGGCAAGATCGGTGTTTCACGCATTGGCTCAGGAAGTTACGTGATGGGCTTTGTCCTGGCCGACCAGCAAGGCTGGTTGACCCCCGGCGCTGCAGAGAAGCCCTTCTCCGATACAGTTGTTCTCAACAACTTTGAGAATCTTCGAAATGCCGTGAACAGCGGCGAGGCGGACTTCTTCATGTGGGAACATTTCACCTCCAAGAAGTTCTATGACTCTGGTGAGATTCGCCGTGTTGGAGAGATTTACACTCCCTGGAGCAGCTGGAAGATCGTCGCTTCTACAAAGCTCACCCAGAATGGTCTAGATGCCCGTGTCAAGGACCTTTTTGGAAAGCTGGATCAGGGTATCAAGCACTTCAATGACAATCAAGAGGAAGCTGTCGCGTACATCTCGAGCAGCCTCGGATACACAGAGCCTGATGCCCGAGAGTGGCTCAAGACTGTCCGATTCCCTACCAAGACTGAGGGTGTCCAGGCTGAGGTTGTTCAGAACACGGTATCCATATTGAGAAAAGCGGGAGTTTTGGCTGAAGGCAAGGGCATGGAGCCCCAGGTCATGGTGTTCTCGTCATAAGCTGGCCTTAATGAACGATCAATTAGCAAAAGCTACGAACTAGCAACTCCAGATTTATGACTTTTCGTCAATTTGATCTTTTCCTTCACGCCTTACCGGTTTACCCACGGCAATTCACCACCCAGTTCCCCGACCACTATCTCCCTAACCGGTACACATCTTTCGTAGGTGATCGTAAAGATGGGTTAACTGGTTGCAGTTTCTTCCAACAAGAGTCCTTTCTTCCATATCCCTGATTGCATGAAGTAGATCGATGACGCGCTCTTGGTAAGTCTCAGCACACAGCGGCCATAACCGCGCTGAGATGAGTTCCCGTTGAAATTCGTCAGAAGAAAGCGATCGACAGGAGGAACATGCTGCAACTCTATAGTCTTGATAGGTATTGAAGATATTTCCGGTGGGAAGAATGCCTCCCTCCATGTAGAGGACTTGGTGGGAAAGAAGACGTAGCCCCTTGATGATTTTGTCGACATAAAACTCACGCTTGTTCAGCAATGTATTGTCCGTTGCACAATTAGCTCAAGATTCAAGATTCAAAAAGGAGAATATCACTTACCAATAAGCCCGAGGTCCTGTATCCTGGCCCAGTCCCTATCCTCGATGCCATCCCTTACCTCTTCGGGCAACTCCCTCTTATCAGCTCTGCAGAAAAGGCATAAGTTGTCGAGGATTAATTCCATAACGTCGTGGAGTCTTAGCTTTTCGGCTACGGGAGCCAGAAGGAGCCAGTCTTTCACCCGGTACAAGTACTTAGCCTTTCTTGCCATATCAAAGATACCCCTTGAGATGGCGTCCTTGTCGAAAAATGGAGAGGATGGTGCTCCTTGAGTTCCGACCATTGTTGGATCCATATAGCTGCTGTAAGTGGCTTTCGGATGTCCCAACCAGGCATAAACTTCGAGAATGTAGAATAGAATGCGAGGGCTGAAATCTTCATAGTTCACCACCTCTTTACCATAGACAATGTCCAAGACTATTCGGAGAGCGTCCTCAGCTCTCTCATTCCCGAAGTCAATGCCATTGGTGTCGTTGGCCATCCTTTTGCGTCCGCCCAGGAGTTCGAAATAGCGCCAGGGAGGACATATTCTGTTCATGCGATTTTCGTCAACTGAAAAGCTCAGGATCCCGTCTCCTTTCGGCACACAGAGCACCGAGGTTCTTTTGACTCTGTTCAATCGAGAGGCACCATGAGATATGTCGCGTGTGTTATATGGCCGGTATCGAGTCGAAGTTGAACTTTCTTTCTCTGTCGGGGTTCCTTTATACTTAGCCATTGTATTATAGTTCTTGCGCTTTCTTGATTTGCCGTGGAATATGAATGGTTTAGGAGCAGGCTGTAAATGTTCTTTTAACTCGGGCGACGGTTTAAGCACAAATCAACAAAGTTCAATAATGAGTCAAAGAAATACGTAGGACAGAAAGTGCGCATTAAACCGAACTACGGGCATATGTGTAGTAGAAGATAAGGCTTTGATTGGATAACTTTGAAAGTAAGTTGTTGGCGTAGCTTGACAGTGTTGAAAATGACTGGGAGACCCAGATCGATTCACTGTCCTCCCGAGAGGACCAGCCGGGAGCTTGGATATATTTGGGTAAGCACAACGGATACGTGCAGTTCATAGCAAACATCCAGTCCGAAGTCCAAGACGAGGCTGCTTGATTGGTCCTTCGAAATGAAGAAGGGAGAAATTGATACACGTCCGTCAGGTTAAGGTATGTCGAGTTGTCTTTGGTGTTTGCTGTATCACCGCCTTGTCAACACGCTCAGATAAGTAGGAATGTTACTTGAATGAAGATACAACACATCATTGGGTCTTATATCACCGAATTGTATGTTTTAAATCTGCTCCTAGCATTGGTTTTCGAACTTGGTCAATATTTCTACGTGTTGCTAATACTGTTGCTGGTTCCTTTCAAATTACCCTATATATTCCTTCACAAATACACCGCATTCACTACATATTTTACTGCCATTGCTAGCCAAGAGATTGGTCCTTTTAGTTTGAAGAAGAAATCGGTAGGCCGTCGAACCTTTCGCATTCATACTTATTAATGCTTAAATTTGTGTATAAATAATACCCTATTTGCATCCACCAGTTCGGTATATCTTGAGCATGTCAGGAAACAATCTATTAGAGACCAATGTCTTTGATACATTAGTTTAATGTAGTCATTCAAACCGTTGTATAAAATTATAAAATTAAAAAGAGATCTGACTTGGAGCCAACTCTATGTGATGTTAGTACAAGTGACATCAGAGTAGGTTTCACTGGTGGGAATAAACCACCCCCGATACCGGCTCGAATAGAACCCTTATCTTAAAACTTGCGAATGATTACCCCAAAGTGTCACCAAGATCCCCGCTTCGATTAATTGCGTGCTCAAGACCCTGGAATTCAATAACCGTCCGACATCCGCGACCATATTAATATTATCTCCCTCCCACATTTCAAAACACAATCATCGAAATACGCTCAAAGTCGCAGTGGTCGTTTGCGCTGACATCACCAACATCTTCGCTTATCGCGACTCGGACCGAGACGCGCACAGTTGCGCGCATCCGGTGAAACTGATTTCGCATTGGAGATAAGAGATGGCACCGGCTATGTCGACTTTATCTGATGAGGGATCGCTTTCGCAAGAGCGACAGCATGGACAAGATGAGAACGATGTGGCAGTGCCTTCGAGCCCGCTACTCGAGTCGAGATCAAGATCACCAGCTGGGTTGAGGGCGAAACTGGGCTTGGGCGGTGTTGCGAGAAGAACCCTTGGCTTTGCGCTGTTATTGCTGACGGTGCTTCTATGGACATTATACAATTTCATCGCCAGTGTAGGAGCATCAAAACAGTAGCTTTCATGTTCAAGCTAACATTTGTTTTAGTACATGTTCTCTGATCAAACCTACAACAAGCCCTTCTTCATCGTTTACCTCAACACCTCGATATTCGCTGTCTCCTTAATACCCAAGTTCTTCAATTACCTACGGAAGCATGGAATCAATGGAATGCGACACGATGCGACGCAACTATGGTCCGACTACAAGCATGGCAGAATAAACACGAAGTCACTCTATCGAACCGAGGACGAACAGGCAACCGAGCGCTTGATATCGCAAGGATACGGAAGCACCGAAACCGCAACCTCCGAAGAGAAGCTTACGTTCAAGGAGACTGCTGTTTTGAGCTTCGAGTTCTGCATGTTGTGGTTCTCTGCGAACTACTTTGCGTCGGCTTGTCTCGAATACACAAGCGTCGCGAGCGTTACGATCCTGACATCCACGAGTAGTGTCTGGACTCTTATCTTCTGTTCCCTATTCGGAATCGAGCGGTTCTCGACAGCCAAGATCTTGGGTGTGGGAGCTTCTCTAGCAGGAGTGATTCTTATCTCGACTGTAGATTTGTCCGGCAAAAGCGATGAGGATAGAGGATCGTTCCCGCACAAGTCACCTACGCAAATCGCGGTGGGAGATTCGATGGCACTTCTGAGTGCTGTGATTTATGGTCTTTATGTGACTGTGATGAAGCGCAAGGTTCCAAATGAGGATAAGGTCGATATGCAGATGTTCTTCGGACTTGTTGGTGTCTTCAACGTGGTTCTCCTTTGGCCCATCTTCTTCATCTTGCATTGGACGGGCTTAGAACCGGTGAGATTTGTTCCCGACCGTGATGTGGCTGTGAGCTAATCGTGACCAGTTTGAACTACCACCCAGCAGCACACTTTGGGGCATCATTATTGTGAGTTTTTGTGGTTTCGCCGTGTTATCAGAAAACTAACACACGATCAGTTCAATGCCGTATCTTCCTTCATCAGCGATATTTCATGGGCCCTCGCTCTGCTCATGACGACACCCCTTGTGGTGACAGTTGGCCTATCTCTCACAATACCCTTGTCTCTGATTGGCGAGATCTTGCAATATCAGCAATATTCGAGTTTTACCTATTGGGTTGGTGCTGCAGTTGTTTTTGTTTCATTTATTGTGGTCAGCCGAGAGAGCGACGATGGGGAGGAACCCAAAAAGGACGACGACTTGGAGAGATCGGTGCGAGTTTGAGTGTACGGGTCATGAAGATAACGACATGTATGAGCTTACGGAATTTTGAGGCGTTTGGGTTGCTTTCAACAGCAAGTTACGGGACAGCAGGGACAAGTTATGTACGGGATGCAAGGCGTTTCAACCGCAAGATACGGCTAGATGAACAGTTCAGTCATGGAGATATGGAGTTAAGTATGCAATTCAGAATGTTAGATTTCCCGATCTAGAAAATTGCAGGAAATAAGTCTTGATCGTGCAGGGTCTTGGGGGTCCTGTGGTTCTGGACCCTGAACTTCTTATTTATACTCTCGATCTTGGGCCAAGTACGATGATCTCTGAAGATCGAATCGAAAGTTTGGGCGGGACCATGCGCCTCGGGACCGGGGTTCGGATCGGGGAAGGGGTTGAGGCAGCCGGGTCTTAAGATGAGATGACCAATTGTACTGCATTTTGTGAAGGATGTCACTTAGCTATGGAAGCTGTGGGAAATCGTATCATGCTGGTGATGGCTGATGCTTTCGTCTAATTCTTTACCTTTGCAATGATTGACAGCTCAGCAGTACTCGTAATAGTAGACGTGTACATATTTGCTTCTTTGAAGCTGAAAGTCCTTGAAATGCTATCAAAACTCATATCGACTAGATCTTTGTTAAATCTCATCTGCCTTGATTCTCGTGTTCTCTATGCTCAAACGATAGAATGCTTGTCCTGGCCCGGAGCAGCTCCGTTAAACATTCTTCCCTGTCCGACCCAGAGCTCCGGAGCGTTTTGGCGTTAGATCCCTGTTTCCAGCGGGTCCATTACCGATGACACGCCAAAAATCCGATCATGACTTCTCTTCTCCAAGTGGGGGAGCTTCTTTTTCAGCAGCACTCCGTGTCATGGGCCCTTGTCATGAGGGGGATCTACAGTGCCCTTGTTCCTGATGTGGCGTTGGCGGTAATCAGAGGATTGCGGCGTTTTGCATCATGCTTGATTTGATTTTCCATGCGTGAATCGACAATTGATTCGTGGTGTGGCTTGATAAGCAGCTCACTGTGGATGATAGCTTAAGCTCTAGGTATCTACTAACCTTTGGCACTCAGGTACCTAGAGACAGCTTTTCAGAATCATAAGGAACGGTGAATGGGTATCTACTTGACTCGAATTTTAGAGGCTCTGAATCATCCCCCCCGTCATAAAAAATAAATCTCCCATGAGGAAGGCATGGCATCATACCTGCTCCTGCTCCGCTTGTAATATCGTTCATGTTGCCTCCTTCATCTCCATTTGCAGGGTCCTCTACCATCTCGACCCAGGCCAGTCCGAAATCGACTCTTCCTCCTCTTTCATAACCCTACCTTACATTCACTTTGCCTAACCTGAACTGACCGATTTCCGGTTCGACCCTAGTCCTCATCATCTTGTCTTCCTCACTCTTTATTTGGAATATTTTCTGTCCCTCCCTCAACCTTTTGACAACCAAGTACTACTATCTTCGTTGCGTACCAATAACCCAAACTTCAACCTGCAAATAAAAACCAATCCTCCCGTGTACTTCAAGTGCAGGCCTGAGGGTGGCCAAGCAACCCAGTCAACTCCAACGGAGATGGCTTCGCTTCAAGCCGACGTCTCACAACATCCTCAGCCTCAACCTACGTCCGACTCTCAACCCCAACCCCAAACCGAACCTCAACACCGCCAACATGACCTCTCCTTAGCCGAGTCTGTCGCCATCGCTACAAGATCGGTGCAC
This sequence comes from Fusarium pseudocircinatum, assembly GCA_013396035.1. Lineage (NCBI taxonomy): Eukaryota > Fungi > Ascomycota > Sordariomycetes > Hypocreales > Nectriaceae > Fusarium > Fusarium pseudocircinatum. Next base: position 214,518 of record JAAOAS010000111.1, read on the forward strand.
GCAAAGCTTAACAAACTTATTATCGCCCGGCTACCGCTTGCGTTGCCTCCTCTTGCTACCGATTCATCTGCTTATATCACTGGCCTACTCCACGTTACACCTATCTATGTGGCCTTTGAAACGATGTGGCGCGACATACTCGAGTCGGGCTTGCCAGTAGATTTGCCTGAGGAGGACGACGAGACTTGTGAGCCGGAAACTCCGCCAAACTCAGCAGAAACTGCATTCCCAGCTTCCGATCTTCACGAGTTGTCAAGTTGCAGCAGGATGCAATCGATGCTCAAACAAATGTATCTTCCGGGATTAATGCGTTCAGATCGCCTCAAGGCCGATATTGCCAATTTGGCGGGGTGGTCTAACGATACTGTTGAAGAACAGTTACGGCTTGTCGAAGAAAATGGTCGATTGGGGGAATTCATACAGCACATCAAAAGAACTGTCCAACATAGACCTCATGTGTTGATGGCGTATTCCTACATCTTGTTTATGGCACTCTTTGCTGGTGGCCGTTTTATCAGAGCCACACTCGAATCAGCTGGGGACGACTTTTGGGACCGCTTACCTTCGCCAGTTCAGCCAAACCGTCTCCCCTGTGAAGAGAGATCAAGGCCAACTAAGCGTGCAAGTGGCTTGTCCGACGAAGAGATACCGATAGACGATTTTCACTGCCATTCGACTCACACGATGCCTCTCCGATTTTTCCACTTCCAGACTCCCGAGGACGGGGAAGATTTGAAACGCGAATTTAAGCGACGACTCGCTAGCATGGAGGGGCAACTCACAGCACGCGAGAAGCAGGATATCGTTCAAGAGTCGATTTGCATTTTCGAGAACATGACACTTTTGGTTCAGCAGCTCGACATGGTCTGTGATGACCCAACGCGCAAGGAAAGTGGCGGCAGTACGACCTCGTCACTACTCGACTTGGTCGATCAACTGCACCCGTTTCGCTCTCGTCTCAGGGATAGTGTTTCTATCGCAAGAGACAGAATCCAGCGATCTACGAAGCTTGCACCAAGCGGCACTAAATTAGTCTGGAAGATCTGGAACTACAGTGCAACCGCATCGACAGTGGAGCCAGAGAGTGGGATTAAGCTCCCGATCGGCCATCCTGGTCTCTTCAAGGATGATACTGCAGCCATTGAACTCTGTCCAGCCTTTTCCAAGTCTATGAGATTCGACAAGACCTTGCCGCGACCAATGCGCCCTCCGGCCAGAACAAACGCGACCCAGCACGAGCTGAAAGATTGTCTTCAAGTTGCGTCCAAGAAGCTTGATAGTGTGAGCCTCTTCAACTGGTTGATAGTGTTGACCGTTGGTGTTATCCTGCTGGGAGCATTGTGCTCTGCTAGGCGTGGCCGCGAAGTAATGATTATTGAAGCATGAGAGGAAAAATTGTTTCGTACAGCGATTGCATTTTGTTTGGCGTTTTAAGGAGTTGAAGGATTCAGGATAGCCCTCATTGAGGGGAAACACGTCTATACCTGGAGTCGGTTGCATTTTTTATACTAGAGCACACGTACACGATTGTACTCGATACCCAGTCCATGGCCTTTCAGCGTTCCACAAAGAAACGATTACGACCCTAGATTCAGAGATAGCTAGTTTACGTCACAATACTTAAACAATATATCCTTGAACAAGATTATACTGTAATTCCAATTCGTTGATGCTACCTTTTTAAACTGTCATTCCTCGTGAATGCTATCTGTAAATGCCCTTTATGAATCCGCTTGAGTGCTCGAGTCTCTGTGGAGATCTCTGCTAACTAACATACATGTTTGAAACGCCCATGTTGGCTAAAGGGTATCGTATAATATCAAAGAAACGCCATGCGCTTTTGCAACATGCTATCAGCTCGTTACTCATCATCTTCATCATCCCAGTCACTACCCACATCGGCCCAGCCCGCCATATATCGCTCACCACCAAAATCTCCGATCTGTCTCAAGTACCGAGCCCGACCTTCATCCTCCTGCCACTGACGTACGATGGAATCGTCAGACGCGCTGACCAATTTGCCATCGTAACTCCAGCTGACGTTCGAAACTTCACGCTGATGGCCGTGGACAAGAGCTGTGCCATTCCGGAAGATGGGGATTGTAGAGGAGGTGGGTTCAGCGCCTGCGGCAGATGAGAATGAGCGGGAGGGTGCAGGTGCAGATCCAGGTGGATCAAGGAGATGAGCGCGCTGGGCACAAGCAGATCGAAGATATCGCTCGTCTGTGGGGAAGAGCACGACTGAAGACTCAGAGCTACCCACTGCAAGGAGGTCAGATGAATGGGAGAGGCCCTTGGGTCGCATTCTGCACTTGACAAAAAATGTTCGTGCTGCGAAAGAGTCATGTTTGAAACCATAAAGAGGTCCTAGGCCTTGGGCTTCGATTGGTCTCCTCTTAGTAGCGAGGTCTTTGAGCTCAGGAGCGTGGCCGAGCATGAGATGAGACATGGAGTAAGCGTAGATTGTGTTATCTTTGCACACTGCGTACATACGGGCGGCATCACTGCTGAGAGACAGAGAGGTGATGCCATACGAACGCCAGGCGTGGTTGGAGGGGACGGTGGTAGCTGAGAGAGGCGTGCTCTTTTCTTGGTGACGACGGTTGATGTACCGAAGGTCCCAGAGCTTGACAACAGCTTCGGCCTCAGAAGCGGAGAGCAAGAGATGTTCACGACCAGCGGGAAGCCATTGGATTGCAGTAACAGAAGCAGGGGAGGTTTTACCATGAGCAGTACGTTCATGGGTGTTGTCAAGAGTATTCACGGTCGAGGCCTGGAATGGTCTGATGGCCTCATCTCGAATAGTGACAGTTCGACGACCTGTCTCACTGCTACTGAGAGATGAGAAACTTCTTACATGAGAATGAGGACACCTCAAATCCCATAGCCGAATTCGACCAGCCTTGTCCGATGTTGTCAATACGTTGCCAGTAGATTGGCCCTTTTGCCAAGCAATCTGTCGAGTCGAGTTGTAATGGCCATCTGCAAGTCTAGCAGCAATAGACTTGGTCGTGACATCCATAACCAGAGCTGCGTCACCAGCTGTAGTCGCAAGACGCATATCATCTTGGGAAAAGTCCATATCCCAGATGGCATTATCATGGACCGAGTGAACACCCAAGTCCTTTCCTTCGTTGGGATCATCGTTTGGAGAAGTGTCGAAGAACCTAACACAACCTTCTTCATCACCGACAGCCGTCACGGGGGCATTGTGAGTGCTTGTAAGGCAGAAGGGGATGGTACGGCTGCCACTAGGAGTTAGACATTCATAAGAATCGATGCAGCGGCTGTGAAACCTTGCGGTCTCAGTTCGAGGGTCGCATGCTGGTGTGTGAAGATATGGTTGGCCAGTTGAATATCCAAGTCCATGCTCTCGGTTGAGTAATTGTGATGCGACGCCTCTATCGGCGAACTTTCGGATTGGTCTAGGTGCGTAGTTGGCTAGCTCCTAGTGATGATGTCAGTGACGCCGGGGACTCTGGAGATAATAACATACGTTAACAGATTGAGGTTCCTCGGAGATGCTGGATGTATTAATGAGAAAGGGAGACTTTTTAGGCGTTCGAGCAACTCCACGGCTGGTCTTGAAGAAACTGCTCTGAAGTGGTGTAAGTAGAGATCGCGTGAGCAATTTCTGACCCAGCCAAACTTACCAGGGTAGCTTTTCTATAGCTATCAAGACTCTCCAGACTAATTTGGCTTTCTGACATTTGAATTTCATTATCATAACCGAGAAGTGTATTGCTTGAGGAAGAGGTAGTTGTGGTACTGAACCGAAGTGGTGGCATATCATCCAAGTTCAGTGTTGGCCTTTTGAAGGTAGCCTCATCACCCGAAGCCTCGGCCTGAAGCTTTCTCTTCCGCGATTCATCTTGGAATCTATCACTTGGAGAAGAAGGTAGAATGGGATCACTGTGAAAAAGCGATTGGGGCGAAATGGGCTGCTGATTAGTATCAGACTCGTCTAAGCTCCCAAGAGCAGTTCTAAACTTTGGCAACGGCTGAGTCTGAAACTGTCTTGGTTGCCAGAAGCGATTAAAGCGACGGGGTGTTATGGAGGGTGTTCCTTTTGGTCGTGACGATGATGCAGGCGTTGGAAGAGTATCTGGGCCATCGGAGGACATGACAGGCAACGATGCCCTGTTGAAGCCGCGAGAGGCTGGGCTGGGCTTGGGAGTCGAGTCTGACGATATATGCTGGCGAAGAGGTCACAGTTCACGAGTTGATAAGACGAATTCTTGTGTAGACATAGGTAGATCAGAACATGTCGAAAATTGAATAGTTATGGTGGAAAGAAGAGGCTCCAATTGCAGAATTAGTTTGGTTGCCAGAGGAGCCAAAAGGCCGGGCTGGGATGGGGTTGAAGCGAGACGAGAGTGGACCATGCCAATGTCATAGGCCAAAGACGCGGTCGCGAAACCGCGGAGCGTGTAAATGGGCGATGTTCTCGCGTAAAATGGATTTTTGCTGGTAGCGCCACAGTTGGGGAAGACGTCAGTGCAACTAGCCGACGTCAACTGTGGCTCAAAGCTCTACTACTGTAGCTGCAAGGGTCAACGATGCGGATGTGGCGACTCCCGCTTTTGGCGGTGGCTGCAGGATTGGATTTTCTTTTTTCCCCCTGAATATGATATCTTTCGAATGATCATTTTAACCCAAGACAAGTAATGAAGTAATGAATCACGGCTTCGCAGGGGGTCGTTGACGTGATGAGAAGCAATTGAGTCATAACTGGAGTTCAAGCGAAACCGGGAAATAAAGAATCGAGTTCTTGAGTCACGCTTTGAACGGGACTTGAAGGCAGTTCAACTGACGAGAGCCGTGGTCTTCTCCACTATCAGCGGGCCATTCCCCGGAATTTCGAACTCTTAATGCAAGGATAGAAGCAGTCTCGTGAACGATGCCATCAGTGATTGCTGCAGGTACCTACTTTCGACTATGAAAATATGTATTCTAGGAACACCTTACATATATGTGATACACATCACCGCATATGACAACTCGTCAGCACCAATAGCTTCCATGCAGTATCGTGGCCATCTCACGTTGGTTCTGTCACTCAAATCCTCAAATCCTTTAATCATTTAAAGTGCCCCTATTTTCACTCATCCCCATTGGCCACTCTCCCCATCCCTCTCAGCCTTGTCTTACCTTTAACCTGGGCTTGTCTCCCGCCAAAGCCGATGGCCCGTTCACCGATAGCCACTCCTGGCATCCACTGGAAGAAGCAACACAACCCTTGAGAGTCCCAAGGCCAATGGTGTCATCCCTCACCATAATCACTCTCTCACAATCACTGTCCTCCCCGTCTCCGTAATACGCAATCCCTTATTTTTCTCCAGACATTTTTGTTCCTGCACCTCTCTCTTATTATTCTTTCTCGCACCTGTCCTCCCTCTTGACCTATTTGTTATTTTCCCCCGGCCCAGATTGATTTCTTTGCGCGCACAAGGTAAAACCATGTGCCGTTTTCTGGTGAGTCCCCTATAATCAAGATCCCTTATCTATACCTCCGAAGCCGGCTTCTTTGGTCACACGCAGAACACAACGCTGACACCGTAACTCTTTCAGGTTTACAAAGGGAGTGACGAGATTCTTCTATCAAAGCTGATTCTCGATCCTACTCATTCTATTCTCAAACAATCATTCGATTCTCGGTTGCGTCTCGTGGGTCAACCTCAATCAATTTCTTTGACCGACAATCAAAGGAACGTCATCTCATAACTGACACATACAACCATCTACAGGATACGAGACGAGGTCAGAACAACGCAGATGGTTTTGGCATAGGCTTCTACACCGACCCTAAGCTTGGCTCAGCGCCTTGCCTTTTCACATCGACCATTCCCGCCTGGAATTGCACCAATCTGCAGCGAATCGCTTCAAAGACCGCCTCCCGCCTAATCTTTGGCCATGTTCGTGCTACGACCGAAGGCTCCCTAAGCGAAGACAACTGCCACCCTTTCACACACGGTAGTTTGATGTGGATGCACAATGGCGGTCTGGGTGGGTGGAAATACATCAAGCGTCGCCTGGGCGAGCGTCTCGCCGACAAGTGGTATTTGGGCGTCAAAGGCGGAACAGATAGCGAGTGGGCATTTGCCCTCTTCCTCGATACTCTTGAGCGACTTGGCCACGACCCAAGCGCTTGCCCCGAAACTGGCTTTGGTCCGACTATTCTTCGAGAGGCTATGAAGCGCACGATCGCGCAAATCAACGAGATGACCGATGCGATTCCCGAAAGCATACTGCAGAACGAGGATGTCGATACCAGAAGTTTGCTCAACTTTGCTGTCACCGACGGTCATAGCGTGATCTGCACTCGATACATCAGCAGTTCCAAGGACGAGGCGGCCAGCTTGTACTATTCTTCCGGAACCCAATGGACAACACGAACACAATCCGCGAGTGACAAGCAGTACCAGATGGAACGCAAGGATCGGGGCGCTGACATTGTACTTGTTGCAAGCGAGCCCCTGACGTTTGAGAGAGGTATGCAAAATGCTCTGGGTATGGAAGAAGAGAGGGCTAACTTGAAGCAGAGAATTGGGTCAACGTACCAACAAATTCTATCTTGACAATCCACAGGCAGACCGTCATGGTCCATCCAATAATCGACAAGTACTACGAACGTGATCCTCACCACGTTCGCTCCAGTGCATTTGTCCAGGCCAAGGGACTTACGTCAAATGAAAAGAACCGAAGTGACGTTGCTAGTCCCGCGGGAGTTGATCGGCAGCAACAGGAGCTTGAGGGCTACCGCAAGATGATGACAAGCACTCTCAACTTTGGCCCACCTAGGAGCCTCAGTCCTGATATGTGCCGTCAAACCAGAAAGATAGCCCCTGTGTGTGAGTCGATACCTGTGCCTCAACCACAAGCGCAGCCTCCACCTGCACAGACAACCCCTCCAAGTGAACAAGGCAACAAACCAGCCCCAGCGCAGGGAAACATCAAAGTTAAGAGACGATCTGTCCAGCTGCTGGATGGCAACCAAGGCCATAGTTCAAACGATTACGATCAAATCTCCGATACCGAAGAGCCAGCGAGGGCAGACGTGCATAATCCTAGGAAGCTTTCGCGGTATTTTCCCGAGCTGACTCTCGCATCGCATGCGGGGTCTTGAAAGACGGGGGAGGGGAAGGCTGGGAAACAGAGCAACGTACTCTGGGGAGATGGCATGATAGAAGGGGCCGAACGGGTGCGCGATTTGGTTTGAGTTTATTTTATGACCGTGTGTACTTCGGCGCTTGTGGCATGGTGTTGAGGTGTGAATTTCAGTGGGTGTATTCTACCTAGATTGGCATTTCGGAATGTTTTTTTCGTCTCTCTTTACTTTCGTGGATACCCTCTTATCGGAACCATATCGGGTCATAAGAACAAAATGGGAGTCAAAGTTTACTGTACGACGACGTCTCTGTGCTTCAAAGGACTCGGTCAACATGGTGACAGACGCGTTTAACTTCTAGGCAACAATGGCTTTTGCCGTCTCATTGTCAAGCCAGAGTGCTTATTCGCTGTCACTCGCCCCTTTCACGGTCAAATGCGCGTGAGAGTTCAACAGCTCCCACATAATATCACGACACAGGACACACAGGTGCGCCATACTGTTGAGACATTGGCAAATGGGGGGAAATACGTGGTGGTGATGACTTCAGAGGCAGAGTGTTGCTCCATGTCTGCTTCCAAAAGAGCCTGCCCTCAACGATGACAACCGATTCAACTGTACCTTACCCTCCTTAACTGCCAAAGGACGTTTGGCGTCGCCCAAGTCGCCAAAGCGGTGCTTTTCAACGCTTTTGCAACCACCTAAACTCTACATTCATTGCCTCTTCAAATCTACTTAAACGTGAAGCTCTCGTCACCGCATCCTTTCCTCTTCCCCCCTGACTATACGACGCATATACTGAACAGCGAGTAACACTGAGCAGCGACATGCCTTGCGGTATCGCCATCATTCGGTACGAGCAATGTCTGCACATGCTCCTCTTCAAGGTCGGATGCACTCGAGGTTGCACAGAGCTCTGCCCTCCATCGCGTCAAAAAGTCCTCGTCGTCACTAGTTACCTCTGGCTCTGTGAGGATTGCCACAAGCGTGAACTGAACACAGAACTCGCCCAGCGAGACCTCAAATGGACAAACCTTCAACGCGGAGTCCCCCAGGACTATCCCCCCGAGCAACGGAACATGCTGAGCATCGTATTGCAGAGCCGCGAGTGCCTTGACAACGCGTTCCGCAACAGTGCCCGCGCCATGAAGCTCGAAGAGATCCAATGGGTGGCAGAGTGGACGTATGAGTATGGCCTTATGCTGTACGATGTAACGGTCGCGAGGAGATGGGTTCGAAGCAGGGCTATGAGGAGGATAGACCAGCTAAGGAGCTTGCGTCTTTGGGATCTTGTCGTGATCAAAGATGGACTACGATGTTCTAAGGAGCTCTTCGAGGACCAACCAGAGGAAACATACTGGACGATCAGTGGTGAGTAAAGACTTTCAGGGGTATTACAGAGGAGAGAACCTGACTTAGCCCAGAGCAGTTCGCCGAGCAACATTATGACCGAGCCTGCGAGGTACAACTCCATCAACCAAGTCGACCACAGCCCCCTTTGTTTGTTGAGATTGAGAATACACATACACCTGAGACAAAGGAAAGCACTGAGTCCCCTGACATGATGGACTGGATCCAAGATGTCGAGGATGATGATGACAAGGACCCCGTAACTGAGCAACCTCCTCCATCACAGCCACTCCCTGACGAATAACTCCATGACACTGCTACGACATACGACTAATCGCGTCTCGCTGAGCCGGTAGTTGCACCCTAGGTACCAAGCAGGCGGGCCTCGAGGAGGAGACCCGAAGCTCTGGTCGGCAGACGCGGTTATCAGCTTTGATTAAGATGCCGTAACACAAACTCCCCCAGCGTTGCAATACACCCACGGCCATGGCCACAGCACAGCACAACCCACGCTCGCCCGCATCATTCTGTATGTGCATAGTTTCAAGTAAGAGGTATAGGAAATCGAAACTATTCTCAGATTGATAACGTACATGTGATTGCGGGCGTAACGTTGAATCTAACCCCATGACAACTCCACGTTGGTTAGGCAGTTGGTCATACCCATCTCCATCTGTTTTGCACTTCCACCCCTTCCCCTTCCCTCTTCCCTGATAGTTCATTTCTCATTTCTAGATGTATTCTTTTAATGTCTTACACCCCATCCCACCCTATTCCGATCTACCTAATCACCACTGAGGAACCCAAGCCAATTTGTGTTTGACCTACCTCGTCGGGAATAGCATCAATCTCAGAATGACAAACCTCATCAGCCTCAGGTTTAGTCTGCCCTGTATGCACACCACCCCCCATCCCCCCTCCCCCCACCCCCCGCCCTTTCTCTTTTCCCTCCTCAAACCCGCCTTCTCTCTACTTTTTTCTTTCCTTTTTTTCCCCTTTATCTTTCCGCCTTTCTCCC
>JAAOAS010000112.1:0-41355 GCA_013396035.1 Fusarium pseudocircinatum
CCGGTGTTGTATGTTTTTTGCCGTTCAGCTATTCTGAACTATGCGACAAAACATTCGAAACGAATCTCTTTTTATCACTGTTCAGTTTTCAGTTGCTGGCACTTCCTTATTTATTCTTCTGGCTCTGACTCTTCCACTGGCATCTCAAACCCAAGCCCTACTAAAAACTCCGCAATGTCAGGTTTCTCGCGAGAGCATTCTACTAAATCCTCCTCTTCTAGCGCATTGATATCTGCACCGTGACTGATGAGCAGTCTGACTGATTCCAAGCACCCATATACTATCGCATGGGCCAAAGGTGTGAGTCCATCTTCATCGACTGCAGCGACATTGGCCCCGCATTCCAATAACCGTTTCACTGTATGTGACGAATCTCCAATCTCAGCTGCGATATGCAACGCTGTTTGTCCATTCGCCGCTTGAGCCTCAATATTATCACCGCGATCAACAAGCGACTGGATCAGTGTCTCCCTGGCTCCAAAATGAGCAGCGAGGTGAAGGGGAGTATACCCCTTCATATAACATCGCCACCTCTCCTCCTCAGCTTCAAACTCATCATAGCTCTCTTCATCAATATACGGCCATGCTTCGGCAGCTTGAAGGTAAGAGTCTACCGATCTATGTGAAGTTGTCATTTTTAGAAAATCTCTGTCGTAAGGCAGCGATGGCAAAGTTGCAAGACTTGGCGCAAGAGTTCTGGCGGCATAGCAAAGAAACGGATGTGCCTTCAATCTCTCTTTGAGCTCTTGTGATGACTTGCACGCGCCTTCGTGGTCGCTTCTTGTCAAGTATAGAAATGTTGCCCTGATGTGTCGCGCATGGTATTTGTCGTCAAATGCTTCATTCCGTAAGTAGTCCAACAGCAACGGAGATCGCAACTTCATAATCTTCGTTTTAGAGTCGATGAAGGCAAAATCGGCGCAGGCGTTGGAGATTTGTGTAAGAGTAAACACTGTATTGTCCTCGTCTCTGATACCCCAGGCGATGAGAGCCTCCCAAAGCATTGATGGAGTAAAGGTGTATCCGTTTTCCTCGCCGTATACGAGATAGTAAAGCGAGCAGAGAGTTATCTCTGAATATTTTGAGGCTTGGATCTCGTTGACTAGAGCTCTGCAAAAGGCCTGGGAGACACCGACACTAGAGTTTGGTGACCAGGACTCTACCAAGCTGAGAAAATCCGCGTTCGGTCGCGATGCGATGTTGCTGAACCAAGTCGGTATGATGGGAAGAAACCTAGTAGACTTTAGCCATTGCTATCACGAATACATAGCGAGTCATACCGCCCATCAGCCATTTCCATAAGTTTCTGATATGGAAACAGCGTGGCATGGGAATCATCCAGCACCTCATCCAGCACCTCAGCACTGACAGGTGCCTCGTCCATAGCTTTCGCGTGGTAAAGACTCAGATCCTGGTCGGTAGCACGTGCTGTGATCGTGTCGATACCAAAGGCGTCTGAAAGTGCTTGTGATGGCGGGCCCCGACTGGTCAGCATTATTCGTAGTTGGGTCTTCTCTTCCAGCAGAATTTTGATCAGCTCATGCAAGCCAGCCTCATTTGAGGAGTCGACTCCATCTAGGATGATGACAATCCTACAGAACGCCGATGCCAGCATCTGCAGTATAGTCATGGTACTTTCGGCATCTCCCAAGCCATCTTCAATGGTCTCCAAGACTTCGGCTGCTAGCGTAGAATTTTCCGGAAGTTGTGATACCAACTGTCTAGTGATTGAGCGCAGGGCAAGGCTGTAGTCAGCGAGGTTGAATTGCAGCTCATGTCGGCCGAAATGGTATACGGCAGCCCCGGTATTTGGTAAGATCTGATCATCTAGAATGCGGCTCACGAGATTTGAGGTAATAAAAGTCTTGCCCGTTGCGCCTAATATTCGTTAGCCAGGCACGAATAAGCCATGGACGTTGGTGAGATACTTGGTCCATGGAGCCAAAGCACGCGGCCGTGATTCCCGCTCAGCCAATCCTGAGTCGTCTCATGGTCGAAAAACCACTTCGCGACCCCGGGAATACGCGCATGATTGAGAAGTCGCTGTTGAGTGGCTGATTGATCACCCGGATTTAACTTTCGAAGCAGGGTTTTCCGGTCACTCAGTTGCATTATGAAACGTGTCATGCAAGTATGTATAAACGGTTAAATATTTAATAACTCAGGGCTAGGTATTTATCTGATGTTACCTTGCACGATTGACCGTGGCTCAGCGGAGAAATGCACAGCCGCTATTCAAGGATTGGCTGCGTCGTATAATCACGCCCCCCACTCGCTAGTTCTGAAACATGCTCGTATTATAAACAAAAAGGGAGCCTGTTCCAGGCATCAACTAACTAATTATTCCCAGTCGTAAGATTCTGGAAGATCAAATCAATTCTCTGCTTGCCTTTCGGGTCATATTTTTCCACGTATCTCTCCCCAAAAGGCTGCATTCAAGTGTCTGCAACATACATATCAGTAAAAGCCACGCAATAGGCAGCAGAATTACTCACCATATGTCGTCTGAGGCTTCGTGTCACAAAGCCAGATGATATTGTCGTTGACACTGTCTTTGAGATCACTTTTCGGAAAGGCTTTGGTAATTGCAGCATAGTCCTCTCGCGAAACGCCATAAGCTGGTCCTAGAAAGTCCATTGCAATGCCCTTTGATACAACCTGCACATCAAGTTCCTTGAAATATGATATAGACCTTTCTGTGTGAAGTGCAATCGCGTCCCATACAAGCTGAACATTCCTCTCATGCCAAAACCTTCCATCTTGGTGCTCCCGCAGGAACGCACGCGCTGCGAAAGCCCCATCTACCTCGAACCGACGGTCAGCGCTGATCATGGGCGACGCTTCTGTCGTGTCCCAGCCAAGGTCATGCAAGAGGGTAGCGACAGCGTGGACTTCGAGGTCGATGCTATGACTGAGGGTTTCGTTGGCATTGATCATGAGGACTCCGTAGAGCCAAGACCTCATGACGTGCTTGTAGATGGGGTAGGTACTGTGCTTCAACGCAAATGCTTCAGCATCCTGAACGATTGGCGTGTTGATGACTGATATGCCAGCGACTTTTCGCGTAGGAAATGACAATCCATTAACGTCACCTTTACAACTGCCATAGGAAAGAGTCACAAGAAAGACAATAGCTCTGACCCAGTGGATGAACATGATTGTTGTATTGCGCGGTAGTTCGGAGTTCAGAGGGCTGCATCATGGTTACTTGGCCTTTGACCAATATATAATGCATAGGATTATAAATCACCACAATTGTAGAATTAATAATCCACCAACTTTGAGCAAGAATTGCTGACGTGAGACTCCACAAGGCATGAGAAAATGTCATACGGACCGACGGTATAGAATCACGAAAAAAGACAGTACAGTGCTTGTGCAAATTCCTCGGTATCCTTCAGTGCCATGATAGGGAAGAAGTACTTGAATAAAAGGGACTAAAGGCTTACATTTATGCACTGGGGACAAGAGTTATCCCAAATGCACAATGTTCTATCAATACTTTCGCGCATATCTATCTCTAATCTGGATTTCATGGCAACTACGTTTCTGTTATTGAAAAGGACTTATGTGTCTTGTCTATGCCTTATCATATGTTGCATCTATACGTGCACTGATGTATTACAAGGTCTAAGCCCATGCTTCAAAACTATATCATAGTCTATAAATGTTTTCACTGAGGCTCTAGTCTCTATCTATTGCAATGCCTATGGCCTTGAATACTTATGGCTAGTCTGCTTTTAAGATCCAAGTAAGGTATTGCGCCATCAAGCCTTACTAACCTCTTGAAGCGGCCAAACCATGTCAGGAATGCGATATCCCAGTCTGTCCATGTAGTACGAGGTATCGAGTCCGTGAACTCTCCAAGCAATGACTCTCTCACCACGTTCTTCTACTAAACCAAAGTTAGGTTTCATGATATCCAGATGAGGACTCACATGTCTCGAAGCATCGGGCATCTCCCAGGTTGACATCATGAGAAGCTCATCTCCGGTTAGGAGACTCATCAGCTGTACGAACTTGTCATTTGAAACCGTGATGACCTCGATATCGCCAGGCTTCATCAACTGACAGCATTGGCGAGTACCTGGCTGGACGTCCTTTGACTTTGATAGCGCGAAAATTGTCCATGATGTCCATTTACCCATGAAAATGTTGAGGGGGAACGGCTGAGGGGCAGTGCCTGAAGGGATCGGATGACGCCTAAAGAGGTAAGAAGTCGCAGCTTTGCGGCTCAAGAGGAATGATACAAGATCGTGTGCAATCGAGAGCTTAGGATGGGGGTTGGCGGTGGTGATCTGACCATTCTCATCAGTAGCCTCCCTGCGAACGAATTCGATGGCTGACTTCGTACGCATCTCCTCCTGCTTACGGTATTCCTCATTTTTCATTTCATGACCAATTTCATGTCTTTCAGAATAAGACTCAACGAACGACAGAACATCGAAGTCTTTATCGGCCTCGACGTCTACAATAAGCGAGCTGTTACGGTCCATGGCGTAAAATGTTGCTGTAATTTTAGATTTGTTGTTGTTTGGTACTGGTAATTCTGTGGTTAGTCAATAAGATAGGGAGCAGGCAAAATAATTAGAAGCCCAGGCTCTTAAATACTAAGTAACCAGATGCATTCGCGCAATGCGGTGTTCTGTTCTTATGTTCAGCATCATGTCTCAAAACTGTCAAAGGACTTTGTGTAGACAAAGGGCGATGCTTTGTAGCACTGAACAAGAGCAGTATGTCCCAAACACCAAGGGACAAAGAATAGCCTACTACCTAAAGGCCATAAAGGCAAGTCATTGTAGCTGGGCGAACATGATGCTCTCTGAACAATCCATCTGCCATGTTCAAAGCACTAAACACTTCAATCGTCGCCCAAATCCGTCTAGCGTGCACTAGGAACTTTTGCATCTTAAGCTTATTCGTATGGTTCATGATCCCTGTCCCCAAGCTCTTCATCCACCTTCCAAAACCGTGCAACCTCAAGAAATAACTCGCCATTGCCCAATTAAAGCCCCTCGGCATTCTTGGTCTCACGGGGTTATCGTTCTTTGCCAAGATGACCCTCATTTGGTGCAACGTCGATCGGGCTTGGTCACATTTTAGTGCAGTAAAAGTTCGACTCTCGTTGGTGCAAGCAAAAGTGCCTGGGAGCCGTCACCGCTAGCGATAAGGCCTCCACTAAAGCAGTCTGCTGGCGATCATCATAGCAGCTGCTTGGCTAGATATGACCTTCCAGAAGCGAAACTGTTTCCGTGAACTTGTGTTTGTCATGATTCCCCGCCGTGGATTGGCCTCTTGGCATTGAAATTGCCTCTGATTGCGTGACCTGTTTATCTGTATAAATAGAGACTCTCCGCCTTTATAACACTCCCCGCTTTCGTTGTTACGACCAGTTCAAGTATCGTACATCGTCAGCATGAAGTTCAGCACTGGTGTCGCCACATTGTTGGCGCTGGCTCCCAGCCATGGCCTCGCCAAGACTCAGAAGCTGGAGTCCAAGAAGATCCAAGCTGACATGAAGACCAAGAAGTAATTACCTTTAGCCCTCGTACCAGCGAAAAATTGTTAACAATATATAGCCTCATGTCAAACCTCGAGGCCTTCAACGACATCGCCTTCGCCAACGGCGGTAACAGAGCCTTCGGTCTTCCCGGATACGACGCTTCAGTAGACTACATCTTCAAGCGCATCTCAAAAGTCAAGACCGCCAAAGTCTGGAAGCAAAACTTCCCTGCGCTCTTCGCGTTCGTAGACTCAATTGAACTCAAGGTTGACGACACGCCCGTCTATGTCTACGGCCTGACCTACTCCCCTTCAACCTCCACAGAAGGCATCACCGCCGAGATCGCGCTCGGTCCCGAAGGTGCAGCAGGTTGCGACGCCTCATCATACGATGATCTCGACGTCAAGGGTAAAATCGTTCTCGTGCAACGCTTCCGCTGTCCTACCGGCGGAACTCTTGCTGGAAGAGTGATCCCTGCTGCTGCAGCTGGAGCGTCCGCTGTCATCATCTACCATGATCTTACGACAAATGTGACTGCTGGTTCTCTAAGTCAGCCTGATCCTGAGAAGCATGTCCCAGCTGGCTTCATCAACCTTGTTGATGGCGAGAAGATCAAGGAGAGAATCGAGGCTGGTGAAACTGTCACAGCGCACTTTCAGCAGACGCAGACTATTGAAGAGAGGATTACGCAGAACGTTATTGCCGAGACCAAGGGTGGTGATCCTCGTAATGTCATCATGGTTTGTCTCCCAGTCCAGTGTTCAATAGCAATACTAATTGCCTCTCAGCTCGGTGCCCATCTTGACAGCGTTCAAGCTGGTCCCGGTATCAACGACGATGGTATATCACCCGCCGCGTTTCATCATGACTCCACTAACATAATTAGGCTCCGGCTCATCCCTCATCCTGGAGCTCTTCCTCGCCCTCTCCAAGTACAAGACGAAGAACAAGATCCGTTTCGCATGGTGGGGCGCCGAAGAGAACGGCCTTCTCGGCAGCAAGCACTACACCTCTACCCTTCCCGCCAAGGACGTCAACGACCTTCTCGTATATCTCAACTTTGACATGGTTTCCAAGGGGTTCTTTGGCGTTGCTGACACTGATGGAAGCTCTCATGGGTCAAAGGCTCCCAAGGGCTCTGAGGTCACGGAGAAGATCTTCACAGAGTACTTTGAGAGCAAGGGTATTGAGGTTACGCCTGCTGTTTTGACCAATGGGAGTGATTATGCACCTTTCTGGCAAAACTTGAACAAGCCTTTCGGATTTCTGCATACTGTAGGTTGACCTATTTTGTCATGCTTTTAAAACTAACCAGGATTTAGGGCACGGCTGTTGCGCAGGATCCCTGCTATCACCAGGCTTGCGACACCATTGACAACCCCGATTCCAAGACCCTCACCATCAACGCCAAGGTAAGCCCTCTACTCAGGTCCTGACTACGTGTAACTCTAACACAAACAGGCTGCTGCACACATTCTGGCTGTCCTCGACGACAGAGGAACGAAGCTCATCCCCAAGACCAAGACTAGCGCGGCTTCGTTGCAGGGTCTCCAGGAACGAAGTGTCGGCCCTGATCTGGCTCAGATCGACGAGCTGGAGGCTATGGGCATTCGACACTTGGGATGCGGTATTCACGAGATCTAGAGCTATCCCTCGAAAGGTCGAGATGATGAGAAAATGAGGTGATGAGTTATGAGGAGTAGCTTGCTGATAAATGAAAACAATCTGAACGTATTTGATGCACGATCTCATTCGCCCGTGAACGTGTCCACAGACCTCCACTTCCAATTCTTAAACCTCTCATAAGACATTGGATCCGTGCCCCAATAGTGACATATGTCCTCCGCCGTCAACATTCTCCAATCCCTTTCAAACTCAGGCGGTCTCGGCGCCGACGTATCAACTCCTTCATCCCACACTATCGCATCGTTTCTCTTTGCCCAATCTTCGCCCGTCACTTTACAGCCTTTGCTACGCTTACATCTCTGCCCACAAGATGGGCACTTATAGTTCTTCCAATCTTCTTCATGATCGCGTTTCCAACCGTCGGATTTGCCGTGGGGATATGAACATGATCGCCTGGTATGGCCCATCTCGTTTTTGAGTCTGTTATCATAGTAGCGTTGTGAGAGTTCTTGAGTATTGTAACGTTGAGGGTGACCGTGGCGAAGAGAGTCGCGGTAGAGTACGTCTGTTGTTACCCAACAGCTCGAACCTCTTTCTAGATATGTCTCGAGAACGTAGTCGCTTTTCGTGAGCATCACTCCGTCACATATGTCTTCTGTATTAAACTCGATCGGCATGGATCGGTCCGCTATCGTGATCTTCACTCGCTCTAGTTCAAGCTTTTGAAGAAGTTCCTTGTTTGCTGGGTCCTTCGTCTGTGCTTCAGAAAGGTAAACCTCAAAGTCATCACGAGACATCCTCCAATTACCAGGCTTGGAGTTCTCTAGAAGCCATTTAAGCACAAAAGCGTCAAAAGGGTTGGAATGGCCGATGATGTAATGGTGACGGAGACCAGGCGGAGGTGAGCTTCGAAGTCGTGGAGCACCAGTTCCAGCAGGGTCGTTGTGAACTTTCTGACCAACCCATGACCATAGAAACATGCTGAGATTGGCCCAACAGCCTTCATAATATTCTCTTCCTTTGTATTTGTCGATGATGGTGCGTATGTAAGCGATCCTTGTTGTTATCGGTGGAGCCGTCATGTCTTCCATTGCTGCTGGAACAAGTCGATTCGCGTATCCGATGGGACTGAGGTTCAAAACCCGGAAGGTAAATGAGCCTGTGGAAGGACAAGACTCAGTGTTGACAATTTATTGATTCAATGTCGCGAACAATTTTGGCCGTCTTCTTTTACCGCTGCCAGGTGAAATGTTGAAGATGAAGTCGGCAAGTGACTCACCGCGAATCGAACCATCTCAAATACGAAACGAACCTGGAGTTGGTGTCTAGATCCTAATCAAGTAGCTCCAAGTAGCTGTTAGCCCAGCTGAAGCGCTGAAGTGACCTTCCAGGTACCCGCCTCAAACCCAACGCTAAAATAGTCTTCAGTCTTTGTCATGCTTCTGTCAGACTTCCTCCAAATCCTCACGACAGCATTTCACTGCGAGATCAGGCGACTAAATGAAGACTTGCACAAATTTCATGCGAAAATAACATATCTTCTAGCTCTGGGTATTTCTATGCTTTATCTATTCTATAATCTACGACCAATACTTTCACTGAAACCTGATGCCCTCAGCCTTCTCATAAGCATAAGGAACACTGGGCGTCTTCCATCGCGGCGTCACCTCGTCATCGCTCAAGCTAACAACAGGCTTCAGGATACTCAACTTCTTTCCATCGAAAGCGCTCCTCTCAAAGGTCTGGTACAATCCACCATTTTCCGATAACTCCTTACCGAGCACTCTCTTCCAGCCATCCCAAACCGTCATCAAAAGATCAAGAACATGATGCGATCCTCTCATCTCGGCCCATTGAAAGCGTTTCGCACACTCGGCCACTGTTTCGGGTAAGTAGAGACCGATGTCAGGTCGAAGAGCGAACGCGTTGACTGCGACGAGAGATGCGTGAACAGCGTAGCTTCCGCCCTTGGTGGCGCGATCGCGAAGGGCGAGAAGGGTACCTACTGCGCCGAGAGCGCCGGTGGTCATGTCGCTGATTGGTAGTGAAGGTAGGACAGCTTCGTTGTCGGGCAGGTTGAGGGAACAGCCAGTGACATATGCTGATCCAGCAGCCGCATCAGCGATCTGTTGCCAACCGGGCCTCTCAGCATAATAGCCATCAGGGCCATAGCAATTCTCTGAGACGTGAACAATACCACGCCCCCGCTCCCCAGCCATTTTGAGGATGTCGTTCAATCCGAGGCCAAATTTGGGCATCTTGTTCATACGGAATCCTTGGATGAATACATCTGCCTCGGCGATAAGAGACTTGATGATAGCTGCATCCTCGGGCTTCCGCAGATCAATAGCGATAGTGCGCTTTCCAGCGTTGAGAGTAAGTTGCATAATGTTGATATCGGGCAAGTGAGGGGGATTGACCCTGATAACGTCGGCGCCGAAGCTTGAAAGAATCGTGCCGATTTGAGGACCGGCGATAACGCGAGTCATCTCAACGACTTTGATACCAGCCAATGGGCGCTTATCGGTTGGGTCAAGAGGATGGAAAGCAACGGGAGGTGTAGGAATAGTTTGAGCCTGAGCCTTGACGTTAATGAGAGGATTAGCAGCGAGTGACTTGCCCATCTCGCTTTCGTTCCATTGCTTGGGTGTGAAGCAGATACTGCCGCAATTGCCGTTGACAAGGTTTGTGAACTCCAGCTTCTCAGGTGAGAGCCTGCTTGTGAACTTTGCGATGTGCGCGGCTGCTTCTTCATTGGAGGTGATGGCCTCAGATGGGTCCACGCCGATAGACTTGAGGACTGGCTCTGCATTCATGGAGCCGTGGAGGGAGTACCAAACGCCAGGATCAGAGGTAGGATAAAGCCCCGTAGTGCGATACTTGAGAGGTGTATCAACCCAGCCTCGTTCCCAATCTGGCAACAGCTTCTTCAGCTCTCCAGACTCGGCCAACTCCAGGACATCTTTGCCATCAACATATGCAGTAGCGACATTGCCAAACCAAAGTCCGGCATGTGTAGTATTAACAGTCACTTTTCGCTCTTTGTCCTCGAGACCTCGAAGAGTAAGGATCTCGTCAGCTACTACACCAGCCATGGCGTGGAGAGCACCAGCTACTGAGACAGCCTTGATAGGACCGGAGATGACTGGGAACTCGTCGCCGGTGAATCTGACCTTTGAAAGGATGGATTCATCTTGGATAAAGCCGGGTGTTTGAGAGGCGATGAGTCGGAAGATGCGTTGTGTGTCTTGGGGGACGGGGACGAATGTGCGGTCGGTATGAGTACCGGGACCGTATACATCAGGGGTTCTGGGCTCTTGTGACATATTGAAGTGGTTGCGAGATTGGGGTGAAGCCAAGAGTAATAAGTGATGAGGTGAGGCAGGTCAAGATACAGATTTGGGCGATAGCTTGGACTACGGTCGGATGCTCGTCTTTATTGCTTCAGAATAATGTTAAAGTCGGTGTAACGACGAGTTCTTGACCACGAATCTTCAATCACCAAGGATCCCATTTTTTCAACTCCACAAAATTCATGCATCGTCACCATCTCCATAATCGGCCCCGATCCGCAAAACTTCGAGTCGGCAGTTTTAGAAGCGAGCGCGAGCGGGATTCGGACATAGGAAGAATAAGTGGAATTCCATCTCCACGCAATTGCAACATGAGGCTCAAACCCCGCCACGAGAAAAGAAGTTTCCATGGACGAGAAGCTGATTTGCTGTGTTTTCTGCAGGATGACGCAGGAACGGAACGGTAGAGTGGAGAAATGCGGACGCTTCCGCACGAGAAAATTTCTAGAAGGTGAAAAAGAAGAAAACGATGAGATAACTATGCGGAGATCGGATTATCCGATGGCAAGTTTATTCCTAAGAGTGATTCATGTGCCGACATTATAACTGATATACTGCATCCGTGCTTTCCTTCGTTGCAGCAATCCCGCACCACGCAAGTATCTCTGGGTCAATACTAGATCCCTGGTGATCTTCAACTCCACACCTGCAGGTTTGGAAATGTTTCTATGAATATTGTCACAAGCCATTTGCCTAATGTCATCGCTGCTGAGATTGGTAATACTCAGCGCTTCGTTACTGGGCCATTGATTCTTCAAATCGCCATGGCCCATAACGAACTCCTTTAGGCCTTTCATACGTCCTCTCCAACTTTCAAGGACATGATGCCATCTGATATTATATCCTTTGGTCACAGAAGGAGTACGAATGTTTGCCAAGTTCGCGTGCTGATCTGGCTATCCATCACTGGTCAGGGGATTGCGTTTACGGACGTTGTATAAAATATGACAATCGTCCAAGTATAGTTCCTCTGGCCCGCCGCTGGCATTTCTCTCTCCGATACTTGCGATATAGTTAGTTTGTCGCTCATCCATAAAGGCAAATCTGCCCAGAGCTAGAACCTTAACCTGAGGCAATGTTCTAATTCCATACAGATTTATTCTCAGGAACCAGTCCCAGTACTCAGTGTAGCACAGAGATAGAGTTCTGAGATGATATCCTAGACTTGGGGATAGTCAAGTGCAGGGCAGCTTCTGGAAGAAAGAATTCATGCCTTCCTGGTTGAAAGGAAGTCAGGTTTTTGAACCTATGATACTTTGTAGTAGCCAGGAGCTTCAAATCCTGCAAGCGAGGCAGACTTGGTAATTGCTGCCAAGGATTTGAAGAAGTCAAATTGAGATCATGATAATCGGCCAAGTCGGAAATTATGAGCTCTTGAAGGTGCTCCATGCACCCAGCGACGAATTCCGGGTCATCATCTCGATATCTAGGTACGAAATAACGAAGGTTCGCCGTCTCATCTACTTCGACTTGTTTTGCCCGGGACTATAATCTAACGATACAGTGAGAGACAGTATCGAGGATTCTATATCGAAACGGCCAGCTTTCCTCGACCCTTGCTGGTTGCCATTCTCTATTATCATTCCCACAATATTCACTGAACCTCAAATGCAGGCTAGTGAGATTGTAAAAGTAGCAGGTGTAAGGAAGGGCGTTGAAGAAGCCACTCGGTAACTCTCAGGTATCGTACGAGGTGTATTCATATAGGCCAATATTCGTATAAATTGTTATCTCCTTCACGTGGGTCCACAGATGAGGCGATGTTGCAGTGGAGGTGAAGTTGGTGACGGTTCCGTAAACTCTAAGATGAAAGACCCTGAAAGCTAATGGAGTCGCTGCATCATGCGATTGGTGAGTGGCCAATCTCAAGCGAAGCAGGTCGGGCATCGGCAAAGCCGAACATATCAATGTGATGATCTCGAGCGGAAGAGGAAGGTCACTTTGATGCTCGGTCTCCATTGTTGAATACGAAGGTCTATACGACTGCAGAATGTGATGATGCAGATGCAGCTGTGCCCGAGCTCAGGCTCTCGACACGATGGAACTTTGTATCAAGCCACGTTTATATGAAATCGAGGAGTGGTCCACTGTACTAGGCTCCAGCTTACAGCCTTGAATTTCGTTGTTTGGCTGGGAATTGATTTGCTCAATACTCCTGAATGCGCTCTGAATACGTTTATGAAATGTAAATAAAACATACAAGGCATTCAAGACGATTGAACCTGACCATTTACAGCCTTGTAAATTGTCCGATAATCAGAGACAGAGTCGTAACAGTGAAGAGTGGATCTGCTCTGCAACGTTGTAAGAATCGGCGGCTAAACTGAAGCACATGCTATTTTCTGAGAATGACAGAGACATTGATGGACTATACTGAGACAAAGCTGTAGCACTGCAGATACGTAATTAAATATTACGTATACGAGCTTTATAATATGTCTGCGGCTTATGAAGCATTACAAACCTGTTCCAAAAGAGGAATGGCCGAGAAAACTCATATCCAGTTGGCGGCCGAACCATACATGGAACATACGATAGCCTCATTCCTGTGACGATCCAAAGCACTTTTGCCGTAGGATTATGATCTACAACATCTGCCGTGACTTTGAGGACAAACTCCGGGAGACATACCGAGGGTAGAATTCATGGCACATTTCTCTTTGCATGTGTATCAACAACTATGAGGGAGAGGGAGAGGAGGAAATATGTATAAATAAAGTGACATTTCCTGCCAAGAATCTAACTTCTCAACTAACAACACTCTCAATCATCTCATTAAAGCTCCAAGACCCTTTAAGTCCCTCCAAGTCCATCACGACTCACTAAGAGCCAATTTCGAGTAAGAAATCCTGTCAACCTGAGCTACTCTCCACTAACAAATCCGATTCAGAATGCATTTCACCACTCTCCTCGCTTCTGCTGTCCTTGCTCTTGGTGTCTCCGCCGAGGGGATCAACTGCCACGGCAGCAGCAACTGCGCCAACGCCGGTTTCAAGCTCACTGGCCTCCTCCGAACCGCTCAGGACCTAAACGACAATAAGTGGTACTACAACGGCCAGCACATCGCTTGCTGGCAGGCTCTCGACAAGACCGGATTCTGTGCTTTCCTCCAGAACACTGGTGGCCTTCCTGGCAAGGACATCAAGAAGCTGCTCCAAGAGCTGGTCAACCATGGATGTGCCAAGTGCGGCAGTGTCCCTGCTTTCTACCCTAGCGACAACGATATCAAGTCTCACGGAATGCTCACTGTCAACTACGTGTCCAAGACGAACTGCAACGGACTCTGCTAGAGGTTGGGCGGGTGAACGCAGTTGTCATCGGCAACTGCTCTCGAAACTTATGTCGTCGCACACGTTTCTGAGGACACGTTCTTTATCAAGTCCATAGATTCGACAGCCTACCGTTCGGTCCTTTCGTAGTCTAACTACCTAGACTGTCCTATCTTTCATAGAAAATAAGCAAAGGTTTTCCTGCATAAATATAAACAGCTCTGAGAACCCTCAAAGCTATATAATCATGGCAATCAGATGTCTGCGAACAAGGTTTCTCGTCCACAAGTAAATGAGTGTCTAATACCATCAGTATGGTGAGTAAAGATGACAACACTATAGAGCATTACTATCTGTATCCAGTAGATACACGCTTGCCTAAAATGAAATCTCCATATCATTTTATACTGGCACTTTTGTCAACCCGTTGAGTCGATCCTGGGCGGATAAGACAGGGCAGGTTGTTCGTATGCCGGACAGGCTGATCAAATCGAGTGCTGTCATACTGAGAGACCGTTAGTCCTTTGGTGGGCTTGCATTTGGCATCAGCAGGGAGTTCAAGGCTCCAGTTTTCATTGTCTGTGTATGCCCATCGCTGAATAACCTCAAAGCTTCAGGCCAAAGACCCGATCCTTGTTAACCTCATGACTCATCACCAGAATAAGCTCAGTCGAAGAAACTTAATTATACAGGCAGTAGCATCATATATGCACTGTAAAAGCTAGATAATAGACATTAGGCGCAATCTCTTTCGTGTTGGGGGATACTGCTCAATGTGTTTCTTTAGCCTCATGCCTAAAGATACATACCGCTACGGCTTTTTTTTTTCTCCCCTTTCCTTGATATTCTGTGATACGCATATTCGAATCCCTCTGCATTTAGGTTGCCCACATCGCCTGACAGTATCTTCCTTTTTTTCTAAAGTCCATTATACTGCAATGTAATCCTCACACTCCGATCCTCATACAGGGAGCACCAAAGCTAGTGTCTCTGGTAGGGCCTACTAATGCGGAGACTGCCGAATTATCTATGAACCAAAATACTGATGAGTATTCTACTTTCGTCCAAGGCAAGGGCAAGTAATCAGACTTGGAGAAGCTTTTTTAGGAAGAGGATGAGCCTGGCAACAAGTGACGAAAACTTGACCGTGTTGGATCTCTGTTGCAAGGCCCGTCTACAGTCCTTTCACACTAAGCAAGACACTAGCTCCTTTTAACAGATGGCTGGCTTTTCTGGTTTCTTTATCGATGTACATAAAACACAGACGTCTTCAGTGTTTACATACATACTGGAAGCCTTCGGCACTGGTTGTGGTCTGAGGACGCTCCAGGCCGGTAACCCGTTTTACTTCCACCATACACCAAAATACTATCGTGTTCTCATTCTTCAGCTATGTTCACAGCTAAAGCTTAACCTTTTAATCGGCAGTTATTCCCATAATACACCAAAAGACAAAAGACTCTGGTCTTGATTGTATAGCATTCCGAAAGAAGCTGACTTTGTCCCTGCCTAGGAACAGTCTATCCGTTTCCGGATCGTAGAGCCTCTACCCCATGTTGACCTCCAATGGGTTTAATATATCCTCGATCTCCCTCATGATTAGTAAACTCTCCTTCGCATTACGCTGCAAGGTATTATTTCGCTAAGTAAATTTCCAACTATGTCTCTGATCGCGGCAGGTGCATTAGAGACGGTGTTGGGCACATAATGCAACATCTCCCGCTACCTAACGGCGCTGTAAAGGTGACTCTCTGACTTTGTTCTCCCGTCTCAGTGATGCCATATACTGATGTCTGCAATAGCATTCTCTGACTAGAGCAAACTGCCAAAGGGTTGACGGAGACGTGGTAGGAGGACGCTGTTGTCGTAGCCCGCTCCGTGACAAGATCGATCCAGGGATATTAGACGCGATGATCCGGCTGATTCTATCAAGTAATCGGCAAGTTTTGGTAGTGAAGAGGCCTGGTCTACCCTCGGTATGGGCCACTGGTCGAATCTCGACGATATCGCGGTATCTCGAACAAGCTCGGCAATCCTAGGAAGCTTTTTCTCGTTTCGTAGTGGTAGCTGTTTCTGAATCGGGGCCAATTCTAATTCGGGGCTCTCTAAAACACGAGAGTCCAAAGATAGCGGAAATTCCAAATCGCGGTCCTTTTCTAGAACGACAACGGTTTGGTTGCGCCTGGGTATTGAAGGTTGTACTTGGAAAAGCGCTGGGGGTTGTAAAGGCGTGTAGGAGATAGTCGGGGGCGGCGTGTCATCAAGCTCAAAAACCTCGATAGGACTCTTCTCTTGGTTCCGTTTTTTCGCAGAGGCTCTGGGCTCTATGGGTGCATAACCATCACAGACCACTCCATGAACAAGACAACGACGACAGCAAGGGCGACGTTCATCGCATTTGATATGTCGGATCCTATCTAGTCAGCAACCTTATCTTCCTGGTAGACCTGAAATGAATCGAAGCCGATGGGCATGTGGACTCACTTGCTGCAGCGATCCTGTTAGCTGAGGGCTCGGAAGAGCACTACACTTGATGATTGTAAGACTAACCATGTTTTGCAACCTGTTCGGACCTTGCGAGCAGATGCACGTCTGTACTTGGGCTTGGCACTCTCAGAAGTGTCGGTCTTGGCTGTCATTCTACTTTGGCAAATGTCGCGACGGTACGGCGGGAAGAAGAAGAAAAGATAAGCAGAGTATAAGTCAATCCCAAAGCCTACACACATGACTCAAGCAGCCCGCTAGCGGCGTGTCATTCATAAGCTGACTCAATAGTGGGAAGTGGGCTGGGATTAAGGGATGTGGGTTTCTTCCCGATGAAAAATTACGCGTCAACAATCAGACAGTAAGGGCCACGTCAGCTAGATTCAGCTTGGTAACGAATCAGTAGTTGAGAGAGCTCTCTTAAATATGCACAATCAAATAAATCCCAGCGATATACGTATAGCTAGATATTGGATAAAGATTGACCCCGGCCGCAGCAAGACCAAAGCCCCAAGGTTTCTGGTCAATGCTGCAAGGCTGGCGGATGCCACGCAATACCCTGGCGTCATGACTAGTGCCGAGACGGCAGCAACTAAGATTAAGCATCTAGCGTAGGTCGAAGATCTTTGTAATAGACCCAAATAGCGGATAAGGGATGTGCAAAGGGTGCCAAGGGTGAGATATGCAAAACAAGATCCCCCACTCATCTGCTGCCATAGTGAATCAATTGGGTAGAATAAGATCCGAGCATTGCAGGGAGAGCCTGTCATGATCGCTACAGGCAGAGCTCGCGTCCAAGGGCGACCAGTCTACCCTTGCCGATTGATTCCGGAGACTCGTAGTCAACTCAAAGCCAGTAAATGGGGTCTATTCCAGAAAAGCTGACGAAGGGGCCTGCTAGAGGTTCTGAACAACGTGAGGCGATGAATGTCGGCCTTGACGCAAAAGTTGCTTATGTATTCGTTTCAGTATCTGATTCGCTTGAGCACGTAACACGGTGTTCGTGTTATGACTCCATTTCCGCCCCATGACGCAATCGGCGTTTCATGGACTGCTCCCTTCACCACCGTTGATACATGCTGGATGCATCGATATCGTGTTACTTCTGCGACTGAAGATCCCATAGATCTATTTCCAATGTATTATCCCAATCGTTATCAACCTGTTTGGCTCTGAGCTTGGGTTACCCGGAACAGCCTCGAAACTTCAGCAGATCTACGTCGCATGCCTCACCAGCCCAGGAGACCGGGCAGAGCAGCCGAGTTCATGGGTCCCACCTTCAAATCCAACAATGGCTCCATTGAGCGCTCAAAATTAGACGGCTCCGAACAAACAACCGTTATCCGTTGTGAGTACTGGCATTGTCGGTGTTTATACCCCGAAGAAAATCACTCTTGCGCGACAAATTCGGAGGTTGTACTGGTGCCATGGAGAAGGAATGGAGGTCGTGCGGTGTAATCTTGATGGATCTGACGTAGAGGTCCTCGTGTCCACTGGTTCAATGCCAGAAGACCGAACAGATATGTGCCGTTGGTACGTTGGCATCACAGTGGATGAGTCAAAGGGCTACTTCTACTGGTCACAGAAACGCCCAATAAAAAGATCGCAAGGCTGTATCTTGCGAACCAAGATTGACAACCCAACACAAGTCGAGACAGCCTTTGACAAACTCCCCGAACCTATTGAGTTGGAACTCAACGAGAGCACACAAACTTTGTACTGAACAGATCGTGGCGATCATCCACCGGGAAATTCATTGAATCGTGCTTTTATCGGAGATCTTAGCTCTGAGCCTTAGCGCGAGGTTTTAACAATTGGTCTTGCTTTAGATAGGAATACTGCAACGGTGTATGTGAAGGACTGATCAGGAGGTGTATATACTGTCGGCCTGAAGACGAAGACAAAGACAATGCTGTTTCCTGAGCTGGGAGATATTACAGGTATCGCGTTGGCGTGAAGATTGGATCGAGGAACAAAGTTAATAGACTGTCACCTAATCGTAATGCACATGTTGATCAATCATGAGTTCCAGTTCGCATTCATACAGCGTGATCTGTCCGAATAAACATTTTAACAATAGGGCATACGGGCTGATCTATGGTTCGAGCCACTTGTCGGCGCACTGAAAGCGCGTCCAAATCCAGAAATTTGTGGCCAAGCTAGCTGATGGGTTTGTCAGGAAATGGTTCAAAGCAACTAGAGCCTATATCAAAGAATAAAGGTACACGGGCGACTGAAACGAAGAAGGTTCTAGTATTGTACGTTAAGTTTGATAAACAAAAGTCTGTTAAGCTGTCGTTCAACCAACAACCTCCTATCTTGAAAGTATAGTCGCGTATACAAAAGTAACAGCGCTTTAAGACAAAAAAGCTTTCTATCAAGTTACGGTAGGAATATTAACGCAAAATGAATATTAAAGCCAGTTCAAACTTTTTACTATATATTTTTTCTTATATAGTTCTAACCCATTGCTCATTCTTTCGCTCAGAGTAAGTCACACTATTATTTCAATCTGTCAATTTCGAAAAGAAGATCGACTAAAATGCTGCCAAAAGCCCAAGATATTCCATCCCACGCGACAGATCCCACCATAGAAATAAAGATGGGAGACTCGCCTGCCAACACCTCAGAAGGATCTAGCACCCCTTCACCTGAGATACAACCCGAAACGTCGATACGAACCGTCCGGGTACCTCAAATTCAGGCCTTGCCAGAGGGTGTACCCCCTCCCCCGACAGCGCTCGAGACGGAAGACTACTACGGTCTCTGGCGCAACAAACCCCGACTCCTCGCGCGATCAAACTACCCCGATGATCAGTGGTCGGGCTTGTGCAACGGCTGGTCGCAGGTCGAGGATTCCCATCCATTCAAACGTCTGTGGTCAGACCCAGAGAGAGTTATCCAGAAGGAGCTGGTCGGTGCGCTCGAGTATACGAAGTGGAAATGCTTCCAGGCCTATCGCATCGGGAGTGCACAGCAAGAAAGTCGGGTGAAACTCCTGATTATCGTCGAGACCGAATCGACGACTTGGTTTCATGCCTAGAGTATCGCAAAGCTGTGTAGGGATATCTTGAGGGGATATGACATTACGGATGTTGAGGTTGAGGTTCAGGAGTGTACCGGTTGCTGGGCTATCAATCGGATACGGGAGTCGGTGGGACCTGAGGTAACTGTACAAGATTGTCCTATTTGCCATTGATGCGGAATAAACGAAGACTCGATCTTGCGGCTGTGAGGCTTGATGTTTTTGAAGTCTTTGTCCCTATCTTGGTTGCGACATTCCGCACCCTCTTCACTTAGACATCAGTCAGGACGGCTACGAGCATCTTATGTCAGGGTGGTATGCTGCGGCATATCGTGTGGTATCCAGATTTCCTTTTGTTGTTAATTCTAAAAAATATCACCCTGCATATGTTTAACATTGATGTACGGAGTAGTAAAGCTTAATCTGTCATCTTGTGCGCTATTGGCTGAAAGCGTCCTGAAAGGGCTGAAGATGACAAGAAAATAGTGGGTCAAGTCAATCTTACATAACGCCTCAAACTCGTCGTCTCCAACGTTGACATGACATCTCTGCTAGTGAACGGCTCGTCAACATGGAACGCAATGACAGAGAGACCAGCATCAATGATGGGACTACTGTATTCCCGAGCGAGTTCCCAGACTTTAGCGACCTGCTAGACCAACCCGGTTTTTCTGACTTTGGCTTCGCCTCTTTTCAGGCCCCGTTTAGTGATGGAGTCGATCCTCAATTGTTACATCCAGTCTCGGGCTTTGAAGAGAGCCCAGTAGTCAACTCAATTTCTTCGTTCGGGCCCACAGAAACCTTAGCTGCTACTACTCCAAACGTGGAAGCTGAAGCAAGTACTATCTCAAGCCCACCACCCAAGACTGGGAAGCGACTCTCTCTCAACTCAGTCCGCATTCTCAACAAATGGCTCTCGAATCATACACATCACCCGTACCCCAGTGTCCGAGATGTCGAGTCGATCGAGAGACAGACGGGCTTGGCTCGACAACAGATCCTGAACTGGTTCGCCAACGCTCGTCGGAGAAAGAAGTTCAATCCACCAGAAACAACGGATACAAGTTCGGCAGAGGCTAGCCCCCGAGACATACCTCTGCGTCGACCACCTACGCCCATCGTCCAACAAAGCCCACTCGAGCGATGGAAGAACTCGCCACCTGAAGAAGAGCCATCTACCATGGCCGCTATCGCACGGGCAGTATCGGGTGCAAGTGGTTCTATCGACCAATCCCACGGTACACAAACGAGACACGGCAGGGCACCATCGTCAACTGGTACCTGGGCGACAACTGACACCTCTGATTCAAGTCGAAGCTCAAAAGCCTCGGGTTACTCATATACATCCAATCGGTCCCTCAATAGAGTCATCAAAAAGCGTCGGCGAGGAGGTCTACGAGCCAGAAACGATGAAAAGAGAGGTCTTTCTGTTGCTTGCCATCGCTTCCAGTGTACCTTTTGCACGGAAACATTTAAGACTAAGCATACATGGTCCAGACACGAGAAAACACAGCATCTTTCGCTTGAGCAATGGGAATGTTCTCCTCTTGGACCAACGGCTCTCAAGGAGGACTCCGAGACCGTCTGTGTTTATTGCGGCTCTGGGGATCCAGATGAATCTCACTTCGAGGAGCATAATCATGACCTGTGTCACAAGCGCGAAAGAGGAGAGCGCATATTCTACAGAAAGGATCATCTAGGACAGCATCTTCGTCTTGTCCACGGATCAGAGTTTATGAAGTGGCCAATGGAGGAATGGAAGTCTAAGCATGAGGATGTCATATCACGTTGCGGCTTCTGTGATATCGCTATGACAACATGGTCGGAGCGGGTGAACCATCTTGCAGAGCACTTTAAGGAGGGCAGGACAATGGCAGATTGGAAAGGGAACTGGGGATTTGACGCTGCAACGCTCGATATGGTGGAGAATCACATGCCACCATGTAAGTGCACAACTACAGGCTCAGGCATCTTACTGACGATCCTGTAGATCTCATTGATTACGAGCGCAACTCACCTCTACCGTTTTCTACGCAACAAGGTGCACCGTATAGCTCAACAAGCGCCTTCGAACTGCTACAACTGGAGCTCGACTACTTCTACTCTAACTATACCGACATTAATCACTGCATTCCCTCCAATGAGACTCTTCATCTTGAAGCTTGCTGCATTATATTCGGCGCAGAGATGAACTACAAACACCCCTCAACAGCAAAATCATGGCTTCGCGATCTTATCATGAGTTCACAAGATACTGTCAACAAAGCGCGACTGACGCCCATGAAGAGTGCAGCTAGGTCTCGGTTCTCAGAGCTCAAGATCCATAGCAAGAAAGAAATCTTCGAGGACTGTAAGCTTGAGACGTCGCTAAGGCAGTATGTCGACATGTTGCAGTTGCTAAACCTGGAGATTGGAGACGTCGAGTTGCAGAAAGAGGCTTGTTCGATCATCAACCATATGCCTGATGCTTCGCCCATGTTTAGTCAGCTGTTAATTGGTATGGTGTATGGTTCAACAGCTTGGTTGGCCCAATTCCGAGAGAGGGTAGGACTACCGCCGTCTGCAGTGGTTTCATCAAACACGCCAGAGGGCTTCGTCCCCTTACTTTCTTCTGGCGGTCTTCCTACGATATCCAGTAATGCTCATGAGCACTGGAGTACACCGAGCGGTCCCGACTCTCCACCAACATCTCTAGGACAGAAGATCGTGTCGCTGAACGACGGCAATATGTATAGAGGCCTGACCAGAGACTTGACCCGCTACGTCGCGAGAACCGTTTCGCCTCTGAATCCAACAAGCCACATCCCAACTGACGAAGAACTCCAATACCAGGCACGATGGATTGAGTATGATAGGTAAGAATCACGATCCTCTCACATCGATCCCCCACTGACTTGGTTATCAGCCACGATGTATGGAATCAGACGCCAGCCGATAATCTAGATTGGCTTACCGAGTTTAAGAGAGACTCCGGCTTTTTCTAGTCCTCGCCAAGATCGATAATTCCATCTCAAATAAGAACCACTGTGCACATGAGGGCTGATGCTTACTTTAAATCGCTCACACCTTTCCGGCCTTGTTTAGTGTCGAACCGAGAGACTGGATATGCCAAGCCGTGCTCCCCGATAAATAAACCTCGTTTCACCTCGTTTGCAGGGTAGACTAAGTCAGCGGCCGACCCTTGAAGTCAGTCCCACCGAGTCACGTAAAATTACTGGTCCGCTTCAAGAGATTCCACCTGCAAATAAGCATATCTCCAAGGCAAAAAGTCTCATGATGTTTCAAGACCAAGAGCCCTCCAAAACTCGGCAAGCAAACGTCCACAGGACCAGTACTAGTAATTAAAAGAAAAAATTAATAATATGCTCACATCTACCCTCTCCCTTCAAACTCAAATCTGCCAAAATGCTACAGTGTCTTGGCAAAAACAAGCCTAGATTACCATCATCAGCTCAGGGTCCACTCCACACTAAACCATTCCTGACCCTGCGCCGCCGAAATACGACGTTAGCTTCGGCAGTTCAACCAAACTTTATTGGCGATGTCACGCTTTCAGGCTAGTAAGAGAATTTTTGCTTTGGTTATCTTATAAATCTGATAAGCAGAGTGGAGACCGTGAGGAGGAGTAACTGATTGATAAGTCTGACGATTTCTCTCTTGTTGTTTTGACTTTGGCTCCTCATCTCATCACCGTTGTAATCTTCTTTGCTGATAAAATGGCTGAAAAAGCTGGATTTGGCGAAAGCCTCCGCAGTGAGTAGCTACTGATCTTGGTCAGGGTATGTACTGATGGTGCTCAGCATTCTTCTTGGGGGCGGCGGCGAAGTCGAAGGAGGAGAGACGTCTTGTCAGGAAATTAGGTTCGTGCAAACATAGCCACTCGTATTTGCCGATATTGACATTTGGCAGATTTCTTTATCATGGTATGCGGCCAAAGCATTCAATCAGGTACATGGACGATGCTGACAGAATCAGACCTACTGCTGTCTCAGCTACTTCTTCAACTTCCTTGGTGAGGCGAATCTTCAACATGCATCGACCATCCAACTGACCAATGACACTCAGATCGTGCGGCATTTGCCAACGCCTATGTAAGCTCAACAGTGCGTATATGATGGCAGGCAGGCATACTAACAATCTAGGTTGCTGGCCTTCGTGAATCTCTCAACATGACTGGCCATGATTACAATACTGTCCTCTCTGTCACCACCGCAGGGTACGTCTCGTGAACCATATCCATAACATCTACTTACCATAACTAGGATGGCTATTGGCCAGCTTCCACACGGCATCATCATCCAGAAGATCGCACCTCGAATCTGGTTTCCATCCATGGTCGTCATCTGGGCTGGTCTGACGGTAGGCTAATTACATATCATCACTAACATAACCGCCGACTGACATCTCACAGATGGCTAGTGCCGCTGCCAAGACTGTTACTCAACTCTGCGTCATCAGATTCTTCCTCGGTTTGGCCGAAGCTAGTACTTATGCTGGAACCATTTATATAATCGGGGCATGGTATAAGCCTGAAGAGATATCCAAGCGAACTGCCCTCTTCACTGCCTCAGGCCAAGTCGGTACCATGTTTGCTGGTGTCATGATGACAGCCATTCACAAGGGCATGAGAGGCATGTCTGGCCTCCAAGGATGGCAGTGGGTGTTCTTGATCGGTAAGTCGAGTCATCCACCTGGATGAACTGAAACTAACATTGGTAGATGGCATCATCACCCTTCCCATTGCCCTGTTTGGTTTCCTTTACTTCCCCGATATCCCAGAAATCACCAAGGCGAGATACTTATCGCAAGACGAGAGAAAACTGGCAGTCTCGAGACTTCCCCCAATCAATTCCGACGGCCACAATATTATGCCCTTGTCTTTGATCAAGCGAGTCTTCCTTACTCCCATGTTGTATGTTTCTCCTCTGTGACACCTATGTAATTTAATTCTAACTATCCCTACAGCTGGATCCTCTTCTTCTGGTCGCCTGTCTGCGCCAGCGTCGAGGGCTTCCCTTTTCAAAATACCTTCCTCCTCTGGCTCAAGTACTACAACGATAAGTTCTCACAAACCCAAATCAACACTTATCCACTCGGCGTGCAGGCTGTTGGTATCGCTGCGAATATGCTTGCAGCATGGCACATGGACGCAACCCGCCAGCGTGTCCCAATGGCCATCCTCGCCGTCCTTCTTCAAGTTGTTGTAGGAGCTATGCTTCTCGTGAGGAATCTATCTGACGCTGGAGTCATGTTCGCCTTTTATCTCGCTGGATCAGCGTACATGGTCAACCCCCTCATCTTCGGCTGGGCGAACATCATCCTGCAGCGAACAGGCGATGATGCCGTGCGCAGTGTGACGCTGTACTCCATGAATATCGGCTCCATGGTCCTTTGGACATTCTGGGGCATCATTTTCTACAGTGCTGCTGATGCGCCTTACTGGAAGAAGGGCGCTATCTCTCTTCTTGTTTGCTGTGGTGTCATGTTTTGTTACATCTGGTTGGTCCATTATGTAAGTGCCATGTTTCTTAGTCGGCCATTTCGCGAATGCTAACCGAGTATTTTTAGCTCGACAAACTCACCATGAAGAAGTACGGTGACCGAACCGTGGAGGATCTCGAGGGGCCCATTGAAGTAAGCGAATCTGACAAGGGTGATGCTACCAAGGTGTCGGAGAAGAACGTTACTTCATGAGTCACTATTATCCTAAGGATGCAAGAGTAAAGCATATTATAGGGAGGGTGGAAAATATTTGACCATCATGGCTTATGCTAGACGCGAGTTAGCCCGTTATATGTAGGTTAGGCACACGTATTCCTTTAGGGTTATTTTATAGCCTAAAATGAAAGAAGAAAAGTGTTAGATAAATCCAGATGAGTCCAGATGAGTCCAGATGAGTCCAGATGAGTCCAGATGAGTCCAGATAAGTCCAGATAAATCTAGATAGAACATTTATCTTTACTATAATCATATTTTGTCTGTCAGAACTAGGATATTGCCGTATCAAGCCGTGGCTTGTAAGTTCTCATCTACATGTCCGGCTCCTAGCTGAATGACCTGTTGATCCTGAAAAGGGGCTATGATACTTTTTGGCGAAGTGTATGATGGTCTTTTGACATAGACACTGACATTTATAAGCAGAACAAATAAAAGCAGCAACCGATCATCGGTCATCGATCATCATATCACATTGACTAGAATTAATGTTGGTCGAAATTGGATAACTAGTGCAGGTACTACATGTATAATCTCAAATCTCGTAGTAATAGCCTGGTCGCTGCCCCAAATACTGCCCATACGTGCCCTTGAGAGAAGCATCCAGACTGTATGGCTCGACAACATGTTTCTCGGAGATATGAGCATTAAAGTCACTCAAATCATACTTGTTGAAACTTCCAGGCTTATTGTTAACGCATGCCCGACACATGTATTCATTCGGTGCGCCCTCAACATGCGACCAGAGGACGCCGCTTTGCTTCAACAGGAAGTAGTTCACGATGAGCTCGTCCGCCGCCTTATCAGAGTCATGCCAGCCGCAGTCACAAACAAACCTCCCAGTATCTGTCTTGTGAGGGAACTTGTCACAAAACGTGGGATGGTTCGGCTTTCCGGGGCCCGACTGGATATTCGAACCCCAGAACATGATTCCTCCTGATAGTTTATGGTGTTGAATAACATGTAGATAGAGCGGTAGGGAAAAGGTGTCAACGCACCGAAGTTCTGGATGCGATTATCCTTTGAGGGGTCAAGCCTCTGGATGATACGCTGGCTTTGTTCGTCACTCATGCTTTTGATGGCAACCATGACACGAGGGATCTGATTGCTATCAAGGCCTTGAACAGTGCGGGTCAATTGAGTATCGTCGAGTCGCTGCAGGGCACCCGGAAGTTCAACGTCATCAATGTCCTCGACGGAGACCTGATCACTCATGTTATTTTGGCTCTTGTATCGTTCTGAAATGAGTCGGAGTTTCTGAGCAGGAGACGAACGGACTTACAGTCGGAGCAGCCTTTATAACTGGTGATTGGGCTTCGACGACATTGTTCACATGCTGCATTTCTCCAGCAATTGTCTCCCAACCCATCCATGTTCAGCCTCAATTGCGTCACCTTACGTCAGATTAGAATGTCAGAGCCTCATTTCAACGCTGTTGCCAATCGTTGCGACAGTCTCACCATGCAATGTGCTGTGAAAATGGAAGTATTAGGCCGCAAATCCGAAACTACAAAGGCAATCAGCGAATAGTATGCTTCCAATGACGTTTCGATAAGAACAGGGGCGATGGAGGTGCTGTCTTGATTTGGCATATCGCTCAGCCGCAGAGGTTGAGGGTGGTGTAGCTCAGAGCCTGATGGGAAGAGATGGTTGCAATATAATAAGTCACAATCCTTCACATTTCAGCCTAGAGTGATATCTATTGCTACGGTTCTTCGTAGCATTCTTTCAAAATATTTTACACATAGTTCGATTCAGAATTTGGGACCAATTGTCTTGGATTTATAACTCTGGCCAGGGCGTCGATGTCATCATCCAACCAATTCGCACATACAATGGAGGTAGACCCCAACTTTCACAATTAGATTTCACCGTGACCTCTTGATCCAAACTGCTCATAGCTGACTTTTCGCGGAAGGGTTCATATCATGTGAGTCTCCTGTAACGTGACCTGTTGGGGACTCTGTAACGAGTGAG
The DNA here is from genome assembly GCA_013396035.1 of Fusarium pseudocircinatum. Classification (NCBI taxonomy): domain Eukaryota; kingdom Fungi; phylum Ascomycota; class Sordariomycetes; order Hypocreales; family Nectriaceae; genus Fusarium; species Fusarium pseudocircinatum. The sequence goes on from JAAOAS010000112.1 coordinate 26,953, forward strand.
CGGCACATAATACCACGAAGGGTACCATACAACAGGTGCCCACCAATACTCATAGCTGAGGTAATAATCCCCACAGTATGGAACATTGTTGATTGAGCTATCATAGTAATACCAGTTCCAGTCGTATGTGTAGTATCCTGTCCCTGGATAGGTTTGATAATGGTTCTGATATGGGCTCTGATAGTAGTACTCGTTCATCTCTAGAGGGTCGCGCGGCCAGGGTTGAGCTTTTACAGTGGACTGCGGGTCTCGAGGCCACGGTTGGACTTCTGTATAAGACAATAGTGTCAGCGGATATCATCACCGACCAGATTTACATGTTGAAAGAAAAGAATAACCATACCGTTCTGATTATGGCGTCGATTCCGACGTAAGCACTGAATGATGCGGTGCACTTGATCGGTATCAATTGCTCTCAAACTGGCGGCGAGTTGGGTGTCGTCTAGACCTCGAACGACCTCTTGAAGACTGTGGCTAGGTTGGTTTGGTACAGCCAGTTGTTCTACCATGTTATCGGCTGCTTTCTAATTACTATGCGAGGTGGCCTAGACGCAACATGTGAGCTCGGTGGGAAGAATGGGTCGGGAGAGGGATCCGGTGTCAGATCTGGCAGAGTAGTATTACGTCCACTGTTCATGCAAAGCCCAGCTCTTTGTCTATGATCCTAAACAAAGCGATTAGAGAGCCAGCTGCCTTAGACATCCTTTGCCTGATGACAGATTGGGCATAGACGAAAGAGCCTCGTTTCAACCCCTGCGCCAACCGATACAGCTCGATCACAAAGGTCTACGTGGCAGTTGGTGCATATGACGTAGCAAAAACTGAAAATGACATGAAAATCCAATTAACTGTCATTACAGGTTACGCCATACATGCACGGTGTTCTGGCGTGGGTTTTGTGTATCGGAGTGCTCACGAAAACGGGCAGTTGATTGATCAATAACCCAACAAGTAACGTTGGCATTGCTGTCTGACAGGTTGGTGTAGTGCAATTTGGGTCAAGAGTGCCAAATATCGCAAATACTAATGCAGTGATGCTGTATTTATAATTAGACGAAGACATTAGGCTGCTCGAATCCTTGAGAGAAAAGTGTCAACTTAACCTGAAGCCGACTGTCAATGGGTACTGGCCGCCTGTCCACGTTTGTGTTTTAGTGGCTCAGGTGCTGGATATAGGCCTGAGTGGCAGTAAAACAAGCACATACGACCATACCTGCAGGAAAATACGGGATCCCGTCCGCTCTCCCATAGTCAAGCCTGTAAGGGGCGGATCAGTAGTTGGGTCGGTGACGACCAGCGAATCCCCGCTGTTGTATGTTTTTTGCAATTTTGATAGATACTGATTGATCGGATAGCATGACGATTTAGCTGACCAAAAGTTCTATACTCGTTTTTGTAGCGCGGTTGGTTCTTGACTGTGATTTCTTTCTCATTGTGCCAGCTGCGCGCTATTATCTTTCCTCACTTCCTAACCCTACCAAGATTCCACATGGCGAGTATACGACACCCAATCAGTAAATCTCATGATCACGACAGAAGAAGAATGCCTGGCAATGTTACGGTGCATTGCAGGAAAGGGGACACTTAGTGCTCGGTTTCTAAGACACTATTGTTGCGGCGGGCAAGCCTAATATCGCTGAACTACCAAGGGAGGAACAAGCTTGATAATATGAATGTCCGCGCCGCCACCACTAATTCTCATGAAATGCAATTCGTTCGCATTCAATGAGATCTAGCGCCCCGTGAACCAGCCACACCACTCTAGAGTAAGGCACAGATACCGCTAGGGTTGTCAGTTTACAGTATGTACTTGGGGTAACCCGGCACATTCATCGGGAAACACTTTGCCTAATCTGGGCAAAAAGTGCGATGTGCAGCAAGATTCCATGAATGGGGTAGCATCTCTACCTAGGATCCGAGGCTAGTTGACATCTTAAACTAATTGACAATATGATCGATTGGCTCCCAAGACTAATATGATTACTGCGCTTTATTCTAACAAGTCTATTACTGATTCCGAAGTTCCGGTTCCGGACGTCCAACAATATTTAACAAGCACCTTTGGACATGAGTTTTGAACTGATTTCGTATCCCCATCATAGCTATTATACATGTATCGATTAACAAAGCCTCATATCAGAATGAAACAATCTGGCGGTGCCTTCATACACGGCCGTGTGTATACTGTAAATGACAGAAACCCGTGGGCTGAAGCCTTCATCGTTTCCCCATCCGGCCGTTTTGAGGCAGTTGGCACCAATGAAGAGATCCAATCTTTGGCTGAGGAACATGGTCTACCCATCCACGATCTTGACAACACTTTTGTCATGCCTGGGATCCATGACGCACATACCCACCTGCTGGTAGCCTCACTGCAGAAAATGAGCGAAATCAGCATCGGATCTGATAGCACCGCTGCAACTATTGCCGAGAACATCAAGAAAGGACAAACCACTTGTGCCTGCGCCAAAGCTCATTTTAGAGGTGACTGGCTTATTGCAAACTTCTACGCAGGCCAGAACTTTCCGGATGGAAAGATGGACCGAAAGTATCTTGACAGTACCTTTCCAGAACAGCCGGTGCTTGTTCGAGATGTCTCTTGTCACAACGTCGCTCTCAACACCGCAGCTCTCAGACGCATCGGATATGGGGATGACGTTCAAGATCCTCCTGGGGGCCAGTACATGCGAAGGCCGGATGGCCAGTTAACTGGGGAGCTGGTGGAAGCGGCATCGGCTGGTGTCTTGGCCAGCTTACCTCAGCCACCTGTGTCGTTTGTCAAAGAAGCTCTTCTCTATGGTATCAAGATGTCTCACAAGTTCGGCATCACCTCGATACAAGAGGCATCCGCTAACACCCTCTATCTTCACGCCCTTCGGGAGCTAGATAGCGAAGGACGACTGAACATGCAAATCTTCCCTCACATTGTCCATGCGCCTGAGAGCTTTGCTCAGGAGAAAGCCGAAAGTCTGCATCATCTCATTGATACTGCTGGAAACTTCTGTAGCCAACACGTTGATGCACGATTTGTGAAGTTCTGGATGGATGGAGCGCCCATACCACCTCACTTCACACAATGCGATATTGGACCTGATGGACATCCCAATGAGGAGAGACTACTACTTACGTTTGAAGAGTTACTGGAAGCTTTAGCTAAGCACGATACGAACGGTCTGACATGCAAGATTCACTGTGCCGGTGATGGTTCTGCAAGGCGAGCACTCGACGTTCTTGAGCGAGTTCGGCAGTCGAATCCTTCAGGCCCAGTGCACGAGCTGGCACACTGCAACGCCATCCATGAAGGTGAGTCCTCATCCTAATGCTTTTGAGTGAATACTGAACTGGCTCTTAAGATGATATAAAACGAATGGCGGAGCTACGAATCACGGCAGAGATGTCACCCGCAATATTTCACGACACAAATCTCACATCCAACTATCCCCATATTTTCAAATGGCCGTTCAAGGAGCTCCAGGACACTGGTGTCCATGTCACGGTAGGTTCCGACTGGTTCTTGACCGACACTCCAGACCTTTTCCCAGCCCTAGCGGCTGTCGTGGAGCGCTTTGGTACACAGGAGAACAAGACGGCGAAGGAGGTCGGGGGTGAAAAGATCTGCCGTATCATAACGCTAGCAGGTGCTGAGGCTGTAGGAAAAGCTTTGGAGATGGGAAGTATCGAGACTGGAAAGAAGGCAAATTTCATTTCTGTTAATCGAGACTTGAGTCGTGGTCAATTTAGTGGAGCGAAGGTCCTGAGGACGTGGTTTGAGGGGAAGATGGTCTGGGAAGACACAGACAATGCTGTCTCTATTTGACCGCATCAAACTACTGGGGCTTGTCCTGGAGACCATGTCCCTGCATTACTTAGGCTAAATACAACAGGTGCTCTAATTTCTCTTTCTCGAGAAAGTCTCGATACGGCATCACCATCAGAAAAGCCCATTTCGCTCAATCCATCCAATTCATCAGCCTCTCGCAGTACTTCGGCTGGGGCTTCGACTTCAAAAACAGCCTGTATGTCGCCGTGCGGTGAGAACCCTGTGAACTTCCACATTCTCGAGACTTTGGCTGCGTCAGGTCCAAAAGTCCATAGGCGTCTGCGTTCATAGAAGCCGACGCAAAATAAAAGGGGTGCATTGACAAGTCGTGCGAGGAAGACGTGGATTGAGTAGAACTCAAGTGGCGACAGAAATGGCTTGATGGGAAGCAGTATCAGCAGAGCAAAGAGGTTGAACGGTGGCGGATATGCAAAGATGGCGTCGCTTTTCACACCTTCAAAAGTGAGGACGGTTTTTCGGAACTGGATCTCGACATCCTCAGATGTGACGATGTTGCTGAACCGGTTGGTGAGTAGTGAGACGAGAATTGTGAGAAACAGAGTGTTGCCGAGAAAGGCAAAAGCAATGGTCAGTGCCGGACCCAGAATGGCGTGAAACTGTACGGATTCCTCAATGCCTGTTCCATCCAGTCCGAACCAGATCCACAGTAGCCATTTGATGATGGTGAAGTCGTTTGGAATCGATCCATCTCCAGGAGATAGCCATTGCAGCGCTAACAAGAATCCTGTAAAACACCATATCGCGAGAAATGTGAGGATCAGAAACTCTTTCATCATAGCGTGCAGCGAAATGAAGACGATATGGTCTGGCAAGATGTTGAAAGCCAGTCTGGTCAGGAGAATTGGGGCTGCGAGACAGAGTATGTTGTGTGCCATGCCATTCTGCACGCTGCTTACAGCCAGCTCATATGCCCGGACAGTAATGTAGGCCATGAATATGACTGTGTATGAGAGATCCAAGAATGACCATAACGTCTGTGAGTGAATCATCCATCCATGCTCAATGATTGCTGCAAGCTCATGGAGTACCCAGCCAGCAGAATAGAGAATGAAGACAACCTCATTTCCAGTCAAGTTCTCTGGATCTCGATACTGCATCGTGTAAACATACAGAAGAGTGAGAATGATATAGTGCACTAGCTCGATCATGTACCGGGTGCGCGGAACCACAAGACGGTGATGGTCAAGCAGCGGTGCCTTTCGCGGCTCATACAAAGACACAGGAAGGTACTCATAATGGTTTGGAAGGATGTCAACGAACGACAAAGGAGTGTAGACGATCTGACCACGGTACACAGCGTCAATCACCCGTCTACATCCCGAAGAGCTGACAAAGTTCTTGCTCTCGGATATGATGGCGAGTTCAAGCGCTGTCAGCTTCCTCTCATGGCCGCCACGTTTCTGAATCGGCCATTGCGGATAGCGCCCGTACTGTTCAACTTCGGGCGGAGCGCCATGGAAGGGATCAAAGCCCTGGACCAGGATCTTGGAGAGCAGCAAGAGACCGTCTAGACCTGGGTTGTCGTCGTGAAAGTTGCGCAGAATCTTGATAGCTAAGAGCTCGCATAATGTTGCGCGAGCTATACTGGTGCTCTGGTCGATGACGCTGGACTGTTCGCGTAGGAACTGAACTCTGTTCGCGAGAAGGCAGTAGACTAAATGGTCAGTATTGTGTGTATGGTGGCAAGTGTCTTGAGTAAATGAGTAACGCACCGATAGAGTAATCATTCTCATCATACAGACGGTCTACTAACGGGCGGACAATGAGATGGTTGACTCGTGGACTCTTCAGCTGTTCAAGAGAGTAGGGATCATCTAGCGAACAGCATTAGACGATATAGGTCAAACAACAGGAGGTTGGGATGTACCTATACTTGCGAGTACAAATTTCCTTATGCTGTAACAGACGTCCAATCAGCGCGTTGAAAACCATGGGCATGTCAAAGATTGATACCGATGCAGGGTGACAAAGATGGAGGGTTGAGGCCATTCGGTTTCGTGCTCAGTATCTGTCTCGGTCCCGAAACTCGCAGTCGCATCATTCAACAAAGTGCTCTCGTCTGGCTCGATGGTGTTCCTGAAATCTGAGGAAACGCCATCTAGATCTTGGCTCATCGTACTCTGACAAAAACATAGATTGACTACAGGCGACGAAGAAAAGAAACAGTCGCAACCACCAAGAAGTTGCGTCTCAGCACATGTTTTATTCACGGAAGCGGGGTGGAGCTCTCATCTTAGCTGGGTTTGTGGATCGAAGCCATTAGGTCAATGATGCTATGCTACAAGTAGAGAGCAGTTGACCTTAAGACAGTCATTTCCACCAAGTTCTTCTCAGTTAACTCAATTACAGTTATGCTTATTGCCACCCTGCATTTCTCCTTTGATCTGTTGCTGATCCAGTTGTGAAAGTTGTCTCTTCTCTCAACGGTCATCGTGATACCCCAAGCGAGCCTCAGTTCGCATGACTTGCAGGAAGTTTGGGTGGGGGGTTTGACAAAACGACGATCCGTTTGGGGCTGTGTACTAACTGAGATGACTGCGCCCCCTTCGGTTGCATCCGGCTTGGCCATCTTCAGGTATTTTATAGCTCCAACATGACATGTCAAGGGAAAGGCAAAAGCTCTTGTGTTGTACCTGTGAATATGACGTACGCGCCAATTTCCTTGGCGGATTTGTTTGCGGGGAATGGATCGTCAGTGTCAGATGCTTGGTTTTGTACGGAGTAGCACTGGCGAGATTGCACAGAGCAGCGGTGTGAGTCAAGGTGAGCATAATTGGACTGGATGAGAAACGAGCACGAAGCGGTGCTGAAGAGGGATGCACTGAAACAAGAGGGCGTGTACAACAGAAGAAGTATCATTTGGTACTGAACACGAAGCACAGTGACAGTACAATTGAGTGGATGCTTATTGTAGACAAGCTTTTTAGCGCCCGGGGGTAGAAGTCAAGGGTCTACGATGGTAATGCACGCCTCGGAGAATAGAGACGAACCCAGTGAAGCCAGTCTCAAGTGCTCAAAGACAGGCTCGTGACAGTTTGTTTACGAGGCGGAGTCGGCATGGAATTGTCTCGACCATGCGGCATTTATTCTATTTCGCTGTCGTTTTCACGAGCGCGAAATTACGGCTGCGACGATGCTGTTCTTGGACTGATCATCAGCCCTTTTGTAGTGGCATCAATTGTAGCTGACAAGTATTTATCTCAGCTTGCGATTAAGCTTAGAGACTACAGCGGTACAGTGTGGTCTGTGCCCTGTGGGGTTGCTGCGCTGCCCTGTAACTTTGGGGAGCTTTGACAGGATCAGCGACCGGCTGGTACATACCCGACCCCTCACAGGCGGCCTCTGGAAATGCAGGGAGCTAGAGGTCACGAATGAGACAGATTGAGTAACGAGAATCATGCTCAAGTTAGCTTTTGAAGTCGGCTCAGTGCTCGTTTGACAAAAGCCGAGGAATTTGCTACGCTTCGTGGGTGCTGCTGTAAAGTTTTACGACACTCACCTTGCGCTTATGATGAGATGGCCAACAGATCACCATATAGTTAAACACTTTGCCGCTTTCGCAGCAGGGAATTAACGTTTTTAGTATTCTTATACGAAGAGAATATGAATTACACTTTGTAGCTTCCTGGCCATGCTCCTCGTCGCAAATCGCTGGTCATTGTCTCATGTGATTTCATAGCATCTGAAATTATCTCGTAGCTTGTGAATGATGTACACGTTCTCGTGCACCAAACGAATATACAGCCTGTGGTTTCTTCAAATTAAGCAGGGTAGCCAGATCGACACGGCTTCATAAAAGAGAGGCGCTTTGTCAGCTGGGTGAACTTCACAGGGGACGGTGATAGAACTGACCATAATGGGCAAGTCCGCGATCTTCCAATCAACCATGGATCAATGCATTGTGGATGGAAGAGGTGGCCGCACGGTAGCTTTCTCAAATTCGTTCCCTCAATGAAATCTTCAGTGCAGATAGAACACGCCGGAGAAGTACGCTCATCAGCCTGTTGTGCGTTTCGGTCGCTGACATTGGGAGAACGGATCGACAAGTTTGGCATAGTAAAATAGCGCTGCAGCTTTTCGAGTTTCGGTTTTCGTTGCTTTCGAAACATGTATGGAGTCATTTGGGCTTGCGTGTGAATCTGCTTCGAGTGTATCCGATGATGATAAGTCACGGTCGGCATGCTCTCCACGGCGAGCTTTCCCAGACCGGAGCTCGTTCGAAACCGCGGAAGCTGTGTTTCCAGAGGCCGCGGCATATGGTTATTTCGCAGGAGCCAGTGCACGAAGCAAATAACGCAGATGACGAGAATGACTACAACGCAGAGGATAATACCCCACATTGTCGTCGTTTTGTTATCATCATGGCTGGTGTCATGGCTGTTTGAAGGATCCTCGGATTGTGCCATGCGGGCCACGAGTATTACTAGTTGAAAAATGAGATAGAAATAATATGTAAATGGATGTCGGGAGTTGTGTCTTCATAAACATTTTCCCTGGCTGGCCTGTATGTATGATTGGTGCTTGTTTTTCTGACATCAAGCATCTAAAAAAGTAGCGCTGATTGGTGTTTGCGGGATTTGTTTCCGAGGGGCCTGAGAGCACATGTCTGACCTCCCTAAGCATGCCGGGAATGCGGTCAAGGGGATCACTGGGGGTGAGTCTAGAACTCCCAAGTACTATAACGTAATGGGGAAAAGAAGCTTGGCCCAAATTGAGTCCAGTATCATCAGGATTTATCATCCTTATTGCCTAATTCGCTAAACTTTCCACCATGTCGGGTTGGCAAGAGCTTGCATTATCCTAAATTGAGGACATTCGTCCCAGAGTCACCAAGGTTAGAGCTAACGGCCACTAAGCCTATATGATTAAGTAAATCATATCATATCACTTGATGCTCTTGGAACTGTATCCAGGTGGGATCATAGTTGCGAGTATAGACATGCCGTAAAAGAAAATTACTGGGACACAAAGATGCCAAGTGTAAGCAATAAACATGTCGCCTCGATTCAAATATGCTCCCACTGTCAATTGCTGCAAAACAGTCGCGTCCATGCAGCGAAAGACCTTTATTTGTAGTTGAACTAGTGGATGAGAGCTTGTATCAGCAAATATAACTTAGTCATCCATGCTCGTCAAGGCGAGGCATGCACTTTGCATGTCAACTGTTTGTACTGCTATCCCTAACCTGTGCCCCTGTTAAATTTTATGCTACTCGTGATAACTTGAGCAAAAAGATCAAAATGCCTGCTGGTGTTTCTTCCCTCGGGCGTTGAGGTTGAAGCCTCTTCTTAACTCTCAACCTTATCACAGTGAATCCAGAAGCTTATACTACAGAAAGAGCCCTGTCACATTTTACGCAAAATGACAAATTCTATTCATTTTTCTCCACGATTTAGAAAAGACGGGACGGAAGTTGACACTACAGGCAGAGGCTTGAGTTTTTGTATGTCGGTTATATACCTCGAAACCAGGCGACATCACGGTGAGGACCTTGTTCCTGAAAGCACCCAATATCATTGGTAAGGGTTAATTTTGACATCTCATAGGTTTCCGTGCTATTGTAGCTTGCCCAGCCATAGCTGATCTCAAGTTCTGAGCACGCAGTTCGGTACACCGTCATTCGCCTCATAGCATGTAACAGTGATACCTCCTGGAATTTCGGTCCAAACATTTTTCCCTATTTCTACCCTCTCGCCACGGACTGCTGGCGTATCTTCATGGAGGATATAAGTTTGATTCAGGAAGGTGAATGCATGGGCTTGGCGGGTTGGGAAACGGGGAAATCCACTGAGCGTTTCTCCAGCAGCTATATCGAACTGCTTGCACTTGTGCTGCTTCTTGCCGATAACACCTTCGCTGAACCTGCCAAGAAAAGAGGTCCTGTGCATTGGGCATTTCTGAGGTAGGTCGTTAGGTCCACCAGGTATCTTCAGTGTGGCACCTTTCAAGGGCCGGGTTGTATTATTTTCGAGAACCTCAGGGCGAAATTGGAATTGTTGGGCAACAGATACATCGCCGAAGAGGAGGGCTCCAAAAGCCAGGGTAGTAGAAAGTTTCATGGGGACCTTGGGGACCATGGGGGTGACAAAGTTAGTCTCTAGCGTACTGGTAAAGTCCGAGCGTTTTGAGGAAGCTTACAGTCACGGCTTGACGCTTGGTCGTGATTCAATCTATGGCCTATCCAGGGATGCGGAGGTGCTCAGGACTTTTATACCCCTCAGCCTCTCTATCTTCAAGGCCCAAGCCACTTACTACATTTGAGTCAACCTGCAACTACGAGCTTAACTTTGTGAAGAGAAATTTACCCTACCGTAAGCGCCCGTGTTGGCAGCCTAGTGTTTAACCTTGTGGCCAGCATGTGGCTCTATATCTCGTATTGGCTGACGCCTTTGCGGATCTTTTATACACGGTTCTCGATCTTTCCGCCGCCATTTATTTTAAACAACATAGCAGTATCCTCGTTATGTTGAGGCAGTGATAGGAAAGTAGTGGTTACTTCTCCCCAAAGATCTGTAGATGTGATCTCCTAGAATCATGGTCTGAGCAGTCAAGTTCCTATTACCTTCAGGTACCAGCCCTTTATTAAAAATGCCAAATTAGTATGCAGAAAATAGCTGACTACCTTGCGCTCCGGTGTACGGCCGATATCGTACTCCGTGAAGGAGGGGTATGATGAGCTCCAGTCTCAACATAACACAAATAACACAATCCAGCAGACAGGCGACTTGTGCCTCGTACCTCTGCTTGAGGGCATCAAGAGGGTTAGGCTTAATGAAGTCTATCCTCGTCCCCTTAGAAAATCTCGTTGCTTTAGATTCGAGGCGGAAGAGACATTTGTTCCAAGTCCTATGGCTTTTGATAGCTATGTGTTTTGTGAACTGTATTTGCTCTGGTAAGGAGAGGGAAATGACCTCAAGAACGGCATTAAGATAAATATATGATCTATTCGGCTTTATGTACTCCTCAGAGCGCGAGACTACTGGCCATTTTTCTTGAAGCACATCTATTGTCATTTCCAGCGTGGTATTGAGTGGTCTGTGGCTAAGATCTAGAGACATCTAGATATCTAGATATCAACAGGGGATTGTGAGGACTTAAGCTGTGATGTCCGCAACAATAGCCGTGTTAAGAGTTGCGCCTTGTATTCATGACGCAAGAGTTTCAATGAGAGGTCCACCTGCTTCATAACAAACGCCACCGTCTTGGCTCGAAGTATAAATCCAGATCTTGAAAGGAAAGAATAACAGATGAATTACATATCTCCCATCGTCCTTTTGTAATTATTTCGGGGTAGCATAGACGTGACCGCAGTTTGTTAGTAGAGTAATATCCTACCATTTCTTTTGACGCACTTATTGGAAGCATCTTCTAAGTATCAAGTGCGGTGAATGGCTGTCATCTGTTCTGTTCGTGGGGTCAACGGTGAACTCTACCTCTTTGGGTTTGATACCGTAACGCCCTAGCCCTCGCCAATCGGAACAGGTCCAAATGCCTGACACCAGAACCACTTCTCAGCGCTTGGGACCAGTAAGGTAGCGGTTCTTTCAGGGTCTTGCAAGGAATGACAGCAGGCGGAACTTCGGCAATCGCTTCACTGTACATTTTTGGCAGTGTCTGCAACGCTGTCTTGGTTCGTGTCATGCATGTCGGCCATCAGTTTTGTAGCACAGCATCGGACGAGAAAAGAGAAAACAATGCAGGTTTTAAAGCTCGGATCATGTTCGTACCACATGCGGCATTTAAGTCCCCATTGACAGACAGACAAACAAACACTTGACGATAGTTTTTGGTTCTTTTTGTCATTCGAGAGCAAAGATCTACAATGACGACCATTGAAGCGCATCCCGTCGTAGACGCTGACGATAACGTTAGTTCCCGCTGCAACCGACCCACTGAAGCTAGCTAGCTAACGGCCCCAGCACTCTGACGCAGACTCGACACTTGGTGCAGTATGAGATCAGCCCATCAGCTCACAGACCTTTGATGCTGATCTTATGGCGTAGGATAATGCATCCTCCACAGACAGCTTGAGAAGCTCAATTCTTGACTTCCGTCAAGAAAATGGAAGAACATATCATGCTTTCCGAGACGGCAGTATGTAGCTCCTCTACAATACGGGCCATATCACTGACGTGCCCAATCGCAGAATACAATCTCCCGAACGATGACGAAGAGAACGAAAGATTAGGTATGTACTCCCAAATACCGCCGAGTATAGCATAACAATAACAACTTAGATCTGCAACATAACTTGTTCTTGCTCACTCTTGATAACAAGCTCGGCCTAAGCCCTCCTAACCATCCAGACTCAAAGGTCAAGCGCGTCCTCGATGTTGGCACTGGAACCGGTATCTGGGCGATTGACTTTGGTGACGAGCACCCCGAGGCAACAGTGAGCTACGCCATGAAAGCTTATCTAGAATAGCCGCTGACAAAACAGGTCATTGGCGTTGACCTCTCGCCGAGCCAGCCGAACTTGTATGGACGAGTTAAGCTTGTATCCAAACGTGGATAAGACTGATGATTCATAGTGTGCCACCAAATGTTCGCTTTGAGATTGATGATATCGACGAGGAATGGACGTACAGCGAACCGTTCGACTTTATTCACAGCAGATTTATGAACTTTAGCATTCAGAACTGGAAGTCGTACTTCACCAAAATCTACCAGTAAAACAACTCTCACCGTTCACCAAAGACCCATACTAACGCAAGAAGGAACTTGGCTCCAGGCGGTTATGTTGAACTTCAAGATGTCGATGTCATAATGGGCAGCGACGATGGCACCCTCAAGGAAGACCATACCATGTACAAATGGTGCCGCCTTCTCGACGAAGCAGCCGGAAAGTTTAACCGCTCCTTCGAGCGCACTACCAACTTCAAGGATATGCTGAAAGAGGTTGGATTCGTGGATGTTGTTGAGACTCGCTACAAGTGGCCTACCAACCATTGGCCCAAGGATAAGAAGTACAAGGAGCTGGGCCAATGGAACAACGTCAATGCAGCCTCTGCTCTGGAGGCGCTGACCATGGCGCCTTTCACGAGAGGATTGGGCTGGAGCCGTGAGGAGGTCGAGGTCTTTTTGGTGAAGCTGAGACAGGACTGGAATAACCCCAAGATCCATGCTTATTGGCCCATGTGAGTGTTTTGATATCCTGGGAGAGATTGTGGCTAACTGGTTGTAGTTGCGTTACTTATGCAAAGAAGCCCGAAGCGTAGTGCTGGATACAAGATTCAGGTCTCCAGTGGGGTTTAGACCAGATGAAATGATTGGCATTTTACTTATTAAACAACCAGAGTTGCCAATAGAATTGATCCCAACAATTGTGCATCATGCATGATAAGCTTTGCGGCATTCCTCTTTTACACTTCCTTTGAATTGAGTTCGTGGCGAAGTAACCACCTTGTTTGGGCCAGCGGCGTGTTCGTTTTCAGCCTTGCCCTCCCAGTGACGTGTGCATGTAAATCACATAAATTCCAGACTTTTTTCATGAATCAATAACACAAACTCGGTCCTACGCGCTTTCCTATATATCCCAGCACTTTTTTCTTATATCTTATATATTTCCTCAGTAATGCGTACGTCCATATGCTCTCAATCAGACAGTTGCTGCCCAACAAACTCAGGACAACGTGGCCGAGTGGTTAAGGCGATGCCCTGCTATCTCTTCCGAGACATCATAGGCATTGTGTTCGCACGCGTAGGTTCGAATCCTGCCGTTGTCGATGTTCTTTTATCTCTTTTTGTCGTTTTGCGGTTCGTTTGGTCAATTCGTGGATGTCGAGAGATACATACACAGTTGGTGATTGAATACGTTTGAGTTACGGACCTCCCGCTGTGGCTCGCCTGTTCTTCTTCGAACCAGTCAGCAAAAGGCATCTATAAGCTAACTCTCACGTTCCGTGTATTTTTAGCCTGGGATTGAACGCCAGATTGTTCCACTAAGCAATTGTTTTGGTTCTGGCAGTCTCTCGCAAGACCAGTTTCTCTACCTTCGTCGTTGGCGCCGTAGGCGGAGCCCCACAATGCGACGCGATCGCGGTCAAACACAAAAACACGCATCAATATCCTTATAGCTATTGCAATATAGCTATCAGTGCGATCTATAGTAACTTCAATAGTTCATAAGTTGTTGCTTCTATTGTGGGATGTTGGTATTTATTCCTTTACGCAAATTGAGATGCGATGTCATAATATGGCTTTCATTTACCAGACAATGGCCAACCAGTTCTGTTTCTTAAAGTTTAACACATCCTCTTGTGGTAAGTTTCATAAATTTAAAAGGGAAATCTTTCTCCTTCTCTGTCTGGAGCGACTCTGTTTTATAGAAGATTCTTTTCATAGTGCTCAGGCGCTCATTCTACTGTGTCTCAATTGTCTGACAGCAATTCTTCAGGGTAACCAAACTGAGATAATGGCCCACAATAGCCCTGCAGCGCACAACCAGTCTAGAGATATTACAAAATAGACTCACACATACGGCAGCCCTGTAGATAATGTTGTCTGTCAATAGAGCGACAGCACAAACGGCAAAAAGAAACGCCTGTGTATCACAGGTGGCT
>JAAOAS010000113.1:0-125216 GCA_013396035.1 Fusarium pseudocircinatum
GGGGGGGGGGACGCTTGTGGAGGGTCGCGTCGTGCCGCGTTGTGGTATCACGACATTTTGTTCAAATGCAGTCTAGAGTAGAGTAGAGTGCTTACCCGACTGAAAAGAGACGATTCGATTGATGGATTCGTTTGTGCCTCTTCGCTTGGACGACCCGTGTTTGGACCACAGCTCCAAGGCATATTCCACGACATGGCCTGTCAGTCACAGTTGAGACACACACTCACGTAAGATACTTCAGTTATTTTAATTCTTTTTTATTATTCTTTTTTGCTTTGCCTCACTCTCATCTCCTCGTCACCAAGGTTTTCCTACCAAGGCCGGAGAGCTGTCCAAGTTTTGACAGCCATTAATATCGTCCCCTCACCCTCCGCCAGTTTCCAAACCAGATACGCCAAATAAGTAATGTAGTCCCTCCATGATACATACATACACATGATTGTATACACTCATCCCCTCTTGTGACATGTTCTCCCTTGATTTCAAATCCATCAAATCAACCCATTACTTGCTTGCTTGCGTCTGCAATGTCCGGGGATAAATGTTTGTAATGTGCGCTGTGCTGTCTTGTGCTGTACTGTTGTCTTGTGTTTGTGCATTGCATCCTTGTGTCAGGTTGCCAATGTCGTGCACTCCAGTTTCATGGCGGGGAAAGCAAAAATGTCAAAAGTAAAAAAAGGCAAATCCAACTCCTGCAAGCTAGAGCTGCGGTACATCGCCTTGTCCTGCTCTGCTCTGCTCACTGTTCTTTGTTTTTGTACCCCAGGTCCAAATCCAGGTCCCGTCTAAACTTTTTTCCTTCTTCTCGATTCGCTTTGCTTTTCGAATATCCAGGTTTCCCTCTGTTCAACGCCCCGCACTTCCCATTATGTACACTTCTAAACAATAAACAATAATGTGCAAGCCTTCTCCCACACGGAGAAGGCCAAGGTTGTATGTTGTGCCGTCGTGGCTATATCGGGATCGATGTCCCAAAAATGAAAAAGGAATGACATGAGTCGGGGTATCTCTGTAATAAATAGTGCAAAATAGGACATGAAAGAAGTAGAAACGCCAGCAACCCCATGATAGCTGGCTTTATCATCCAACGACTTCTAGTTTACTCTAGTCGTCATCGTCGTGGCAGTCATTAAATTGGTCGTTGATCCCGTGGTCCAGTTCGTGTTTGCTAGAGGTGACCATTATTTTCGCAGGCCGACTTTGCCTGCGAGGTTCTTCCAGAATCGTGCTCCCTTGCGCTCTTCGCTGTGCGTCCGTAGCATCACCTCGTCTCGTTGCATGGGTCCTACAATGTCTTCGTCGCCTCGGGAGGGGAACTTGCCATCCGCATCCACCAGTCGGGGAATTGCGCTGGGCAGTCCATCCTCAAGGCGCTTCCATTGCATACCAGCAAAGACATCGTCCATGGGAGGAGGTCGACCAAGGATGGAGCCGCCGCTGTTGGCTCGTGATCGTCCGCGGCCACGGCTGCGGCTTCGTGAGGCGCTTGTCGAACCAGGAGCAGAGCTGGTAGCTTGCACAATTTCCGACATGAGTCCGTCATGGGTTGACCTCCACCGCCTCTCAATGTCGGCCCATTTGGCCTCAGTAAGAGCGTAGATCTTGCTGGTTTCGCCGTAGTTCTCGCCAGTGCGCACTAAGTGCTTGGTGTAGTTACATCGTGCTGCGTCCCAGTCGTTGCGCAACTGCTGAAGGGCCTCCATGTTCACAGTCTCGGGTTGATAAGGCTGCGGTGTGATGGTGAAGTTGGCGTGACCAAGGCGATCCGACCACTCATCGTGCTCCTGCAGGATCGAAGGGAGAGGAATTGGAACCTCAGGACTGTTGGAACCAAATCGGAAGGACGACACTGAAGGTTTTGTGCTCAGAGAAGGCCTAGGGAACTGTGTCGCAGAAGGGACCGGTGACGGTACTTCGGTAGTCGCAGATGGTGGTGCGATGGTCGGCGATTGTAGAGGTGACTCAGGCGGTGGGCCGCTCAGTGGGCTGGTCATTAGAGGAGGTAGTAGAGGGGTGGTGGCCAGTCCTCGTTCTCGCTCAAGGTCAGCTTGCTCGACAAGAGCCTGCGCCTTCTCGATGTCGATGGGTGCAGGAAGGTTGATGCTCTCGGTGCTGCCATAGTAGGATACTGCCGGGGTGGGAAGTCCAGTGTTTTCCAACATGCGCTCCTGTCCAGGTCGGCTGGGTGCAGACATGGACGACGATCGACTAGAAGGACCTCCAGATAGCACAACACTCTCCAAGCTGAGTTCGGTGCTAGGTGAGAGCATCGGGTTGCCCCTGCGGGTGTTTGGGTTCCAGCGCGTGAGACTAGGGAAGCGGGCACCAATTCGTGACGTTAGCCCAGCAAAGGGTGACTCGCTGCCGGATCGCTTCTTGCGAGATCGCTCGTCCACGGGGGTGTCACCGTCACTCAAGAAACCCATGTCGTAGTCGATATCATAGTCGCGGACGATGTCTCCATGGAACATGACATCTTCGGAACTATTTCGGGGCTCACACAGGTTGTCGCCTACACGGGAAGGGTATGGGTTAGTAACTCGACGATCACCAAGACGAAGACGGCAGGCCAAGCACGAATTCCCGGAAGATACGACAGCCTGGCCAGGCGGACAAGACATACACAAACAGTCGTAGAGACTAAACTGGTCCGAAGGGGCAAGACTATAACGGTTGCTGCTCTCTGCGTTGTCTGTGACGGTGTTGTGTTCGGGTTCTAGAGGCTCTTCTTGAACGTCGGGCAATGACCGCATTGGGGGTTTTGTGTGGACCGATTGAGTGGGCGATACAGGAGTGTCGTTCAATTGCGGAGGGAGATCGAGAGAAGAAGTCGAGCTCGACATTCGAAAGTGACCCTTTCCAGGGGAGAAAGTCGGGGTGATTGGAGAGGTGATGTCGGAGGAGGACGAGTTTGTTGTGTAGTAGATGTAGGAGAGGTCGGTCTCGGGGCTAACTTGTTCTACCTCCCACTTACGGCGCTCCTCTACCAACTGCGGGAGAAGCAGTGGCTTGAGCCTTGGCGACATGATGTCGGCCTGGACGGTCGAGGCCGTAATGATTGCGAAGTTGTCGTAAAAGACGAACGACTGCGTTTCCTGTCTATCGATGTTGTTGTTGTTTATGTTTTGGTGTTGGGGGGAAAGAAAAACAGAAGAAGAAGAAGGAAAACAAGAAAGTTGGAGGGATGCCTCGGGAGGTGGATGTTGATAGAGGCAGTGACACAGCAGCCAAGTTGGGTTAGCCTGGTGTAGTCTTTTTGGGAGCTAAGGTAGTGGTAGTGGCTAGGTCGCTGTCTGTTCTGTCGGGCCAAGTGGCGGCGGATCCGGGGACCGGGGGTGCTTCTCTCTTGTCTTTTTTTCCCGTCCCACTGAGAACTGAGACCGGGGTGAAGGAGGGAGGGTATGGATGTGGATGGGTGAAAGTGGGCGGGCAGGTGAACGGACAAGACAAGGGTGTAGAAAGCCAAAGCAAGGCGGGTCTTGATCAAGCCCAAGCCTGAACAGACTCTCTTGGCCTGTCTCTCTCTAGGTCTCCTCCTCTCACAACTTTTTTCCTCTTCTCTTGCGTCCAAAAAATGGTGGGGTACAGTTGGGTAGGAGTCAACGAGGAGACGGTTCCCGACGGTGGATTTTTTCCTGCTCCAAGTGGGCTGTGTCCGGCAGAGACTGGACTAGCTCTGGGGCGGGGACTGACTCTCTCTGGTGGTTGACCCTCTGACTCTTGTTTTCTTGTTGATGTTTGGGGTGGTTGAAAAAACAAACCAACTCTGGTTGCCGGTTGCTTTTTTGGCTTTAGCTCGTCGTTTCAGACGTCCTGGTTGGCTGTCCTCGTGAGGGCGGGTGTGTGACTCGTAACAAGTGATATCGATGTTTGCCTGTATCAGATTGTATTCAATGACGACAGATGTTGGTGTTTGGATCAAACAAGGAGTCGACGAGGGAAAAGAAGAAATTATCCGGGCATGACGAGTTGTTTATTTAGTAACTACAGTATCAAAAAGGTGGGAGGAGGATTATGCATGGGGTGATTGACTGCTGATGAGTTCTCGGACGTCTGTCTCTCTGTGTATGCGAGCGACTCTTGACCTGTCTGGGCGGCGGCTGGGCAGGGCTGGGACCACTTCGCGGGTAGAGCACAGCACAGCGCAGCATAGCACAGCACAGCGCAGCATAGCACAGCACAGCACAGAGCAATGACAGGGCCTTGCGGGTGAAGTCAGTGGATGTAACTGAGAACAAGCGCTCGGTCGTCCACGTGTTATTGAACCGAGGATTGGGCGCGACTACATATCAAGTGTTGGTCATCCGTCTACTCAGAACCGCGGCTGTATCTATAATGTGATAAGGTGTTATCGCGGTGTCGTACTCTATGTCGTACTCTATGTATAAAATATGCGTATGTAATGTCATGTCATGTAATGTAATGTGTCTACAGGTGGTGGAGGGTGAGGTGATGCCGTGCGGTGGACTTGACGACCGATGAGGTGGCTCTCATCTTCGGTACAGAGTCGTTCCGTTGTGCCTCTCCTTCAACAATCCCTCTCCAACTGCATAATGGAGTCTGTAACGACGGGCGGTGATGGAATAACTCTACCCGACGTTACGTTCTCAACATGCACTGCACGTATACCTCTTGTTCGACTGCAGGGATGAAAAGGTTGGCTGACGTTCAGGCTCTGGGGCACGGAAGCGGGGGAAGACAGAGAGAGCCCTGACGAAACGCTGCTGTGCTTCCGCTTCTCTTCTCGCGGCTGGTGGTTAGTTGTTTCTTCTGCTACAACCCTTGACAAGGGTTCAGTCTGTGACGTGGGAAAAATAAGGTGATGAGGAGATGAATGCAGGGAATTCACTGGTTCAGAGGACTGGCAGGTGTTCAAAACCTGCTTGTCCTGCTGTGAGACCGTACAGCAGCTTACAGTAGACGCTTACAGCACGTACAGGATTTTACAGCGATTTTTTCTTTCAGAGGGCTTCAGGGAAGTGGGGCCTCTGTTTCCGCGGTGGACTTCCAGTGGGGGAGGAGGTTGGGTCAAAAGCCTGAGCAAAGAGGTTCAATGAAACAGTAAGGGCTTATCCGTACAGTGGCTGGGGTTATTCAAAGCGAAAGAGTCACGATGCGCAGGGGGAAAGATGAGGCTGTCTGTGTGTGTTGTTGACATGATCGACACAAACGGCAACCCGAAACAATCACATTGATATTGACGATATAGCCAGACGAAACAATGGCTGCAGAGCATGCACGGGCACAAAGAGCCTAACCTTGACCTAAGCTTGAGTCAAACGCAAACTGCAATAGCAGGACCGTACGAACGATATTCGATTGGGGGGAACCGCATGGACCCTGAAAGCGACAACAAACCAGAGCAGAGCCAGCCAAACACAAAGTATCCATCCATGACCGAGAGACTTTGAGCTGGTTACAGGGGTCTTCCATTCGAACAATTGCTAATCGATGACGGTGCAAAAGTCAATTCAGAGTTTGTGTTTGTTCATAAGCACTTTATACACAAACACAACTTCTCTATTGTTATTTATTCAATGCACAATCAAGTTTTATGCTTTTGTGGCTCAAACGTTGGAAACCCGTTTTGTGTAACTCCTGAATTGGTAAGAACAGGAATGCATTCCCTGAAAGTCAAGCAAAGCTAGGAGCTTTGCTTTCACATGGAAGCGATAGCTCTAGCTTTACCCTCCTGCCATTGGATGCAAAGATCATCACTCTCCGAGGTTTTTTGGGTTTGTTTGCTTTACCCGCATTCCAATTCGTTGACCTCATCGTTTTTGCCGATCACGTTTCTTTTTTCCTTTTTGCTAGCAATTCACTTCAAACTTTGTATTATTGTTCTCATTCTCTCCAGAATCTCCTCATTGAAGCTCTCGTACCGCTTTTGGCCTGGACCCAGCTCTTCCAAAGTCTGGCTCCCTGTCAGCCAGGGCTCTCAATAGGCGAAGGGAATCAAGAAGCCGGTGACATGGGGTCAACAGCTCAGATGGGAAAGGCTTGGAGGAGTCAGCAGGGGGTACGTAGCCTTGCACTGAAGCATCGTATCTGGGCTGGGCTGGGCTGGCGCCGCCTCTCTGGGTCGGCCTCGATTCTGCCATGGCCATTCCATTGCATCCTTGCCCCGGATTCTCATGGGATCAGAGTTGGGAAGACCGGACTTGCGGTATGGTAATTCCAGTTGGCTTTACACTTCACCGTTATCTCTGACTCTAGGCTCTCTCGCTAGACGGCGACTTGCGCCGTTGTGGAAACCCCGCGAGTGCTGGCTTCCATCCAGTGCAAGCGGAAATCCAGCCCGAGCATTTCTCTACTGAGCTTCCAGTTTTCGGTCTTTGATCCCGCCACCAATAAACTCAAACCAGAACCAGCAACCGAATTGTGCCAAACCGTTGACCGAAGCCGCTGACGGTACAATTCAGCTCTACAGTATGCGCGAAAAAGCAACGCCCTCTGTCTATTTTTCCATTGCGCCGGCTGAATAAACTTGTTGAGCTCTCTCTCTGCCATGCAATATTACGTCGTTGTTCACAGCTTCAATGGAAGAAGCCATTCTTGTCGATCACTTCCCTTTGAGATAGAGACTGAGTGTTGGTCTTGTTTCCGCGAGACAACTGGGTCTTCCCGTTTCCCCGTGCCCGTGCTCGCAATTCCACCCGCTCGCTGTCTTTTCCAGCTCATGACTTGGGCCTCAACTGACCGTTTGGCTGAGTTGACCGCCTACAAGTCAACTACCGGTCAAGTTTCAACGGCGGGCCACTTTCGTCAGAGCGAGGACGGATGTTTCCGATTCAATTGATTTGCTTCTTTTCAATAGATGGCAGAGAGTCATTCACAGTCGCCTTGTTCGAGGCCATTGAGTCGTTCCGCGCCCCTCCAAAAGACCGCGTTCTCGCCTAGTGGTTGGTCCTCGTCTTCCTTCAAGACCCTTGACGGCATTCAAGATGGAGTGACACATCGAGTGAATGCATCGAGATACATCGACACAATACAGTCGCAACCCGCGATTACATATTCAACCTTGTCATTGACAAACAAGGCCTTCCATGTCTTTCATTTCTTTGCTTTGTCATGTCATGTCATGTCTTCCAAGGGCCTTTGCATCCTGTCGCGCGACAGACTCGTGGCCAACGGGGCACGCCTACCCATCGCGGCATAGCGTCCGCAGTCCAAGCTTCCCAGCGGAAGGGAAGCGACGCCGATGGTGCGCCAGGATCCCATGGAAGAACATGGAAGTCCCTCTAGCCTCGCCGGCGGGTCTTCGTGGCTGCAAAGCTTGACACCGAGAGGCTGCCAAAGCCACGCCAACTCGCACCGGCGTCCAACGCTCCGGGAACAGTTGTTTGATGAAAAGCTTAACCCTCAACTGCTCATTTTACTTGTCTCCAGTCATTTTGTCTGTGAATGTGTCGATCTACCAGGTCCCTAACCAGTCGTCTTTCATCGGTCAACATCGCGATCTTCAAGTGTTGATCGCCTGGGGAATAGGCAAGCAATTCGTGGAGAACGTCGGAGAATTACAAATCTGCTCGTGTTCAAGCAACTACATGTCCTATCAGCATGAATTTACACGTCCTGAAAGCACCACCGTTCTCGGATGAATACACCGATTGCATCCCATCCTCTTTTACAGTTTACCGACCAGCACGCAAGATGCGACTAGTGATACGTACTGCCAGTTGTCGGCGTGTGTTGCCAGACCCTTAGCCATCCTCCAGCAGCCACGATGACCCTGAGCCCCGGGTTGAAGCCCTGTTGCATTAGCCTCACCACGGTACCTGGGCCGACATTGGAAGGAAGTCTTTTGGAGGCTGACCGTTTTACCCGCGGAAGCTTTCAAGGATTCCGCCCTTGCGCTTGTGTTCCTTGTCGTTGGGACCTTTTACTTTGGATGGACATGGGTAATGAGAGGCTCCATTTCAAGGCTTTGCAACAGTCACACAATGACTTCCATTCTTGATGGGTTCAGACCTGCCGGTTTTGCTCGCTTGCATTTTGACATTGATAACGATTGCGCCATGGTGAACAAAGTTACAAATCCAACACCGAGACTCTAGCTTCGTGGTATGGGCATGGGCGCTATAATGCGCGAATTGCTGTGATGCCCCAGTCCCAGTCCCAGTGGCGCTACTATCGAGTCTTATTGAACTCCAGAAGACATCGCTTAGAAGTGTCTGATTGAGTTTACACTTACTAGTAGCAGTTCGTTGAGCTGTCAGATACGCAGGAAGACGAAGGGGTCTAGGTTGAGAGGAGACAGGAAGTCCGGCTTGACAGAACCTTCTTTGAAGAGCTAGTTGCTCGTCCGGTGCCGGAGTTGCATATCTCGTTACTATTGCAAAGCCGTTCATGTGGCTGAGGGCCTTGATGAAGGAACAAGTTCATTCTGAGGATCTTTTGAGGCACACCACTGAGGCACTCCTTCGGCCAATAGCGAGCTCTATCTTGACGGACAATGTCCCAGAGTTGAAGTCAACAACTCTATCACACCCGGATGCAACTCGGAATCTTCAAAGTTCTCAATCCATGTTCGCACGAACTCAATTCAGCAGAGAGAGATTCCGACCCCTCCACCACATTTTAACTGCTAGGGCTTGAAGTCCCATCCGAGGCACAATTAATTGCGCCGAAGTTGCTTGCTTCTGCTCTCATGGCTGATAAAAGTCTTCGTTAACTAGGGCTTGATGATTGGTTGACCACTCCCGTTTAGGCCCCTTGCAGCAGGACCTTTGCTTTGACCCGCCGCAGGATATTGATGCCTCGGTCGCAAGGCAGAACCACCATCTTGATGATTGCGACGATCCCTCACCAACAAGGAAAGAAGCTTAACCAAGGCTGCGGGTGCGGGTGCCTGAGTGAAAAGAACTTCAGCAAGAATCCACCAGATGCCGTCATTGTCATCATGATCAACATCATCTCTTGGAATTTAGTCTCTTTGCCAAATTGAATACTTCGCGGGGCTTTTTACAAATTGGTCTTAAACCCGTGGCCAGGATGAAAAGACAGCAGAGTTTGCGACGCTTACTGGTGTCGGACCCTCCAATTGAACTTGTGGGCGCCACACTACACCTGCACGCTCTTTACTAACGGTCACAACGCCGCGGTTATGACGAGATTCTGATCAAGATAACAATTGAAGCACGGGCTTCACTGTCAATGTGTAAGCCCACGAATTACCTTGACCTTAAACGTGGACGATATGACTTTGTGGCATCTTTGTTGGGAACAGAGTTCAGCCATGGTGTAAGAATCAGCATCGGGAATGACACACGGGCCGCCTATACCGTTGTGTTTCACGGCACTCCAACGGCTGCGGCTGCAATGGCTTGCATTCCATTTAACTCAATGCTACTTTCACAACAGCATAATGCGACTGCATATGTGATTGCCAATTCATGAAGATGCTGAATGAAATCGTATGAGAACAGAGCCGAGCAAGTACACACTGTGTAACACTCAACATGTTCTCCGATATCATTAACAATTAAGATTTGTTGAAGCATGTGAGTATGCAGCGATCTCTCGATGTAGCCAGGTCTCAAGCCACCAAGATCGCTCACATCTGTTCCTGGTGGCGATACTAGTGCTCTTCCCAGGAAAACTCGATTGGGCAATGGCCTCAAATTCTTTCAGTGTGTGTTACATCGTCCGTCAACGTCGTTAATCGCGATGTCACCCACAAAAGGCACAACTGCGAGTTTGCAGCACAAAGTTAACCACCTCAGAGCCTGCGAGACCCCCCAAAATGCTGGGAAATGTGCATGAGCCTCATGAATTGTTGACGGCTTCGTCTACTGCAGCCAATCGCGACTCTGTCGCTTACAACTTTGAGGTAACGTCGTTGAGTCTATTTCGGCTCGTAAGATGCACGTCACGATCCGAGCGGGATCACTTGGATTGTTCCCCGAAAGGCTTGACCGTTACATCAAGCGCAGTGTATGCTTAGAAGCCATGTGCTTGAAGTCGGCCGGCTCGTGAAGCATCCATCTGCAGGAACGCCAAAACATCATCGCCAACTCGGCCTCAGACAGAATGTGGAATAGATTGGCGTCAAGCTGAACCACAATTGGACCAACCAAGGCCACAAGTCGGGGCTTCTCAAGAACAGAGGAGAACAACGCTGACGACAGTTTGTGTGCCTTGGGAGCTTGGCCAGAAGATTCCCACATGCCATCTCCACCGGGCTTACAGGATCAGAATTTTCAGTCTTGCCTTTCTTTTTCCGTCATCATGAACAAGAGCAGAGTCTTCCGCCGGCCCCACGCCGCGTCTTTTTTGTCCCTCTTGGCTGCTCTCCGAGAAGCGGCTCCGAGTGTCTCCGTGAGAAGTGCATCGCTGAGAAGAGAACTGATAACGTGATGGTAATCTGCGATGTATCGCGGGGGAACGTCAGCGGGAGGGAAATCGGTCGATATGCAGGCCGATGGAAGGGACTCCCTTGCATCCACACGCGACGGTTGGAAGTTGGGTGGAAGCAGACTCGACTGCAGCATGTAAGCTTTTGAATTGCTTATTGCATATTAACTCCAGCTGTTATGGTTCACTGAATGGGTTGCAACGGAACACTCAAAAGGAAACCAGTCGATTTGAGCGGCCGCAGGGAAGGGGATAATGTCTCAACTCTAATGAAAAAGGCTTTCAACGGTGGCTGTTTGACTTTTTTCTTCTTCTCAGCCTTCACCTCGAGTTTGCCCTGGCTATGCCTAAAGAAGGGACGCGGCCAGCGGGCATGGGGTCCGGAGGCTTTTGGTGTGTCTCGTTCCTGACGATCGCGACAAGGGTTCGTGTGTGGCCGTGTGTGCGTGCTTCTCGTGCGGCTGACTTTAGGACTGGGACATGGCATTGAGGCACGACCAATCCTTCTACGGCGCCGACGCGATGCACATGTCGGTCTCTGCTTCTGCTTACCAAGAATTCCGCTCATAAGCACGGAAATTTGATGCTCGGGATATTCGGCATTTCAGGTCTGAATGCACGAGGTTGTCATTGACTTGCTCTCAGGATCCTACGCAAAGCCATTGGGCACTTCCTGAAGGCACCTTTTTGCCTGCCCTGAACTCAATGTAGTTGCAGTTGCAGCTTGGCTTGTGCTGACTGCCGAATTGTCTGACCTTTGCAGTGCCTGTGATATCGCTGGACTGACTTGTACAACGCAGTCAGTCGTTCCTCGCGCCAGCGGGATACCACTTCATCCCGCCATCAAATCGTCCGAACTACTTGGTAACATGTTTCTGTCATTTGGATGAAACAACTTCGCCTCGGTAAGGCACGTGGTGTCGCGGATCCTTCTGGGTGAAATGGCATGGACCACATCGCTCTGGGATGGAACTCAAGGATACCGAGTCCATTTTCGATTCCGGAGCCAAGTACTTGCTGCTCTGAGTCAAGCTGTCGTTGAGTACAGGTTAAGGAGCCTGCAGGCGCCAATCTGGGCCTATGACCATGGTTTCAGGCATTGGCTATGTTCAACCCATCTGGGGCCTCCATGACTGATACCGTCACCAACTCTACAATTTCTCTTTACTTGTCCTTGCTTTGCTCTGTTTTATTTTCCAACTCAGATGAACATAAATTCAATGTTTACTAAGGCGTCTCCGACGGCGATCGCAAGGAGGAAAGGGCTGAGCGACGCAATCATGCGCTAGAATGCTGATGCCATTTGCGATCTGCACGCTATAGGGTACATCAGCCAAAATGTATATGGTGGAAGAGGACTTGCAATAGTGACAACCCCAAATTCATCCGTAATGCAAGGCTGATACGCTGCAATCGTCGAAAGACTCGGGCTTCAATCCTTCGCTCAAGGTGTCGTTGTCGCTGTGTTGTCGCAATGAGAAGCGCTGATGAATCCCTGCCATTGCAGCTCACCTCACCGCCGATGCATTGTTGCTTTTTTGCCTTTTCTTTCCCTTGCTTTACAGCACAGTACCTTGCTGGTTCACTCAGAAAGAAAGTATCTTTCTCCCCCGCCCTGTTCACCATTCAGTTTGACGTGCCGTGTGGCGGATGCTCATTCGTCCAGATCCTGATCCCGTGCTCGAGGCTGTCACAATCAATGCGTTGTATCGCGGGCACGTGTGGGGGAGGAAACTTCTCTCCTCTCAGATAGCCACGATAATGCATTTCCCCCACGAGGCTGCCAAGTTCAATGGTATTCCAATGCTGCGTTGGCCTCGGGGCCGCTCTGTAGCCAGGCCTCACCGGTTTCTGGGATAGAGCTGTTCTGGCCTCGCTGCTGTAGGAGATATCACACTTGGTTCGTCCAATCAGTTTCGCGGGATGTGTGTGCGGAATTAGTTACCGCCTGGGGTACAGTAGAACGAGGCCTCATTGTGGCGAGAGGGAATGGGAGGTAAGTCGACGTGTATATATGCCTCAATTAATGTGTTGTAGATCATCGAGGGTATGCAGAGGTGTTGTGATGCTGGCGGCTGTACCCGGGATCAAGAAGCTGGGTTGGGAGTTGGCGCGTTGCAGGACAAAGGCGTTTATCGGTGTTTTTCGGAAGGGAGGATTTGCCATGGCTCAATGGATGTATCTGGAAGTATGTACTGGCTTCGTCTGTAGGCCGATTCACTTGTAGCGTTTGTAGAGGTTATCGTAGGTTGTATGTCTATCTGAGAGTCAGCTTTCGGGCTCCCAAACCGTTCAAACCCGCCAGTTGTTAGTGATACGTATCCAAGTCCATGAATTTAATCCCATGAAGGAAAACACGTGTGCACCGAATGTCTGATCTAGTCGACTTGATGTGATTGAAGCGGTTGAGAATGAACTTCGCATGTTCGCGATGTGACAGGTTTAGGGTAGTCAAGATTTGCTGTTTGTCCTTTTCAGTACCATGCTATACGTTTCCCAGCCATGTTTTCGTGCTATAGATATTGTATTAGTCTTGGGGATTGTGTATAAATGACATCAAGATATAGAAAACTGGTCGCGGATGTTGTTGAAGTCTGCTGTGTCAATGATGATTCCATGACGACCACGTTTTGAAGAGCTTGAGCTTGGGTGATATCCAGTTCACGAACAGAAGCAAAGTGAATGTGATAAGTCTGAGAGGAGAAAAGCTTCATACGGCAGGGAACAAATTTCTGAGCAGAGTACTCGCTTCAAGATTCCGTTCGTGGTAGAATATATCGTCAACTCTTGGAGCTACCGGGTAGTCGAGTTGACCGCTGAATCAATCGCTTCACAGGAAGGAGATATGAAGGGACGTCGAACGAAAGTTCATAAAGAGAGAGGAATCAAGATTTTGGCCTTGATTTGACGATAGCGGCATGGTGTATCGTGAAATTACCTTGTCGCGATGTGTCAAGAATCTCAGTCTTGAACATCGCCGAAGACAAGGGCGCCAGGTCCACTCGAATCACTGGTATTCCGATACGCTGCCGTGGAAAAGATGGCAGCATCGAGTAGTTATCATGTGTTGCATTCAATTGGCATCCTCTTCGCATGTTCTCTCGAGAGATGGGGAGAGGTGACACAGCCCAGCCTCAAAGGATGTGTCCAGCGACACTTGTCTATCCACCCACTTGAGATAATGAATATGGGCTCAGTCGCGGCGATAAACGATGGAGGAGGTAAGGTGTTCCAATTGATGTCGTTCGAAAAGGCTTCACTCGGAAAATGCCATACATGAGGCAGTGAATCTGCTCACGATGTCTGAAACTGGGAATCACCTACGATCAGCTGTCGTCCAAAAGAGTCTCAACCGACATAAACAGTGACGACGAGGCTTGATCCAGGGTAGTATTCAGTCTTCAGCTGTTGTTTATCTCCAAATCCCAACAAATCATCACCTCTGGAGCTGACAACCTCCGGACGATGTCCTCCGCGATATCGGTAATCGGCCCCACGCCGGAGGTTACACCCGGGATCGACAAAATCCATGACCGAGCCTCATCATCCAAGCAAATGCTGCACGTCAAAACAGGGTATGAGCATCTCACCAACAAGGTTGCGATGCTCATATCAAGACGCTAACCAAGGCCCGTTTGTGTCATTTGCGGAACCGTGACCTGGAGGTTGCATCCAGCACAAGCTAAATAGAGCTTACGACAGCTATCGATATCCACTGAGTTTTTACGCTTTAGGTGCTACATATGTACACTGTGTTTGCTCTTGTTGTTGTGATTGGAAATAATGGATTTAGTTGGTTGCAGCTGTCGCTCGTTAATCTAAGATCTTATGACGTCACGGAGGGAGGGCAGATGTCATGATACTGATTCCCTGGCATTTTGACGTAGGAGGCGGGGCATCAAATTCCAGCTCAAGAGATATGAAGGCATAACAACTCTAGTCTCCCATTAATCATACCTACGTTGGTCACTACCGTGCAACTGAACGACAGTAGACATCATGGCTACAACAGACGACCCAAACCGTAGCTTCACAGCAAGCAACACAGGAAGCGAACCGGAAATAATAGAAGAGCACCAAGAAGAAGCCCCAACCGTCAGCCACGCCCTCGCCGAGGAATCCCAAAACTTTGAAGAAAAAGGCGCAGCTCAGCTTGAGCACGGCGACGTCGAGGTCAAGAACCTAGGATGGAACGAACCTCCCCGCGTCGTGCCCCCGCTGGTGGGCGGCTTGAAGAACGAAGATGTCTGGGCTTTGATACGACGCTTCGATAAGCAGGTCTTTTATGTCAGGAGTATCGAGGAGCCCCCGCTGGGAATGCTGGATATGAACATTGCAGACGAAGAGGAGTTTTCGCCTGAGAAGCTTAGGGCGCAGATCGAGCGACTCTACGTTTCTGTGTTTGCGCAGTTGTTTTCGTTCTGGAAGCATATTGTGCGTCTTCGTTCTTGGAGGGAGTATCAGCGAACATCTGCGTTCCTCTCGGTATACACACTCGCATGGCTTCTCGATATTCTCGGCCCCACGATCATTGTCTTCCTCATGGTACTCATCTGGTCCCACGAGGCCCGCGATATCTGCTTCCCTGGCGCACCACCCTCGATAATCGACTCCAAGACAGGAGGTGTCAAGAAACCAGCAGCTGGTGTTCTAGCGTCTGATGATTCAGTCACCGGTGCACCGGAGAAGCACAAGGGTGAAGCAGTCGAGCAGGAAGCCCATAGCTTTGTGACGAGCTTGTCTACGGTATGTTCCGGTGTAAGATTTGCTTTTTGGTTACTTCGGGGGCAGGATACTGAGTGATTTGTAGATTGTCGTTAGCACGGCTGCAGGAAAACATCCCCAGACGGATCCCGACGATGATAGCGCTGCGCCCGATCCGACGAAACTCACTGAAGAGGCCACTGAGGCTAGACAGAAGTCTGTGGGAGAGAATCCTCATGCTGAACATAATAGGGCTAAGAAGCCGGTCTCAAACGCTGTTTGGGACAAGGCGCGTCCGACGATGCATCTGATTGCTGACTTTGTTGATACCTGGGAACGATTCGGTAATGCGCTTAGTCCAGCGGCACCTTTCCATCGCCATAGGCCCAAGTTTATCCTCATTGGTGTTCTTGTACCCATGCTTCTCGGCGCTTGGTTCACGACTCCCTACATGGCCATGAAAGGAATGGGTTTCGCAGCTGGATTCGGATTCTTCGGTGATCCAATCATCACGCCTTCTATTAACTTCATCAACAGGACGTATCCCCGCTGGGAGAAGTATGTCGAGCTGCGAAACACTATTCTTCGAGGAGTTCCTACAAATGCGCAGTTGGCCATCACCCTTCTTCGCATTGGAGAAAAGAACAAGGCTCCTCTGCCACCACCTCCATCTTCCGACGTGCCTCCCCCGACTGTTCCCCACGAGACGGCTGGAGAGGGTTTGGAACATCTAGGTGTGTAACACTCATTCGCCGAAGTTCAACTCATGCTAACACCACCAGAAGGAGTATCGCAGAGCGAAATCGCCGAGGCTGTCCAGCCTGATCCAAACATCATCCACGAAGATGAGCACGAGGACGAAGAGGAAAAGACAAAGCACAAGAAATCTCATCGCATCATGAACTTTATCCGCGGCACAGCAAAAGGTGGTGTTACAACAGCTCTAGCTGCCGACAAAGCCAAAGCCAAGGCAGGCGCGCATCACGCAAAGAATCGTCTCGGTGTAGTCAAAGGGCAAGAACCGTATCCTCTCACAGGACCAATTCGCTTCCCAGCGCGATACAAGGGAAAGAAGGGCCATGCGTACATCACAGCTACAGCTACGACACCGGCTGTTAGTTGGACGACTGAGCTTGGAGATCTAAAGCCCGCTTGGACTGTGACTATTGGCGACATCGATGAGCTCAAGAAGATGGGCGGTCTTGGGTGGAAGAGCAAGATCATTGTTGGATGGGCTATGGGGAGTGAGATTGTGGATGGTTTGATGATTAAGACCAAGGACGGACAGGAACATCATCTCACGGCGGTCTCCATGCGGGATCAGTTGTTCAACAGGTTGATCTCCATGGGAAACCAGATGTGGGAGGCGTGGTAGATACGCCTTTTGGGAGTAGTCTTGTCTTGATTTGGTAGGTGTCTGGAGTTTGGTGATGGAATCATGATACTCTTTGATACCAGGAACACGAAGTAGGATGTGGAATCAATGTTTGGAATCAATTGAATTACAAGTCTAGACCTCGCTAGTTGAAGCATTTCGTGAACAAAAGGTCCTGCTTTGTAATCTCGTGAGTCCACTGAGGACCTCATCACTTTAAATCCTCCAAACAATTGAGTCAAACGTGGGGAAAGTGGGACAACTCGACAGGGTGACGTCAATTGAATAGAGAGCAGAGCTTACAGATCAAATCACATCTGCAGCGACAACTCGGCCGAGGTCGCTCAAAGGTGGGGGATAAAAAGGACGAGAGTGATACAAGAAAACAAGAATGTCCTCCCCCAGTTCCCTATTTCTGTACAAGATCGTCCCAAATCGCAAGCTAAACCCATCATGAGCTTCACCCCAGAGCCGTACGACCCCAGCACCGCCGACTCATGGCTCGTCTGTGACACCTGCGGAACTCAATTCCCAACGTCTGATCGCAGCGCCCTCAAGACATGTCACATCTGCGATGACCCGCGCCAATTCGTGCCGCCGTCTGGACAGTCGTTCTCAACCCTTGGGGAGTTGAAGAAGAAGCATACAAATGAGTGGACAAAGTGCCCTTCTGATGAGAACATCACGTTCATTTCGTCGCAGCCGAAATTGGCGATTGGACAGCGTGCTATTCTTATTAAAACCCCCGAGGGGAATATTCTTTGGGATTGTATCACGTTGCTGGACGATGAGACTGTTGAGAGGATTAAGAGCGAGGGAGGGTTGAAGGCGATTGTTATAAGCCATCCGCATTTCTACAGCACCCACGTTCAATGGGCTCGCGCATTCAATTGTCCAGTCTATCTCTCCGCCGAGGACAAAATCTGGACAACCCTCTCCTCCTCCCATCAAATCTTCCTCACAGCCCTCGAAACGCCCATACTCTCCAGCGCAAAGGCCATCAAGCTAGGCGGACACTTCCCCGGCTCCATGGTGCTGCACTACAACTCACGGCTGTTCATAGCCGACACGCTCATGACGACGGCGTCGGGCGTTGGGAACTGGAGTGTAGACGCCACGGGGGCATCGCGGACCCGACCGGCCGGGCTGAACTCGTTCTCGTTCCTGTGGAGCATTCCGAACTTCATTCCTCTGGGGGTCGGGGAGATGGCGAGGATGTGGGGGGTGTTGAAGGGGTATGAGTTTGGGGCTACGCATGGTGGGTTTATGGGGATGGATATTGAGAGTGAGGATGTCAAGGGGAGGGTTTTGGAGAGTATGAAGATACAGGCTGGGTTTATTGGGGATAAGGAGTTTGAGGAGAAGCTGTGAGTATAGTGATTGCTTTTCTTTTGTTGGATATCAAAGTATGGGATGAGAGATGAGAAACGAGAGACGAGAAATGATAATGATGTTGTTCAATTAAAAATATGTAAATAAATAAATCAGGGCCATTCTGATATCTGGGTATCGATCAAGTTTTTAACATGCATCCAACTCCTACTCATGCATCTCAGTCTTTCTATCCACCAACGCCATAAGTGTCAACACAAGTATACAAAGCTCAGTCCTTCTTCCAGAACTTCCACTTTTGCTTCGTCGGCGACGATGGACATAGATAACGGTTAAGTAGCTCTCGACCCTCATCAGGAAGATCGATAACAGATTCGTTGAGCGTATCGATAATAAAGCGATTTGCTAAAAACGATCAGCATAAATGCAATGCCATCCCAGAGAAGAGAACTTACGCATCAAGTCAATGCCGCATTCGCCTGCATCAACAGCCATATCAATCCTCGTGGAGTTGTAGCATCCATATCGAAGTTGAAGCTCAAGCATGCATCTCCATAACTCTCTCGTCTCGTCAAGGCTCATGCCTTCGCAGCTGCGTTCGGAGCATGTGCTTGCTTGGCGGGATCGTTGGTTATCGTGGTGGGATTGTTTTGGTAGAGGCATTGCCTCGTCGCTGGGGGGACTCCACATGGCGGGGAGGGAGAGAGGACCAGGATGATTCTCGCGATACATTTTGAGTGGTGATGGGTGATTGTAATGAAGTAAGTTGGTTCAGTTGAGAAGAAGGGATCGAGGTCTTATATAAACAGCCTCAATTATTCTCTCCTTTCTTTTTTCTCTCTCGCCCTTTTCTTGATTTCAGGCTCGTGAGTTGTCTCTGCTGTAGTGGGGTCTTGTACTTTCTGGCCCAATATGACAGGCAGAACCCTGCTTATTTATATCAAAGCGTACGGAGTAGCTCAAACAAAACAAAAACACCAAAAAACCAGGGCGAACCCGATTAAGTTATACTAACGAACCTGTCCCACGGTGAGTACCGCAGAACAAGCAAACAAACAGACAGGAGGGTGGGAAGCTTTGCGCAGTCAGCGGGAGAGCGCCACTCTGGAGGGTCTGAGACAGCTTGATTGATGATAGAGCCAAGAAAAGGCGTCAGTGAGTCACATGTGGGAATAAACCATGCTTAATTCCGTGTAATCAGTGAGTTTTGCTCCGGTATTGTGATGAGGGTGGGTGTCATCATCGGAACATTGCCTGACGGAATAGGTACATAGACATCACAAGTGATCGACTTTGCATACGAAAAGACACGGCAGACGGGAGACAGAGAAAATCCTTTCGGCAGTTTGGGTACGTACTCTACTTGGGCCTGTGACTGGATGCCAAGTTAGTGTGTGATCTGCAAGACTATGGATGGATTGAGGCTTGCAAGCCTGATCTGATGCCCAAGACCAAGAATCAAGATAGGGGGGGTCACAAGGACAGGCTTGTGATAACGACAAGACAGGGCGGTTTCGATAAGCTTTTTGCCTAAGAGCTGTGGCATGGCATGATAGAGCCATGACGACGGGATGGAAGATAGCAGAAACATACCTACTGCGGTTGACGGATAAGTAGCGGACTGTACTGCTACTGTACCCGTGAGAGCCGCTGTAGCCGGACATCATTGACTCTGTCACAGTCACAGTCATAGTCACTTCACAGTTGCATCCTGAGCCAAGACTGGGTTAAGGCTGAAGGGAGGAAACATCCGGTTGCCCCGCCCCATAAAATAGGTACAAATAACACGGGAGGACCCTGGGTTCCACTGGCGGAGGAACCCTTTTTAGTTGACTGACCTCTCTAACAATTGAAAGTACCGGTAATCATGGATGAGTTAAGACGTTGAGTATATTCGTTGAAGCGGTCAAGACTGTGGCTCTGCAGAGGCAGTGTTTTCTCAACGGTTCACTCCCAATGCAAGGGATATTTCACCGCCAAGACAGCAGAATCACAATTACGTGGCGTATAAACTCAACCACAATCATGAACAATAACTGCGCCTCGAAACAAACACGTGCCTTTTCGATATAGCAAACAGCATACCTTGCGTGGACATCTTCGGATAGTTGGTATTTATTAATACTCTTGTGGCGTTTGATCTTGATTGTGGCGTACTTCCCCGGATGCCACCTTGGATCTTGTTGTTCCAGATCGTTGAAGTTAAGCTTGGACTTGGTGAAGAAGGTTCTTAGCGATGGAGAGCTGTTGTCACTTCGCGTGTGGGAGCTGATTGTTTGGGGGGAGTTACTAAGTTTGTGGTCTGTTGTTGGAGAGAAGGTTTGGCCAGTGTGAATGAATGGGAATCTTCACATGGTATTGGCAGATGGCATGTTGCCTCAGGCTTCTGAATACTGATCATATCATGAACAATTGAGATGTTGGTTCATCGCTGAAGCAAAAAGAGTCTAATTGTTGCATGGATGTTTGTTCAATTGGCTTTGAACGGCTTCCAAGTTAGCTGCTGCCCAAGGATGCTTCCGAACGATTGACTCTCGTCTATATACCAAACAACATCTGAGCCGGTAGATGCTCTTCACCTGAGAATCCTCAAACGCTTCACATTAAACAGATCGATCTTCAAACATGAAGCATAAATACCTTCACTGATAACCGAGTCGATCGCAATAATCTCCGTCAATAGTCACAAACTAGCGCTTGCTAGTTCGCCATTCAGCCTCAGCTGCAATCTCCCCTGTCTAGCAGAAGCATAAAAGCTAGGACTCCTTATTTACCTAATAAAAATACCCGGGTAAACTCAGTACGTATCAGCGGTATTTTAGACCAATTTATTTTGACACCCTGGATACAATATCCAACTTTTTCTTGCTCACTGAGGTCTGTCGACATCTAGAATCCAATAGTTCAGTCTCCTATTCCATAGTAAAAAAATCTTTAGAGTTGAAAATGGGGGAGTTTCTCTCTTCCATCTGCTTTTGCAGTCGTCGCTAGTTATTTAATCATCAATATGCGTTTCGTGCTTCTATGGTCGCTGCTTGCGGCAGATGTTACAGTCGCCAGCGTATGTAAACCTCGCCAGTCAAGTGGCTCAAGTAAGTACTTTCCGCAATGTCTGATGGAATCGAGGAACTAATTGTGAACAGGCACGGTTGAGGTCGAAACTACGACGACAGCTTCTGTCGAGTTATCCACGTCGACAGTAGGAGATGTAACCACTACCGAAGTCTCAACGACTGTAGAGACCAGCACCGAGACAGCTGCTTCAACACTCACAGTCGCCGAAACCACAACAACCGACATCGCCGGACCTCTCGAGACATTCGTTCTAGCCGCCAAAGTCGAAGGTACCGTCAGCGAAGAGCTCTCAGGCGCAGACCGCGATGGCTCCTCAGTAGTATGGCCAACACCACGCTTCATCGCCAGCGGTCCCTTGATCATCTCCATCGACTCCACGACAAGTTATCTCCAAACAAGCGGCGGATTCTACCTATGCGTCGCATACGGCGATGGCACTTCACCCAATGGTGTCAAGCTTTGCAGTGCCGACTCGCTTGCAAACCCTGCATTTGGTGCTCTTACGTGTGAGCAGACGGAGGATCGGAAGATTGCATGTGAAGCTCAAGCTGGGCAGTGCATTAGCGATGGTGAGAATAATATATGCTCCGGACTTCCGGGGACGTATGATCAGTTCTATTACTATAGGGGAGCCTTCAATGGGATATATCTCGGTATCGGGTCTGCTGGAAATACCGATGAGAGCCAGCATCCTGTTGAACTCAAGGCCAGACGAAGTAGCACATGATTATAGAATCAGATACCTGAGCAGAGAATAAATGCCCATGATCCGTGGCTTATAGCTGAAGACCCTGTGTCGTCACACCTTGGAGCTGCCCAGCCACGGCGTCCTCGGCTCGCCGATCCAACGTTCCAGGCCCATCATGTCACCTCAGCCCTAAACCTTCATAGCTAGGATGGATATAAGGTTGTGTATTCCGGGCTGTTGGGTCTCAAGCTTCATGCAGTCAGCTCACTAGCCGGCACCACCGGATGTTTACAGCTTTGTGTTAGTGAAAGTCAATGACTGTTAACGTTGCTGCCTGTTAGCACTTTCAACCGCAACGATTGGAAGCGCCCGACTTTGACGTCAATTGAATGGCGTTTGTTTGTTTGCTAAATTCTGACGGTGAGGGGTTGCTGTTGACGGGCGCTGAGATGCCAAGGGGATGCAATAAACTTAGGACCTCTATCCTAGGTGATAAAAAGCTTTAGGTAAACTTAGGTAAATTCAGTACCTCAGTTTGACGTCAGAAGTCTTCTTACACCCCGAGGGATGTGTGGAGTTGTCGTTGGAGTGAGCTTCACGAAGATGAACACTCGCCGATGACTCACAATGTTAAGCTTGTGTTGAAAGGAGAATAATTTAACTCCTGTCCATGCCGAGCTTGCTGACACGCAATGCGGGAGATGCGATAAAGAGCAGCCGACGATGGTGACCACTGGCTCAGAACAACTGGCTGACTGACGACGCCAGTTTGCGTCTTGACGGCGATAAGAAGGAATTCCGAGACCACAGCAATGAGAAAGTTTTCTGGTCACAAGAAGCATAAAATCGACCTCAACATCGGGCATATTCCGATGATTACACCTCCGTAATATACGAACGAGAAATAAAGCAATACCGACCTCGTAAGGGCGCCCAAGTAGAGAAAAGCTCCTTGCGGAGTGATCCAACGAGGCATTAGTCTGACAGTGAAAGCAGCTTCACAAAGCAGTAACGGGGAGAAGATCCTCTCTCACGATCGTGGCCGATATTATCAGACTATGCCAGCTGTTGTCATCAGCTTCTAGAGTACTCCGACTCTCCAGAAACGGACATAGCGCCATACAACTTACCCCTAACCGGCCCTCAACTCCCTCGATCCGAACCAGTACGGAAGATAGTCTACATGTCTCTTCCCAATACTGGCCGATCTCAAGCTCTGCAATATCGAGCACCTGAAGCTATATCAGAAGCCTGGGCTCTCGAACGAATTCTAGCTGGCCATTGAGTTAGACCGACTTACCCAGCTTTGGAAGGACGTCGTCGTGTTGCCTCCAGAGCTGAAACCCGCGCTGCTCATCCCTTGCTCTTGGAGACGACGAGGTAATCCACCGGGACGGATTTGACAGATTCTCCGCTCGACTGAATAACGATTCTCATCGTCTGTGGAATGTTCAAAGATGTAGTACATGGCCATCATTTCTACTAGTATCGAGCTTACAAATTTGATCATCCTATCACCTCAGTTGGACTACCTCGATGCACAAGCTTCCTAACAGGTCTATCAGCAGTGTGTCATTGAACAATGGCTAGCGCTTGCCGGAGTGGAATGTAGCCCGGTTGGGCATAAGACTACCTATCTTAAGAAGATCCATCGGTAAAAGCCTTCATCTTCACGTCTGGATTAACGAACTCGGGTCGCCGGATGACATTCCCGCCAAGCTGATCGATATCCACAGCCGTTCATTTAGGGTCATGGATTGCTATATTCGCTGCTGAAAAGGAGAAGTGGACGGTAACTCCAGTGGAGATCGTACAGATCCCAGTCTCGCCGGCACAGATCTTCTGGCATTGAAGGAGCTGGATAGTAGGCATACTCAGTGATGCTAGGGTCACTGATCCCGACATGTGCACCGGCGAGGTTGAAGTTCTTTCTGAATAGGTGCCTGTAGATACTTGGCGGACTTTACAGACTTGTCACCGCATTTCGCAATGAAATGTCATGAGTAGGTGATGACAGATGGCAACGCTTTCCAGGCATAGCAGCCATGCGAAACGAAGGGCTCTTCTGAAGGACGAGCAGTTAAAGAAAGTATGAAGGTTAATCGCGTGTATCTACACTTGAGATAAGAGTGATGACGTCCCTCAGTAAAGATGGGAGCGCCAAAACCTCATTTTGTTGCAGAGTGCATTTATGTAGCTCTGCCTCACGTGGTTCAAGGCTAAAACGGCTTCACATTGAGAGAATCTGGTACTCCGAGACACGGGAGAATCGTACAGGGGACTACCTATACTCGGCCTACTATAGTGTCTATAGTCTTCATTGTATGTTGTAGGAATGTGTAGCCCTATTCGCGCACATTGTAGGCCTCACGTGAACCGTTTTGTGTATATAAACGTCACTACATATGAAGCATACACTTGATTGTAGTTACTCCGACAGTTCGCCACAGAAGGGTTGCGTAGCGTTTAATCTCCAGCACATGGTTGGGTTTGGTACAGTAATCTGCGTTAGTTTATCAGGACTGATACTGCTATCCGCTTCCTCGGAATTCGAATAAGATATGGTGTATCTTTCAGTTCTAGAACTGGCTACAGAATACGTACCCTTGGGCTCCGATAATAGATCCATTCCCTACGTGCGTATCGTGAGTACGTCTGAAGGACTACCAAGGAGAGAGAGTAAGAGCACTAAGGTAGAGAGAGATGAGAATAAGATACGCCATAGCAGCATTTAGACGCGTCTTTGAATTAACGTTGCCCTTGGGAAATACGCAACGCCCAAGGGAACACCGAGAAGAAGGTATCCCATCCTACCGTCTTCATTCAACATGTTCAACTGACGGACCACACTCGTAACAAGTAGTCCAGAAGCAGGGGCGCATAGCACATATCCAATAATATGCTATCACTAATAAGGAGTCTTATAGTAAGTTACAGCGATGCTGTTCAAGTCGCAATCCCACTACCCAACCATACCATCCGACCCCATCCCTCCCCGATATCTTTCCAGCTCAAGATATCTGGTACTCCTCATCCGTCCCACTCCGTTTCACAAACCCAATCAAATCCCCAAACTTCTTCACAGGCTTCTCCTCCTCCCCAATCTTAACAGGTCTATAGAACCACTGCCATGATAGCCAAAGCCCCCATGTAAACAGCGTCGCTGGAACCGCAAACACCCAATATACCCAGAACTTCTCATTCACACTCCAGACTCCCGTGTCATCATCAACCTTGAAGAAAGACATGCTGAACAGCGCTGATATAAAAGTCGCAGGTAAGAATGTGAGTGTCACGAAAGCTATGGTTTTCATAGCTGCGCTATCGGATTGAGTTGCCTGACCGATCTTAACTGAGATGCGAGAATCGTACTGCGCTACTGAGTTGAACGCTAGTTGGATCTCGTTAAGAAGCCTTTCCTTGTTCGCCGAGGCTCTGCAGCGTAGACTTTGCAGAATGTGGATATACCACAGCAATCGTTCACCTACATGTCGAAATTTCGCTTTTGCAGGTGTACTTCCACCAGCTGCCTCAGCCTCAAAGGTAGTATGCTGTTGTATGATGGCCGTGATGGTCTTTTCCGCAACTTCAAGCGTCTCTGAGACGTGAATCGCATGCCTAGCTGTATCATGCATGGCTCGATATTTCGGTTCAGGCTTTCCCGTAAGATCAGTTTTCTCAATTCTTCGAACGTGGTCTCTAACTGCCCAGACGGAGTTATCTTGAAGAAGGGAGAGCTCTTCGAATAGACGGGGGTAGAACCAGAAGGGATCGCTGAGCGTGTCGTTGTGAGAGCTCAGGAGCAGTGGATCAGGGAATCTATCGCGTAGGCGGAGTTGCTTGGGTGCTTCGAAGACAAGGAGGATTGTCTGTTGGGGGTCTTTTATCCAGCGTGTTAAGATGTTGAATTTATGCCATTGATGGCTGGTTTTGTGTAACTGCTTGACGAGAAATCGTGACCAGGTATCTGCCTCTGTCAGTACTCCAAGTTTAAAGTTCGATGGATAGAGGAGGACTGACTTAATGCAGTGATCATCCCGTTGTTATCGCGAAATGTCTCGCTTCCAAAATAGCCGTTTGATCGACGGCTGTAGCTTGACCACCAGAGCTCAGGCATACAGAAGACATCGGTGAATCGTTTCTTACACGATGAGCAATCGCGTACTTTATCTGCATCCGCGAATCTGCCACAATCAGCATTGTTTTTAAATTCAACGCGAGAATACTTACACGACTATAACATGCGACTCACTCCACAGAGCCGGTATCTCCCCCTCATAAAAGTCCCCCGGTCGGACATCCTCACGAAGCCACTTCTCATTCCCTACACCCATCAGCAACATCCTCACACTGAGATTCAATTACTCACCTTTATCCCATATTATCACCCGAAAGTCAACGCATTTCTCATGAATTCTAGCCGGCATTTTCAAGGTAGTGAAGAAGTGGAAGAATTAACCGCCGAGAGAAGCTGAGGTTCCATTTTCATACTGCGGCTGGACCAGGGTTGGGCGGCAAAAGAGGGCGGAGTGTGTGCATAACCTGCATGATTCTATTGAAGCTTGAAAATGAGTTGGTGGTACAGAGCTGAGCCTCATTTGTGAGAAAGTGACCAATTGTGTTTTTTGGGCGTTGGGCAAATGCGCCCGGCTGGAGTGATGGTTTCTGGGGTGCATGGGGTTTTAGGCAGCGTTTGTCGCTGTGTGATTTGGCGCAGAGAGAAGATGTCGCGTACTGTTTGATCACGAGGGGAGGGCAAATCCATCAAGATCAATGTATCGTGGTGTTGGTTGGAGGCCTGTTGATGTTGGTGCCTGCCTGCTCACGATGATACCCTGGAGCTTTTCGGATCAGATCATGTCTAGCGACCTTTGCACGCTCTGCACCCGCAGGTTGCAAGGCATTAATGGGGAGAGAAAGGTTTTGAAGAGAAGAGCATTTAATGTACCAAAGATAAGGTATAATTGACATAGTGTCTTGGGGTTTGGATTACACCAAGAAAGCTTCGAT
This sequence comes from Fusarium pseudocircinatum, assembly GCA_013396035.1. Taxonomy (NCBI): domain Eukaryota; kingdom Fungi; phylum Ascomycota; class Sordariomycetes; order Hypocreales; family Nectriaceae; genus Fusarium; species Fusarium pseudocircinatum. Next base: position 26,541 of record JAAOAS010000113.1, read on the forward strand.
AAATGCTGAAGTCTTTAACATCATATCATTCCTTGGGTGAGCACCATCAATCCGGTAGATCCAGTTGAGAACATTAGCTACCCAAAATATCTCAAGAAAAGCCCTTATTATATCGGGGAGCTTGAATCCTCTCACTTCATTTGACATTGTCTTCGAAACCGCTTTCAAAACTTGACGGCTGGGTTAGAACAGAATGGCAGGTAGCACTTGTAACAAGCATTTAGACAACTACGTGGCCATTCATGCGTCTCTATACCCAGACAGAAGTAAAAATTATGATATATCACACTGATTTGTTCTTAAAAAGATCTGGTTCTGTGACCAGAGTGAGTTACGCAGCAGCCGAGAAGAAATGGAGGAGAAAGATATAGTTACAAGCACAGCGGAGGTATGTCAGCCTGTCTCAGAGAAGCAAACTCCCTTATTGCATTTGGTAGGAAATTCCACGGAAGCTTTTACGGTGAGGCTCTTACGCGATGAATTATCTTAAACGGTTGCGTTGAACTCCGTTTCTCATACGATGATTGTCCCTCGACACTATGCAAACCGTCGCCCGAGAGAAAGGACACCAAGGAAAAGTGAGGAACCGTAAGAGCTTGCTTATTCTCATTGAAACAGCATATCATTCGATGGTTCCTTGAATACCGGGCTCGACATTTAGATACTAAAAGCAACATCTGTCGCAACAGTCTCAAGGGTCAACCAAACTACTCAGCCTATATCACCATGGGAAACCACAGTGTTTAGCTTGAGAAATGACCACTGACTATCTCTCCTGAGCAACTGAATCTACGGGTGTCTCAGATATCTCAGGTTGCAAGGAGACTTAAGCTTGAACACGATCGGCTGTGTGCTACTGATTCAAGGTCGACAGCGACGCCCTGAGGAGGCTCTCCCAACACTCCAACTCTCGCTGCCTACATATAGTCAAAGTTGCTCGCATTCAAGTGAACCACAGACTGATATGTAGCAAGACACGATATAGAGTCATTCATATGCTCTCCAAGCTTCCTGGCCTGCGCAACATTGCCAAAACTGCTGTCTGCCACATCAACACTCATCGTTGACGTCGCAGACACTCATCGTTGTCATTTCTTCTAAGGACTAGAGATTTTGTGCCAAACCACTCATCGCTCAACTCTCGGAAGGACTTTTATGATCGTGAAACACGGCTAAGGGATCGGCACGATGCAGCATTTTCTAGCGACCGCGGATCATCGCGCAGCGCTTTCCACCAAGCAGATTTAGGTCAGCTTTACCGAGTGCTCGGGTCTGACATGGCCAGAACATGCCAAATTTAGTGATCTGGTAGGTCTAGATCCAGTGCTGTGAGGGATCAGCATAGGTCGATGAGGTCTAGAACGAGAGGGAGTTGATGAGGAGAAGACAATGGGGCATGTCGATCAACAACAACAACAACACAACGGTTACGAGCGGACAGTCAACTACAGATACCCTCACTTCTCATGACAGCAAGAAAAAATGTTTGTTTTGTAGTAGCATAGGTCGGTTTATGCTCCCACAACTCTTCAGTGGCGATGACACAAAACTGCAGCATCATCATATCGCCAGTCTGATCCAGTCTAACTAGTACGCTACAGCGACGACCAAACTACATGCCAGGTACATCAAATGTAATCCCAAATAATCAATGTCGCCTGCCCAGAATCTCCCTTTCAGCACCTCAAAATGGCATCATCGAAACTGTGCCTCCAACAGTCGTGATCATACAAGTTGTACAGCCACGCCCGCCACAGCAAAATCCCCAACTGCCAAGCCAATCTCATCCCTCCGAACGACTCAAAACCCACGGAGACCATCCGTTGTAGATAAGGACAAACCGGGAGAGCAAATTTGTCTCGTCATGCAACAGAAAGTGGCAAACCTATCAAAAACCGATGTTTTACCACATCGACTTTTAACATTTCCCCTCTCTTAACTGTTGGAGAACACTTGACACTGTAGACCTCGGCATGAAACATACTTTGTCGCTGGGACAAGATCGACTTTACAAGATCAATAACGACGTCATTCAACGAGCATGGGATTTTAAAAACCTGAATCGTAATGAAACGTCGACTTTTGTTTAGGCATTGATGCACAAAAGTGAATCGGGGGTTTTGATGGAATTTGCACGTGGCATGACTGTGTGCGTGACCTCATGTGGAGATCATCTGCCATGGAGGGCATGATGCCAACGCCCTTTTAGCTGTTGTAGACGATGAAGCACTGTAACGTTGTAAAACATGACGTGAGTCAAATGCCACTTGTTATCTGTTCTGTCATGTCAGTTAACGCGACAAGTGCGCTGAGCGCGGTATCTGTTAGCTGACCATCACATTCACATCACATTCACTTGGATAATCAAGACACATGTAAGATATTGTTAAGTTATGGTATTTCTGCCATTCAGTATGGGTGCTACCTCCTATCGGTCTCACCACCAATCCCGCGTTCAAATCAACTCTCCTTTATCCCACAAGGAGATTTGCAAAGTCCCGCTCTAAACCACGTTATCTTGGCTAACCAGCCAAGTGATCCAATATGGGGGGGGTATCCCAAATGCAGAAGGGAGGTACTAAGGATAATAAAACAAAAACGCCTAAATCAAAATGTCCATGGGAGTTGGGTTTGGTCCCCCCCCCTAAAAATCTAAATGCGCTTCCCGGTCGTGATGCTGAATGCTATGCCAAAGAATATGTCGAGTTGGGAGAGCAAAAAGAGGTGGTACAGGTTTGGTGATATGAGTGTCTATAGTTTCGTTTCATGCGGACATGTCGAGTGATTGAGTTCGTTGTGATGGCGAGATGTATATGAGGAGTAATGGCGATGAGAGCAAGGTGTTTGTCGCGGCGGTGAGTGAAGAGTTTAGGTGTCGGTTGTCTAAAAGGGTATCATAGTGTCGAGAACTGCATTCGCTTCCTTGCTTCTATAGGAGGGGTAGAAGAAATGTGATTTATTTCTTGTGCGACTTGCCGGAGCGCGAGTAGTTTCTTCGCACACGCTCACGACCGCGTCGCTCCTCCTCATCGCTGCCACTGCTGTGACGACGACGATCCTCCTCGTACCAGGTACTCAAAGCCTTTCCGCCAAAGGTAAGATCCTCATCCTCGATGATTGTGGGTTGCACCCAGGCGTAGGCTGAAGGGTCGACTTCGCGAGCTGTAGGGTCGAGGGCCTGAAGATTGGGGACGTAGTAGTAGTAGGTTTCGGTTGTGTGAGCCATGATGACAAGATTTGATGTGAATTGTTTTGCCAGAAGGGTTTGTTGTTAATTCACTTGGGGTTGTGTGAAGGTTATATGTTATTGTTTTGTTGTTGTTGTGGTTTGTTGATGGTGGTTCCTTTGTTTTGTGTGTCTGGAATGAGATGGCGCCTTGGTAAATAAAGCAGGTGTCACTCTTTCAAAGGGATGGGAGATTTGTGTGTGAGATGGTTTGATTGCGTCAAGCAAAATAGTTTGATGAGGTCCAGCTCGTGAACGAAAAAGCAAACAAACGCTAATAGCTGTGACGGGATGATAAATCAAGTAACTATCAAGAGAGAGAGAAGAGAAAGCCGGGGAAGGGGATTTCGGGGGGAAGGCTGATGGATATAGACACAGGCAGAGGCTGTACCCGACCTGTAAGTGGGGAGTGAATAGATGGAGCCTCAGGTGAAGCCAGGCAAGCGAAAGGAGGTGGGGAGTGTGGCGGGCTCTGTTTTTTCAAGGGGGGGGGAGTGGCAAACCCCCCCTGCTAGGTAGATGAGCCGCACTGTGCCGTCAGTGGAAGATAGTGAGCCTCAGTGGCACAGTATCAAAGGATCATAGGTAATCCACAGTGGCAACCAGGTCTTGTCTCGCGGTACCGAACAAGGCATCCCGCGCACAGTGAGAAGCAACTTTGGGGGTGGATCTAGCCAAGCAAGGACCGGAATCTCGTCGTGGGCTCTGGTCCTTTTTTTACCTACCTTACATTTTGAGGCCTGGGGGCGCCTGGCACCAGAAGGCCGGATCCATTCCTACAGCGTATTTTGCGGGGATGAGCGAGGGCCTGGATAAGAGATGCCCTAGCACCCTGCATTCCACCAAAATGATGCTTTCACCTTATCTATCAAAGTGTAGACTACTATTTAGTAGAAATGACTAGATTGAAGCTTCTCTCGGGAGCACCGAATTCATCTGTCACACACGCGCCGAAAGTCGGCTTCGCGGGATCGTGAGGGAATTTCCCAAGGTGTTGTTGAGCGCGATACAGTACAGTATACACACAAAGTTTGAGGGGATAAGTCGGGTTGGGGTGTTGAATCCGCCAAGTTGGAGTCAAGATGGATGGACGGTCGCGAAGACTACTGGACAGGACAGAATGAGTTTTTTTTCTGTTTATTTGTTCTTTTGCTTTTCTCTGCCTCTAGTAGGAGAGGATCAGTGCCTATTCGAACGTCCAAGTCATCTCGGCCGAACTAATTCGTAAAATACCGTAATGATCCTACAGTGTCATGTTTATTTACGCTGATTTGTGACTTGATACGATGTCAAGTAAGACAGGTTCAGAAAAAGGGCCGTAATGTTGGACGATCGGGGCTTGGCTGATATTGCCAAATCAGGGAACTGCACTCAATTCAACTCAACTGTCACGTCTTGGCTCGACTTTGGGTATCAAGATTGTAATTTGGTTTGAATCAAAAGGTGATTTTTACATTTCTCTGCTGATGACTTGTTTGCACTTTTGGTGGATCCCGCGGGTCCGCTTCGGTGAACTGATCGATATCATGATGGGAACCGGCCGAAAGAAGAGGAACAGTGAGGCTGGGCCCTCACTCGCCTAAGGGAGGAAAAAAAGACCTAGGACCTTGATCCTAAGTGATGAAAATATTTAGGGAATTTAGCACAAGTTCAGGGCAGCATTAGCTGAGCTTATTTTGACACCCTCTATCAAGGTTTGATGTTTTCTTGCTACCCAGGCCCCTTATCGTCGTTCGTGTCTAAAAAAAAAGAGAAGCTCGGGCCCGACCATGAGTCGATGGTACGATGTTCATTGCGCTTACCGAGAGATTGTTCTGGCCCCATGTAGAAAAGAGAAAAAGAGGATGATGGTATCGTATATGCCATGCTTATGGGGGATTGTAATTGCGACACACTGTGTATGCGCAAAGATGATGGTGATGATCGATTTTGTGGTTGAAAATGGAACACTGCGTTGCCTAACACGTATGTTTCAGCCAGCCCGGCCCAGCCCAGCCCCAGCCCTGCGGTGAGAGTCCTGGGCTGCCTTGCGTGAGACTATCGAACGAATAAGCCTGGTCTCGCGGGCCTCAGTGACAAAGCATAACTTATCGCATGGAATAGAGATATCCTTGGCGAGGAGTGTGATGTTAATACAGTGTCCCTCCTAAGAATCAATTCGTCCTTATCCTCGGTATACCATGCGCCGTCCACTTGGACAAGGCCAGCAAACAAAATAAACCACGTCGCGATTTGCGGGGAAGCAGGCATCTTTGGTGGAGATGTTGTTGTTGACAGGGGATCAAAAAGGGGGGAGTGTGGATAAGGGCATGGATGTGCTTAATCGAGCTACCTATTCGAGCAACACAGCTGCCAGATGCAAACCATCCCATCTGTATTTCCCCGCGCGCCCAAAGATGCCACATGGGAGACAGATTACGATTGATTGTACTAAACTAATCAGTCAACAGTACAAGAGCGCCTGCTGACTTTGAGACCAGACCGCAAGAACTGCCTCGTACGGAACGGAACGAAGCAAAAATGCGCAGCTGACAATGAGCGCGATATGCACCGGGCTCAGCCATACGCGCAACACAGAGTAAGAGTATTGGATTGTGCCGCAGCTCTGGACCCTGATTTTCCACATGGTGTGAGGGACAAAGGTCTTTGTGCAGAACAAAAGGAACAGTCTACCTCTCGTTTCTTTGATCAAAGGAAGAGATAGCATGTCGCTAGGACTGAGGCTCAAAGAATCACCTGCATCTAACAAAGATAACATCTGAGACAATACAAGTGCTAGCTTGACCAAACCCCATGATTCGATACCGGCGCATGTGCCGCATCTTTTGATACCTACCTTGATTTTCCCTATCATCAAGAGGGCGGGGAAAGGGTAAAGCTGGGGTTTGCGTGCCGGCCGTCACATGTTTGGGCTGATGGGGGGGGATACGATAGCTTCGCGCCACAGGGAGCCGAGGGCTGAAACGGTGAGTGAAAGGCGGAGAAGGTACCTACAATCATGATTCAATGCCAAGTACTTGGGAGTTTTGGAGAACGTTATCCTTTTTCGCGCCCGGAGCACAGATTGCAAGGCCGAGGATATCTTGTCTGGAAAGGGGAATCTGGGGTCAGAAGGATTACGGTAGGAACAGGGATCCTTGTCGCCGAACTCCCGGAGCCGCGAAATCCTTCTCCATCCGGGCGTACCATTCTTGTTACTTGTATTAATTAGCACATGTACCTCCGTATAGAATTGGAGTAATGAGATACGTTGGAGTTTTTTGTCTCCGAGTCTATTGAAAAGTTTATCAATAAAGTCCGAGACATGCGCGAGGCTATTGAATTAAGCTGAAAGCTGAAAGTTACCGAAACAGACAGAGTTTTTTTCTCTTTTGCGTCTTCTGCTTGTCAGACTTGACTCATTTGTCGTGAGTTGTCCGCCACTGAGCAAACCTTTGAGTCAGTCATGGGTCACCGTCGTGTTCGGGACACGTACAGTACAGTGTGCGATGCGATGCCCATGGATGTCTTGAATCATTCCCAACACACCCTCTCTCCCTTGGAGCTTCGTTCTTATTTTCTAGTCTGAGCCTTGTCCGGCTCTCGTAAGCCACGAGGTGAACATGATTGCTGACTAGAAGGACACGAACGACACCGCCTTTAGATGTAACACAAATATTGGTCGCTCTCACCGATATCTTATCTCGATCATGATATGATAGTGATTGAAAATGAAATGTAGTGAATGACTCTATCGTTATCAACCCCGCCAAAAGCAAGCACCGGTCTTCCCCCCGTTCGCCTCCGGCTTCGGCCCGGTCTTGTAAAAAACAGTGGGCTACCGTTCCCCGGCCGGCTCTTGGGGATGCACGGTTCTGTTTAAAAATTTCGTCCTTTTTTTAAGTGTCCTCGGCCCGTGAAAATTTGTTTCGTTTGTATCCTCAATTAATCGCACGGTACTTTAGAATTCTGGGGAAACGCAATTGAGGCCAACAGAAACGGGTCCGTTCGGAAGCCTGCAGAACCGTTGAACAGCTAAAGTGTAAAGTAAACGCTGCCGGTCGGCATGTTCCTGTTTTTCTCTCGGGTCTGTCTGTCGTGGATGGATGATCTACAATGTCAAATTCAGGCAAGGCGTCCAGTCACACAGCAGATGCAGCATCTGCCTTGCTCGGCAGCCGTGGGGTCCGAATCCAAGAGCGACGAGCTTTGCCTCAGACGACGTCACTTATGCTCGCAAGCCCATGCTTTCCAAGATATCCACCCCCTGTAAAGCAACAGAAAGGAAAGGAAGAGACCGTCATCGCGGGGGAAATAAAGAGAAATTGAAAGAGTAGCCTGTAGACGATTCGTAACCTGTTTTTCTGCGTCGCGGACAGAAATCGCCGGGTTTAAGAGTCTGTTGTGCGGAAAATGCCCCTCTATGATGTCACTATTTGGTATTGCCCTGGCCTGAAATCTCTTGATCTGTTCCGAGATCTTGGATAGCACAGCTGTTACTGGCTGCATCGAAGCTGTTCGTTCCTTTTTTCCCAGGGGCGTGTACTTCTTGATCGTTCTGTTCGATTGACAATACTACAGTATGAATCTTCGAGACCGCAAGTGAGGCGTTTCCCCTTGGCATCTTACAACGACGTAATTCTGGTATCAAGACGTGAAGCTTGTAGCCCGGCATGTTTGGTGATCTTTATGCAAAGCTTACAACTTGCCACTACGGACCGGTCGGTGATGGATTGTTCGGAGGTCATGACTCTCTCAGCTCCGAAGGGATTCTGATCAGCTATGTGGTCCGCTGCGGTAGATAAGATGTTCAATATTGGCAGGCAGTGCTATCAGTCTGGTTATTCTATCTTTATTTCCCTTCTCGGTTTAGCTGCTGCTCGACTGCAGATTTCCATTGCCAATTGGGGAGTTTTTAATGCCGTAATTGACATGGTTGTGACCAGCGTATCAAGTTGTTGATCCATTAACTGAACCACTTCACTTTAGTCTAATTGAATCAAAGACTATGTTTCTACTACAATAGCTTTATATCTTATCTCAATGACTTCATATGTAGACATGCTCTGATACTCGGTGACATTCTCATCCCGATGCTTCCAATCACCTCATCAACACCAAACGCGTAGTCACCTGACATGACACCCCGCAGGTGACAATCCTCTCCCGTCCGTCCCGTAGAGAGAAAGACAGGGTGCAGTATCAAACAAAGCCTAACGTGACGTGGATCAGCGAAAAACCCTTAAAAAATCCGAAAACGAACAATGCGCTGCATGACATTGGCTGCAGAACCATCTCTAAACGACGTCATCACCCGACGTTAAGGTCAAGCCCAGGCAAAAGGCCATGCAGAGGCTCCCCGATCTCGCCCCGGCTCCCCATAAGCCCGAACCCCAAGCACCACCACTGCCTCAACCGCAGAACGCACGCCCGCGGGCAGCCCGGGCCTCATCGTCCCGCAAGTACGCGACGAACCACGCGTGCGTGCCGTGCCGCAAGACAAAGACCAAGTGCGATGGGAGACATCCCTGCGCGAGGTGTCAGTTCAGCAGCAATGTCTGCATGTACGATACCAAGGTGTTGTCGGGGGAGACGCTGAATAGACTAACCAATACCGTGAATGAGCAGAAGGGGAGGCTGAATCAGCTTGAGACTATTCTCGCGGCTATGAGGAATGGTACGGATTCTGAAGCTGCTGAGGTTATGTCTTGGATAAGAATAGGTGAATCTGTTGAGTCTATTGTTTCGTACATTGAGTCGAGGTCTAGGGCTGTAGTTGTGACTCAGAGGTATGTTTGTGCTCTTATAAGTCTATTCGTGGGATGTTATATGTGAGATGTCATTCTTACGTCTCATATGAGACAACCTCAGCCATGTACCTCAAGTGAGATGTAGTCTCTCTTACATTATTCTCATGTAATCCTCATTTCCTTCACTTCATATGAGAGAAAACATACTCTTGTATAAAAAAATTGTCTTTTCACCCGATTCGAATGAGGTCCTGGCCAGTGAGATGAGTTTGAGACTAACTGACCACCAGACTCGTTGGTGTAAATCACCAAGCCAAGAGCAAATTCATCGAAACACTATTCGACAGGGCAGAATGGCTCGACGGCACCACCTTTGAAGCCGATGACATGAACATCGACCTAGGTTCCCGCACAAAGAGCTACTTCTCCTACCACTTCGGCAACCTCCCCTTCTCCAGCGGTATAAAAGCAAACCACTATCCCGCCGTCGCCCAGCGAAGCCAGCTGCAAAACTATTACGCCAAGCACAACTGGGCGATGATGACAGCCAACGACGGACACGGCGTTGACTCAGTGACCAAGGCTTGGGCGGACACGCTCAAGAAGGCAAGGCAGTTGGTTATAGAGGGTGCGAAGCCTGATGATCTGACGGGGACGTTTCCGTGCGTGGCGGCGCTATTTGATAAGGATGAGTATGAGAATGTGCCGATGATAAGTAAATGGGCTGTTCAGTTCATTTATAGTGCGAGGAGGCAGGATTACGCTTTTACGTCCATGGCGGCGGTGTGGGTTGTTTGGGTTGTGATGAGGTGGCAGATCAATCCGACTCCACAGACGTATGCTGTAAGTATACGTACTATTCTCAACTCTGGCAACACGGGACATGGTGTACTGCACATATTGAGGACACACGAAGTTGGGCATTGAGGGTTTACTAATGCTCTCTAGGACCTCCCTGACTGGATTCGACCGACAGAACTGCAAGTCTTCGTCCCTCACATCGACATGCTAGATTGTATATCATGGCCATACTTTCGAGACTACGTAATCCAGCATCCTGAAATGCAACACGGCGAATTACAATGGCTTGCAGCGTGTACTTCAGGAGTACAAGTGGACTGGCGCGGCACAATAGAGGACGCGCTTTGTATTGATGGTCCCACGGGACGGAAACGGTTCACAGCGGAAGCTGAGGTGAGACACCAAGGGATTGCTTGTCATGTTTAAGAACTGATACTTTGTAGGCGACGATTAGGGACCTGCAGAAATGGTCACTTGCTGCATCGTATCGCGCCTTCATGCCTGGCATCGATGGACAAATTCCTATCAGAATAGTAGAGGACGCTGGGGCTGAACAGGTGTAAAAGAAGTTAAAGCATTATAATGTGTCGATTGTAATCGATGCAACACTAGCGATTCAGATTCTTCATTCAAGTTAGTGGCGTTGATGTTGGACATTATTCTGTATCCGCGGAGTTCTTTAGATCTTTAGGTGGAAGCGCAATTGGCCATACATGAATTGTAATAGAAGGTTTGGTCATATCCTGAAGAGCATCTCCTGGTTCATCGGACGATGATTCGCCTGGATATTTGATCACATTGGTGACTCGGGCTTTACTCATGCCATCTCATTTCAACCATATCAGTGGAAGTCTGAAGCTTCAGTTTCTGGCAACGCCCTCATCAGATCGCCTTTTTGTGTCAGATTGCGGAATCAATCAGTTCTCGCAATACGTAGACTCCCCTGGTGCAGGTGAAGCAGCCAAGGGCAGCCTCCGACGAGGCCAGGCTGCGGTGTCCGCCTCGGCAAAAGGGAACAGGGATACGCACGCTTCGCCTCATATTCTCACTGCTACTGATCCAACGCGTCAATGACCTGAAGCTGTGCGGGATGCATTGATCTTGGGAAGTTGGTGGGAGACTCAGGTACCCTGAGTTGTGAGACTCGTTGACCCTGGGCTGAACTTTGTACTTGGGCCTGCCATGGTCACTCTTCGACATTTCAGTGGGCTCTGACCTTTCTAGTACAGACTAGTATTGTTGCTATGCTGTCTATGTCATTGCGTATCGGACTTTGTGATGTTCACTCAAGAGATCCTTAGGGCCAAGGTTCTGCCGCTTCACCCTCCATCTCATCTCATGAAGGCGTTCAACTATAGACAAATAAAATGCCCAGAGAATTTACATGCTTTTATTCACTGTAGTGATCGGATTGGAAAGGAGTTACTCTATTGGTCATGAATCAGTGCACCGATGGAGGGGCGGATGGACATATACGCAGCCAGGGTTTACGAACTGCCTGCTGTAGTGTACACATAGAACCAGGCTTGACACTTTGAGATAAACATAATCGATACTCTAGCTTGTATTGCTATTAACTCGAAGTCAGATTGTATTGCCTACTAATATCCATAAACCTCGTGTCCCTCATTCTGTTGCCCGTATTGCTTAACTAAGTGCTATGATACCAAACTACCATCACATGTTCCCTCGAAATCCCAATAACCAAAGACGCCTACTATCGATCAAATGAGTGCATTGCACCTTGCTCCAACATCATAGTCAACAGGCTGAACAGGATCAACCGTCACAATAGAAGTTGGCTTTGCTGAGGCATCATATTCCTGCACAACGACTGGTGCTGGCGATGCAGCCGACTCCAATCCAGGCGTCGGGGTCGACTGAACCGTGACCTCCACCACTATACTATCCTGCGGCGCTGGCGTTGAGACCTGAGGAACAGGAGCCGTGTTGTTCTCAGTTGCTAGGCTAGTACCAGCCAAGATGTCATTACTGCCATATCCGCTGTTTATAATGAGTGTCGCGTTGTCTGGTGTACCCGGGACTTCGACTAGAGGGACATCGCTTGTGATGATCTCGGGCTGGTTGTTCTGAATGAATACCGGATACGTGGGTTGCTGCACTTGTGTCTGGGGTGTGAACAGTGGTGCTGGCTCCGCGGCATAATCGGGTACTGTGTACGAGATGGTGACCTGCTGCTGAGGCATTTGAGTTGGGTCGTAGACATACGGCTGGGTAGGATAGGTCTCTTGCGTAGTAACCTGATATACAGGCTGCTCAGTAATCTGGATGGGAGGCTCAACACCGACTTGCTCAGATGTAATGACTGTCTCATAAGATGTTGTCGACTGAGCCAAAATTGGTTCTTGAGCTGAAGTAGCTTCGAACGTTGTCTGCTGCTGGACTTCAAAACCGGGTTGCTGCTCGTATGTTTGAGTGTACTGAACCTCCTGCTCGAAGGTTGGTTGACCCTCATTCATTGTGTAGGACACCTCAGTCGTAACACTGAACTGCTCAGGCTGCTGGCCAAAGGCAGGCTGTTGATCAAATGCAGGCTGTTCGAAAGCTGGCTGTTCGAAAGCTGGCTGCTCAGTCTGTACTGAGTACTCAAATGTCGACTGTTGCTCATAGGCGGGTTGCTGGAACATCGACTGCTGGTTATCTTCGAATGAGAAAGACTGCTGAGGTTGTGAGAAAGACGATTGCTGATAATCGAGGCTTTGCTGGAACTTTCCCTGTTGCTGGTCTTGGAAACCACTAGAGTCATCACCTCCAAACCCAAAGTCCCCATCATCGTTGTAACTGTCGTCGTACTCGCCATCGCTTCCGGAGCCGACACCACCGAAGCTGTTGACTGTGTTCAACATGCGACCCATCTTTCTCCAATTCTTCTTCTTGCCAAGCTTTCCCACTTGTCGACTCGCCATCTCAACGCCTTGACCAGTGAGCCTTGCTGCATTGACCGTCGCTGAAAGGATACTATCGCCAACGTTTTGCGGCTGATTTGGTTGACCAGGTCGTGCTTTTCTCACAATGACCTGTTTTCCTTGCTTCGTCTGTCGTGGCTGCTGTCCCGGTCGATCCCACGTCGATAATCCAAGTTGTTCATTGATATAAAACGGCGTCATGTCTGGCGTTCTCAATTCTCTCCAGCCGTCAGGCAGAGAGTTGGCAGGCTTCACCCAAGAACTGGTACCCAATCTCTTGTTGAAGTAAAAGGTTCGTCCATCAGGTGTCTTGCGCTCATCCCAGCCAGGTGGCAATCCAGAGAATCCAAACAAAGCCGCTGCCGTGGGCTTCAGGTGCGTCTTCAAGCCAGTCGAGTTATGAGTGTACCAGAGTCGGCCAGAGACGTTCTTTCGAATGGTCCACATCTGGGTTGTCGCATCTTGGGCGGAAGACTGAACTCGCGGGTCGGATTCAGTGGCGTAGTAGGATTTGTCGTGGCTGTGAGAAGCGTTGACTGCATTGGAGGTGAAGCACCACACACAGAAGTTCGTCGTGATATGCGCTGTGCTGCATATGAGACAGGCGTACACCGACACGTTGAGGGGGATTCCTGGGAGTGTTAGCGACAATGACGGTTCACTCGAAGGACCTTCTTACCCTTTCGACAGTGGTTACACAGCTGAGGTTGCCCGGTAGATGTGCGCCTCAAGTCTGCTGCGGGAGTAGCCTGAACAGCTTGAGTCGGCTGAATTGCTGGAGCATTCTGAACTGGAAGATTATGCGGAGGTGCTGGAGTGTGCTGAGCCGGATGAGGCTGCTGAACCGCTGGCATTTGTTGAGCTACCGGGGCATACTGTGCCGGGTGAGGTTGCGGGTGAGGTTGCTGCGCGCCTGGAGTATGTTGTATCGCTGGACTTTGCTGGACAGGAACATGTTGAACTGTCTGGGCTTGCTGGCTCACAGGCGGCTGCTGTACCGCGGCAGAAACAACATTCGGCTCCCATCTTGGTGTGCCCGCGATACTTGGTGTAGCGACAGTGGTAGCGGGTGTTGCGATACCGGCGCTGCTGCCGCTGATGCTTCCGGGTCTGCCGTGATCGGCCACAAATGAACTGATGTTGCCGTTGGCAGTGTCAACCCGATGGATTTGCGGAGTTGGGCTTGCAGGAGACTGCTGTGGTTGCGCTTGGTGAGTGTTTGGCAGGGTTGTTTGAGGAGCGGGATTTGGAGATGGGTTTGTCGGGCTGAAGGGTTGCTGTTGAGGGTGCTGCGCTTGGACATGCTGCTGTGGAAGCTGTTGCTGATACTGCTGTTGAGGTGCTTGCTGATGTGTTTGATGATACTGAATTGGTTGTTGGAGAGTTTGAGGATGAGGATGGTTCTGCTGTTGTTGCTGCTGGGGAGGGTACTGAGCAGGTTGCGCTTGCTGGTGCTGAGTTGGTTGACCTGGGTGTGCTATCGGCTGAGTTTGGTGACTCTGCTGTGGAATCTGTTGCTGGTAAACAGTTTGAGCCTGTTGCGCAGGATGATAGGACTGAGGTCTCTGTTGCTGGACATGCTGTTGCTGCTGATTGTGAGGAGGATACCCAACTTGCGGATGCTGCTGCTGCTGCTGCTGCTGCTGAAGAGCAGGTCTATGCGGCAGCGAAATGCTCTGGCCTGGTGTTCCAACCGGTCTCCCAACAGGTTTCCTAGCCACAGACCTCTGATGCATCAAAGGCTGAGGCGTCGTTTGTACAACATTGCTCTGAGGCTGTGGAGACGCCATCTCGACTTGACTTACACCAGCAAAACACAAGAACAAGGACAAGAAATGACAAGACGGGAGATGAACGGGAACCCCGCTTGGCAATGCATTCTATTTATTACTCTTATTCCCCCTGTCCATCACAGGACTTTAACATTCGAGACCTGAAAGAATGTTTTGTATCTGGTTGTGCCTCTTCTTTTCTTACTACCCCTCTATCTGGTATGTGCAAGGGTCCCTCAGCCGCAAATCTGCAACCATTCACAACGCTCCCTCTTCGACTTCGTGGCGCGCTATGAGATGCATCTTGCTCTTTGGGGGAAAGCTCGAGGCAGATTTGGGTAGAGGGCGTTTTTAGTTGCCGTTGTTGTCTCCGATGTTTGGTGTTGAAGCGGCACAGTTCCGCTGTAGCTGGAGTGTAGTAGACAAGAATCGCTATTGAGTGGAGTAGTATCGATATGGAGTTTCAGATGAGGTCGCATAGCATCTTCCAGGCTTTAGCGATTAAAGGTGACAGCCATCCGTACACCTAGTAGGTTGCGAGGTAAATAATTAATTAGGATAAAGTTAATACAAGTATTTACCTTTGAAAACTTACCCAGGCACCGAAAAGGGTAACTAGCCTGAACCCTGGAACCACTGTAAAACACGTGGGCTATGAGGATTGCGAATGAGTGTCTGGGAACAAGAAAACTTGAGACTTTGAGAAATGATGGATGTTTAAAAATGAAAGAAGTTCAGTGACTGTGAGGCTTATGTTTACCTACTAATTTCGGACCGAGAGTATTAAGTTTTCTTGTCGAAGAGGCATGCACGAAACATAAGTCCACGGGTGCCGCTTCCATTTCTCGGCGGGAGGATATATTGTCAAGTGGAAGTGACCATTTCCAAACTTATTAACTTACTCCCTTCATCGTTCAAACTTGTCTCTTTTCCAAACGAATATACGCACCCATCCCATCGCTATGCATTAACAGGGCGCTTCGCATCAAATCTGATGTCTGACCCTGGTCTACCAATGGAATCTAGCACATCATGTGATAGGCGCGGGCGGCTGCATATTCAACCAACACTCTCATCCGCAGCATGGTTCTTCCCCAGGGCAAGAAAACATCGGACCTTGAAAAGGGGTGTCAGAATATACTCAGCAAAAGTCATCCTAAGCTTAGACTATATTACCTAAATCTTTTTGTCATCTGGGATCAAGGCCCCTAGTCCTCGCACTTCAGCATCGCAACATAAGTCATGTCTGGACTGGAAGGCCTAGGCATTGTTGCAAACGTCATTGCCGTGGTTGACCTGTCTCTCAAAGTCATCTCGTGGTGCTCCAAATACGCCCAGGACGTCAAAAACTCCAACGACAGCCGCGCCCGGCTTCTGCAGGCAATCATCAC
This sequence comes from Fusarium pseudocircinatum, assembly GCA_013396035.1. NCBI lineage: Eukaryota > Fungi > Ascomycota > Sordariomycetes > Hypocreales > Nectriaceae > Fusarium > Fusarium pseudocircinatum. Next base: position 42,387 of record JAAOAS010000113.1, read on the forward strand.
CTTGCATTATGAGTCCGAGAAAATCCGTCATCTTCTCACCGGCAAGAATGGTAGCAAACCGAAGGCTTCCCAGAAGCTCGCTCATGCTATGGGAAGTAGCGAGGTTCAGTTACGTGACCTCGAAAGTCTGCTGTCCGATAAGACCAACTCTTCAAGCCTCAGATGGCCGCTGCGTAAGGAAAAGGTCGAAAGCGCTATTCGAAACATTGAGAATGCAACAAAGACACTATTAGAAGTCCTTCAGATTGATACGGCAGGTATTATCCTTGATATTGATGACAGGACAGAGGCTGGCCAGCGAAGAGCAGTGATCGATCAGTTGCCCTACATTGGTGATGCAGTTTGGGACTCACATGCCGAGGAACATAACGCGACCTGTCTGGAGAACACCCGCAGGAATATTATACGGGAGATCAAAGAATGGGCCCAAGACAAAACTGACCAGTCGAAGACGGTTTTCTGGCTGAACGGCATGGCGGGTACTGGAAAGTCCACTATCTCACGCACAATTGCCCGCTCCCTATCAGAGGCTGGGAGATTGGGCGCGTCCTTCTTCTTCAAACGTGGCGAACTGAACAGAGAGAACATATCCAAACTCGTCCCTACCATTGCGCGCCAACTTGCGACGAACCGGCCGGCGCTCGAGTCTTATATCCGTAACGCGGTCTTGCATGATCCAAATATTGCGAGCAAAGCCGTCAAGGTTCAGTTCGAAAGACTTATTCTGGAGCCCCTCTCTCAAAGTTCATCTGAGACTCAGGATAAAAAGCCCATCATTATTGTCGTCGACGCGCTGGATGAATGCGAGTCCGATGCTGATATTTATCTCATCATTAACCTGTTTTCTCGTACAAGAGATGTAAAGCAACCGCGGACTAGAATCTTCGTGACGAGCCGCCCTGATCTTCCGGTTCGTCTAGGCTTCAACGATGTGCAGGGAACTTATCAAGACCTGGTCCTTCACGAGATACCGGCTCAGGTAATAGAACATGACATATCAACATTCTTGACACACGAAGCAGATCTGATCAAAAGAAGGTGGGATTCTTCGACTACAGAGGGACGTAAACTGCCAGCCGACTGGCCCGGAAACGCCTGCATCCAGCTTCTCGCAGAAAGGGCCGCACCCTTGTTCATCTTCGCTGCAACTGTGTGCCGTTTCATAGCTGACCGGAGGCATGGCAGTCCTGACGAGCAGCTCCAAAGGTTCCTGAAATCTTCAGCTGATGACACCTCGTCTCGGATGGAGCTTACTTATGGGCCAGTCCTTGGTCAGCTGTTTGGTTCGCATTGTTCCAAACGCAACAGGGAGACGATCATCCACGAAGTCAAGCGAATCGTCGGTACCATCATCAACCTCGCTATCCCTCTATCGTCATCCGCATTGTCGAAACTCATACGAATTGACCAGAAGACGATTGATGTCAGGCTGGACTTTCTCCATTCGGTTCTCAGCATCCCTTCCTCTTCATATGAACCAATTCGAATGTTTCATTCATCCTTTCGTGACTATCTGATGGATCCGGAGGTCGAAGGGAACCCCTTTCAGATTGATAAGAAGAAGTCGTCAAGAGATCTAGTTGAAGATTGTTTCCGAGCGATGGATAGCCTTAAAACCGATGTCTGTCATCTGAAGATTCCAGGTATGCCCCGTTCAACACTACGGCCTGAGGTCATCGACCAATGTCTACCCCCGGAGGTTCAATACGCATGCGTCTACTGGATAGACCATCAAAAGGCTGCAGGAATTGCTCCGGGAGATGCCGCTGCCATCCTCAGCTTTTTGGAGAAGCATCTGCTTCACTGGTTTGAAGCTATGATCTTATTAGGCAAGGTCTATTCGATCACCGGACTAATCAGGAGTCTTAAATATGTGCTGGAAAGAAAGGTAAGACATGAATTGGTGAAGAGCTTTCAGATTGCTGAGACATCATTTGTTAGTCTGCTGTTGACGTAAAGTTGATCGATTTCCTTGACGATGCAATCAAAATCGTTGACAAAGATACCAACGTGATCAACCTAGCACCCTTGCAGATATATCACTCTGTTTTGGTCTTTGCGCCTACGAGCAGCATCGTCCGAAAGACCTTTGTCGCTGAAATGCCAGCTTATATGAGAGGCGTGGTAGGCAGAAGAGCCGACTGGGATCCACGACTACGTTCGTTTGAGAACTCTAAGCTTAGAGAGTGGCATGGCGGTGATAGGCACTCTACCGTGTTCTCACCCGACTCTGAAGTGTTGTATTCTATCTCCAGTGGAGAATATGCCAGAGCTTGGAGATGCGACACAGGCGAATGTATCGAGGAGCTCGAGACAGGAAAGGGCTCTTTGATGGCTCTTTCTCCTAATGGGAAATACCTAGCAGTGACTACCCCCGAGTGCAAGATAAGCCTATCCTCGAATACAACAGCACATGTTTTAGAGCCAACACTAGACATAGCCTTGGGTGATTTGGCCTTCTCACGAGACTCCGCATTACTATGGGCATGCTCAATCAAGGGACAGGTGAAGGCCTGGGACGTGGCAACGGGGGATTGCGTGAGAGACCTCAAATGTCCATGGGTCATGGAAGCTGACCCCGAATCTCTCGAAGACTACGAGCGTCAGTTCAAGTTCTCATTGGATCACTTCACTGCTCTGCTTGTTTCAGACTATGCTAATGCGCATGTCTGGTTTCTTGAACGTGGCGATGAAGAGAAGTCCTTTGACATAGCGCTATCAAGTGGTGCCTTTACTATGCCCAGTGGCTTCTCACCAGATGGGACAGTATTAGCTGCGCCGTCAGAACAAGATTCAGTAATGAAGATATGGGATCTCCAGCTAGGCAAGTGTGTATGGGAGCTGAAGCTGGAGGAGAAGAATGGCCGTTATATAATGGACTTTGTCTTTTCTCCAGACTCGCGCCTCCTGGCGATAGCCTATGGCAACAATTCAATATTGGTCTGGGATCTTCGGAGTGGGAAGTGCTCAGCAAGACTAAACATTAGGCGTCGCTTCTCCATCCCTTCTTTTTCATTCTCACCCGACATGGACTTTCTCCTTCTCATAAATAAGGAAGTGGATTGCAGCAACATTGAAGTGTGGGACTTGAACTCAGAAGCCTGTGTGACAATGATGGGATGCCATGAGCACGATATACACCATATTTTATTTTCTCCCGATGGGCAGACCTTTGCTTCTGTGCGACACGATGGTGGCAAAGTACAGTTATGGGACTGGCAAAGCCTCCTCAAAGAGCCTCCAGAGGACTCAAATGAAACGACGTCACTCATCCTGTCGCATGATGCATCGACAGTAGTAGCGTCATACGAAAAGAACGAACTGAGAGCATGGGATGCTGCGACAGGCGAGATGCTCTATGAGATACGCACTAAGCCCCGAGGCTCCAGTATAACGTCTTATAAGTTTTCCCCCGATTCTGCGTTCATAGTAACAGACAGATGGGATGAAGTGGCCGTATGGGATGCACGCGATGGCCATTGCGTGTGGCAGTTCGGCCAGCACTACGAAAGGACCAGGGTGAAATTCTCACCAGACTCCCACCGTATCGCTATATGTATTGACTTCTACTTGGGTAGGGGTGGCCCTTGTATTGAGGTCTGGAGGCGGACCAATGGTACATTTGATCTCGAACATACCTGGATGGGGATGCGGGCTTATGACTTTTTATTTTCTCCGGGTGGAAGGCTGCTGTTCACTAATTGCGGGAACGGGATAAGAATTCTCAGCTGTGAGACAGGCGAAGTGTTTCCAGAGATACTATTTGATGGACACCTGATCACTGCAGTTTCGATGGCAATTGCCGAGGATTCTTCCACCCTTGCCCTTGGACTTCCATCCGAGATTCAAATATGGAACCTTGAGTCAATGACATGTACCAAACAGTGGCAAGCTGACACGTATTCCAACTTAATACTGTCTTCCAACCTAATACTGTCTTCCACAGGGACTCTTCTGGCCCGCCAGATTAATAACGACGTCCGAATCTGGAATTGGACGACAGGGGAGATGCTCACTGACATCAAACTTTCCGAAAACGACTGGAAGATCGATGCTTTTCTACCAGATAACTCTGGAATCTACACCAATTACGGAGTCATTCCAGTAAATCTGGGAACTATCTCATGCCAACACCTCACACCAACATTCAGAATCAGAAATAATCATATCCAGTGGAAGGAGAACGATTTAATCGAACTACCACATGATTTTCGAGGTCTTCCGGGTGCAATATTAGCAACAGATTCAGACCTCACTCTGGCATTTGGGTGTAGCTCGCAGCGGGTTACCATTCTTAAGATCTCGGAGGATGAGGAGTTGAGACAGTTGCTTTCAGGTGGTGCTTCTTTGAGTACCTAGATGCCCCTATCCTCGTTACTCAAAACCCACGTTTTGTCGGGGATGGGAGGCTCTTTGAGCCAAACTGGTCCTGGGCGTAGATAGCGAAACCAGCTGAAGCAAAATTCTCGGCGTTCAAGACGGCATTCCCCGTACCGGATTTTGCCCGTTCCACCACCCTTCCCGGTTCGTACATGCAGACCTTACACTTAGGACGAATACCGTGTGCTCCCAGTGGACCGTTTCGTGGTGCAGCGTGCGGGCTTGAGAGGCCTTAGAAGGGTTGATGTATTTTGGTTGGGCTTGTCCCTGCCTAGCTCCACAAGGATATCAAGATTGCTCAGCTTCTTGATGAGCACCAACACGTTACTGTTGGTTACCTCAACTCAACATGCTTTCCTTGTCTCCTCCTCTCTTCCTCGCACCTATCCTGTTCTTCACACCCCATTGGCGCCTCCTGCCTCCACCTTGCATATTGAGCTGCTCCCCTAGCACTAGCAAAGACAGGATCAATTGCCGCTCCCTCCTCATGAACGAATGATGTTCTTCCTCCACTATCACTTTCTCCCTGTAGGTATCCGTTACCTACGAGCGCGCTTCGTAAGGCTCGAAGAAAAGCCGGATGTGTCGCGTTCTCTCCTGTCAGTAAGATCGTGTCGAGGCGGAATCCTTTAGGAACTGTGCCACAGAAACCCTGCAATCTTTCTGTCACGCGAGCCCAGAAGTTAGGTTTGTCCTCTGAGGCAGCTAGCCCTAGTTCAAGGTCTATAAACGTCCGGTAACCGCGCCTGGGCTGGAGACTTGTAAATGCAGACCAAGTCCGGATGATATCTCCACGTAAATCAGTAGGAGCGATTCCCACGATTAGGGTTGTCTCTAAAGGAACCTTGTCCTGCACCTCCTCACACTGCCAGAAGTTTTTGTAGTGTTTACATAAACCCTTCCCATGTCCCGCGAACACAGCATATGACTCGAGCAGCCGGCTTGGGTATCCCCCAACAGGGGGCAAGGGAAGCACAACTTTTGGACGGGGCAGCCCAGCGGCCACCCATGGTCGAATAAGCGCATATTCGAGCGCGTCCCAGAGGTCTGGTTCTGCTAAGCCTTGGATTCGGGAGTGCGACACAGCGACTCTGTCCAACGGACTCGCGACTGCGACAGAAGTCACGTCCCGTAGCGAGACAAGCATGGTAGCGATGATGCCGACATCGGGTGTAGCTGGCCTTCCCAACTTTTTGTTGAAAGACCGTCGCAATTTCTCCCGTCTGGATGGTGGTGGAGGTGGAGGAGAATTGGCTAGATGCTTCATAAGTGCTGAATATTCCGGGTTTGCAGGAATAGACGCAATGTTTCTTAACAGTGCCATCATAGAAGTGCACAGCAGCGGCCCTAGCAATCAATCAATTGATTCAATTATCGCTGGCAAGAATGAATGAGTAGGATAGGACCACGTACCCGGAAGTTAACGTGAGACTGAAGCCAATCCCAGGCGCATGGTGAACACTCGCGGGTAGACAATCAGCGCAAGTGGGAAAAGGCTCAAAATTGTCACTAGAAGCCTTTGCGCTACCAACCAGCCTAAAAAGAAGTGCTAAACGCATGGCGGGATTGAAAATGACAGGAGTTTGCATGAAATGCAACGGAAGAAATGTGAGACGGGTGCTTGACTTGTCTAAGCGGGTTTACATGGTATCGTATCATACAGAAAAGGTCACATGACAAAGTGTATCAGTTATACCTTACAGGTTACATAGCAACCAATACAAGCATAGAGAACAAAAGATAGTCCATCAACAAGAGGTAAATAATTGTTTAGATTTGATATGTTTAGCCATCGTTGTAAATGACAAGCCATCTGACATCATACGAAAGGAGGTAATTGCCTAAGGTAAGCTGGGGGTGGTTGGTGTGCCTTGACAATCAGCGTAACCCGTTTTAAGGACACCACTGCATATTTGCGAACCAGAAATTATTGACATCCAGTCAATCTTAAGCAGAAGTTGTGATTTATACTGAACCTTGTTGCAAATCTAGAGTATGGAGGAAATGATGCGATGAGAAGCTTGCTTGAAGGACAGCTTGCTCCGGAAACAACAGGCAGCCATCTCATACCTGATACAGTAAGTGATTGCACAATAGTCAAAATTATTGCCATGTGCAAGCGAGCTTGTTGCCTCTTTGCTATAGAATCAATTCTCAGGCATCATTCGCCAAAGCTGGACACGTAAGCTATTGTACCACAATCAAGCACATTGAGGTATTACAACATGCTTGACCTTGACGAATCGAAGCTTAGGGAATTAAATCACACAGGAAACTATTTAAAACTGGGAATGCCTCAGAAGACCATGGAAAAGCAAACATGTGTCTGGCTGGCTATAAAAGCTGCTCTTCCTCCCACCCTTCAACACTCGTCCTTCATCATTATCCAACACCAGCAACACCAGCACCAATATTCTTTCTTATCATATATATTATTCAAGACAGAAGAGTCTTCTTGCTAAATCTCGCAAGAATCAAGCCGCGGTATCGCAGCTCTCCTGGACTAGCGAGGGTATGGGCAGAACATGCCGGTAGGGAATTCAGAAAATATATCTCGTATGACATTTACGGACTCGTTTTAAAGTTACCTTCACCTCGAGGTGCGACCAGAAAATAACGACTCTTTCGACGGTACCAGAGACTTGCTGCCTGCGCTATTGATGTCAGCAAAGAAGCATCTCCCCCGCGTCACTAGACTCGATGTGTTACGACTATTTTGACTTTCAGCTCATACGAAGAGATTCAATTGCAAGGTATGATAGTGATGATACTATCAAAGAACATCTAATAAGCTGACCAAGGCATAAGCCGTATATAAATTCACTATCCTGCCTCCTCAGTAATCTCTCTCTACTAAGGGAGGCCTCATCTGGGTCACCGGAACGTTGCCAGTCAACTCTCCTAGCGACCTATCAGGCCCCCTATCTCTCGAGGGCATAAGCTTGGCGTCGAATGGAAGTTCGACATCGGCATACTGGGATGGCCCGCTGGCCTCTATCACCCGGACTATGACCCATACCTGGAGTTAAACAACCTTGATCCGGCTGACGACTCCAAAAGGACCTGGGGCAACCTGGCCCTGGTCTTCAGGGAGATCTACCCTGTCACGAACAATGATGTCAGGGCCTCCGAACAGGCTATCACAGCTTATGGCAGGGTCTTTGACTTAGAGTCTGATAACGATATCGGGTACTGTGTTGGAGCCTGTCCCGGCAACATCGTGGCTTACGAGTCAAAGCTTGAAGTATCGACCGGGTGCGCTTCTAGTTCTACATCGTAGAAGAGGCCCACGATGCGAAGCGGGTTACCGGTGCTGTCAACAATCTCCTACGCCAGTTCAGCTGGGATTCCCCCATCTGGGTCGCAGGCCCAAGACGTAAACACAGAGTCCAAACCTAGATTCAATGTCATTTCTCTTCATCTCACATGCCACCAAAGACCACAACCCAACGTATGCATCAAACACAAGATGAGATCAAGCTTGCCGTCGACATTCTCTCCCTATTGAGAATGTGCTTAGTGTATCACGAAACGTGGCCCTAACAGCATCACGCTAACGAGTGTCAAGCGCTAGGAGCAGCGAGAGAGGCACGAAACTCCTGTCACGTCTTCGTTGTGCGTATTGGATCGTTCAGGGAGGAGGGCATACGAAGACAGGGTTCAAATACACTTCGTCTCCAACATGGTTCTCTATGAGGCGATAGCTGTCGATGTAAATGATACGCAATGCATCCCGCTTGTCTTCCTGTTATTCCTCACCAGCTTTCGAGCAAATCACATGTTGCGGACTTTCACGAGCCGAATGGTGTCTCAAGCCGCCTCTATATACAGAGAATTTGTTCTCAACGTGGAACTTATTTCCTCATCCAATGGCTGCTCTATGGCGACCAAATGAGACCTGTGAAGGCCAAACTTCACTCCGCTCTCACAAGACATCTCACCTTCTCATATCAAAGCATCGATCCTTTTTCCAGATCAAGATACTCATCACAAGTCAAGACACCCACAACACATCAATAATGTCCCTGATCGTATTAATTCCATAAGATGCATATAAAATACCTGTTGGTCAATCCTGCCGACCTGTTTCACCGATATTGACACATCTGGTCCTGGCTGGTAACCTCTGCGACAAGGCATGTCGCACTCTCTTGCTTTTACATTGCGCGCCCTTTTTTACAACAATAAACCTTTCGCTTGGGCATTAATGACACTAAAACTATCGCCCTCAAGCGCCAGATTCTTACTCCTGCAAGATTAGGTAAGTCAGAGAAGCAATGAGCTTAGGAGATGAGGTCTTCATATCGCGCCATCATCGAAGCTAACGTGCAAAGTTTATAGGCAGCCCTTCCATGAAGTCCAAAAGTTCAACTCTCCACGTCCATGTTATATGGAGCGATTCAGCACCACAAGATGCCGTTTCAAGTGGTGTTCTCAGTAGACCAGCTGATGGCAGCCCAGTTTTGGAATGCATCACTGGTACATATCGCTGAACGAAAGTTACGCGGGCTTATGGACAAGTTCTCAGGATATATATACGAGGCTTGTCATTACCGCATGATTCTATTTACACTGGCATTTGCAAGTCCAGCTTGACGTGTCCCATCTCACCGGAACCCCCATATCGATGAGCACGTTCGCGTTGCCTGTAATATCTACCTCTACAATGGGATCTGATCCGTCAGCGATACTTGCACAATTACGGATGTTCATCCCAGGTTGCGTGGGGCTATGTTACTCTAAAACAACCCCAACCTGAACCCTTACCTTCAGGCTATATCAAAGATTTCATAGCGATCCTAATTCCATTTTCCATATTTCTTCAACAACACATGACGCTTGAGAGACTTTGGTCGGTAGTACGCAAGATTGGGCATATTCTTTTATATTATAATGACGCTGGTCGAGACCGTCCAGGATATCTACATCTGGCCAGCTTGAGTTACAAGCCGTCAGGTTGTGTGCACCTTTCCTGCGACGACTGGCGATACCATTCCGACTCCTAGTATCAGCAAATGTTGGTAGCCGTGCGAGAAAGGCAGGCTTCTCACCCTATAGCCTAACCCCTGTGCATATGGAGGATAATCTCAACGATTTCTTATATGAACGATCCGCCAATTGTGGCCTAGCAGGAGAGAAGATATGGTTAACTGTACCAGAACAGTTCAAAGAGGATTTTCAGCGTATGGTCAAGAGACTTGTTAACAGGACCGGGATGTTGACGCAGTTTGGAACTGTCACCACGGCCGAAGCGCTCTGTGGTGGTCGTGGAGACGTTGCGATCAAGCTTACGACGTCTTCTAACATCACCATATTGTCCTCACTATTGCGCACATGAGTTTGCCAAAGCTTTGGGATTTTCAGCGTAGCCACCCTATATAAAAATTCACCGTTCTACCCCTCTCCCTACCCATTGTTTCTCTTCTGTTTATCATCTTCATTCATCATCTTCTCTCGGACATCACGAATCACAATGGTAGGCCTCACCCTTCCTCTCGCCGGCGGCTACAGCAGCTGTACACTCTGCATCCCCTCTTCCTGTGCTGACTTACTGTTATAGCCTTCCAAGGCCGTTAACAAAAGCAAGGTCCCTCGCCCTCCCCCGGATGAGGACGACGAGGTCACGACTCAGGCTCCTGACAATACCGCCGCACAGACTAATATAGTACAGAAGACATTTAAGCTAAAGCAGCACAAAACAGGCATTAACCCAACAGTAACCCTAAAGCGACTATACTAAGACCCTGAGTTCTAAGACTAAACTACATTTAACCCGCTAGAATGCCCCCTCGCCAAGTTCAAGAACTACATCAAGCTAGATCGACTTACAGATAATAAATATATCATTCATACAACATGTAACATCTTTCCAGGGTTAGGGTTAGGGCCTCGAATACTTTCGGGACGTCGGAGAAACCACCACAGATGACATGGGATAAGATGCCTCCTGGTCTTGTGGCTTGGATTAAGGTAGTAGGACACTCCCAAGAAAGGTTTTCGAGCGGCTATAGACGACGAATACAATTTTCCCGGACCGCTGAACCACAGCACCGCAACGAAGTGACTAGCTCGTCCAGCTCTCCGGGAAAAGTGTTTTGTGACACGACTATTATTCTGAGAGGGCCTTACGATACTCACTGAGGGCCACGACACTGTCCTGGCTCGTAACATGAACCCAAACTATCCCATATACGACGAGGTAGTGATACACAGCTTAACAACTACAATCGGACGTTGATTATGGCTTAGTTAGCCAACATCGATACGTCCCATTGCCCGAAGACATTGAAGCTGAGCGCATATACTGCTCCACTACGTATCCGCCTACACGGCTCCGACGGACCCCAAGTTGATCGCAGCCGTTGAAGAGTTTCGCAGGAACATCCAGGACACCATGCAGCCGCTATTTTAGTGAGTACGAACTGGCGATGGGATGTCGCATTTCGCTGCACAAAATCCCAGAATTGGCGCGTATATTATAAGGAAAGTCTTGACATTCAAGAGGTACCTGGAGGCTAGATCCATTTTGTCATGCACAGGAGCTCGAGGCTTTGCCTACCACCTCTGGGAACACTCACCGAATGCAGTGGAATGGAATGGATATATATCCCTAGGCTCGACTTTATCAATGATGTCTCTCACTAGCTTCTCAACACCACACAAGCTATCCTAAACATCCCTTGCTTGTTACGATATGCAAGTCGCAACAAGGGCTGAGTGGGTTTACAACAACCTCACGCCACAGAGTCAAGCTGATCATTTATCAGCTAGGCTGCAATCATTATGCAGTCTCGCAACAACTTCCCAAGAACTGATTCACAATTCATGGCCCGTATCTGGATGATTCGGGAGGGAGCAGAGCTTAAAGAAGAGCCATATCATTAGCTGGATTCAACAAGTTAATTCCTTGCTCGAGTTGGGGGACGAGATGAACTGACCGTTCTATCTATTCCAACATAAGACGATGATCTTAGCGAAGATGTCACAAACAGTGGCGGTGCAGCCTATACAGCAACCTCTTGGGCTATCATGACAGGGTCCCCATAGATGTCAACGAGGCCGCTACGCGTTCGATACTGCATCCTGCTGAGCCGGAACCGAAGACGCCCTCTCGCCAGACCGGCGACCGCTCCGAAAGCATGGACAACAGGATCAATCATATATTGGAGTATGCGTCGGTAAAAATCGAGGGGCATCGATACGAACACAGCGACGGGTCGGCGCTCAGCGATGAAGACGCTGCTAAACTTCACTCTATCTGTGCCGATAAGCACCAGAAGGTCTAGGATACCATAAGGGACAGCTACCGATAGGAATGGCCCGAAGATATTCGAGATTTTCTGCGACAAGTCAACGGCGATAGGTTCTGGTTTATGACCTACACTCTGTATCGCAAAGGTGGCTACGCTTTGGTCTAGTCGTTTAACTGCTCGCCTCCCGTCCTCCAGCCCATCCTCGAGAAGTTGCAGATCAGGTGCATCAAGAGCAATCAACTGCCTGGGTGCTGGAGGCCAAACCTTAGGAACCCTGGGAAGTTGCCTTTATACTATAGAGACCAGCGTCGAATCACTACTTAATGAGAGCTACGAGAGGCCGCATCCTCGCATTCCAGGTTTCGCCGGACTCAAGCGCGCTGGCGACCAAGCCAGTCCAGAAGCCGGGCCAGAAACTCAGCCCAAACGGTCTTCAAGATGTTGGAATCTTGGAAGCGATACGAGGCGGATATTCACCCGCTGACCAACGAGGTCGGTCTCAAGATTGAGACTCTTGGCAAGGCTGATAAGTCCGGAACGCGTCAGTACATTATCCGCGCTGCTGAGAACTAAGGCCACTAAACCCGTCGAGAATGTGACTCTCCAGGGACTCAACACAGAGAAGTCCTCTGGTTTACGCATTATCAACAATTCTCTAGGTGGGGGATCCACGTTCTACCCGGAAAAGTCGCCCAGAGGTCCGGTATGATACGTTCCGAAACCGATGATTAAGACCAGCCTATGCCCACTGTGTGCCTTACAGAAGATGACTGACTTTCCCAGTCATGATTGAAAGGTATCCAGACGCTGACGAAGTTTTGAACCTTCATTCCGATTTCCAGACCTTGCCCAATGCCCAAGGGCTTGTCAGATGCGCAAATAGACCTGCGAATATTTGGGGCGCCAGTCTCTGGAAAGCTTGCAGAGAGTCCACGCCTTTCTAATCAACCTACTCGAAATAGGTAGCCCTAACACAAATGCTCATCATAGCCTTCGACTCCACGACTTCCATGTATATCCTTTTATAGGAGTCAATACTGTTCTTCCCATCACTAGTGCTGCATCCGACCTCTCTCTCATTTGGAAAGTTTTAGCCATGGGTCCTGTCCTTTTCCTGGCTGCTAAGTTCTCAGAAAAGATGTCCACGGATTTCGAGTCACTCTCGGTCGCAAACGGACGCTTGCGGCCACAAGAGCGATATGGAAGCTGCTGGATGGCGTCCTACAATGCTGTCATATGAAGGTCCAACTACCACTGATACCTCAAGCCAATTGATCCGAGATTATAACAATAGTATCATTCATAAACATCCTCTATATTACAACTAAACCTGATCAGGAAGACGCAGTAATGGGTGTCGAGACATAACAGTCTACCCCCCTGCCATACATCGCCTCTCTCTCGACATCTCTCTCTCGACATCTCTCATCCTCTTTTACAAGTTTCTTATCCGTTGAACAAGATCTAAATTGTAGCGTATGTCCTCTCAAATCTGCGTCTCGTCTGGTCCTACAAATAAGTTTGCCCATTACTATACCATTAATCTTCTATGTATGAGTATTTTGCGAAGCAGAATAAGGAAGAGCTTGAAGCGACCAAAGCAAGGGGTGTAGAGAAAAGGGGGTATATTAACCATGAACAGCCAATACACACCAGACTCAGCATGCTTACCAGCAAGTATGAAGTGTCACTTTTCTTTATATACCACAACAGTCCTGGCGGTGCTCAGAGTCCCTTTGACGGGAATCCCGCCTCTGTATATCCGTTTCACATCGAGCACCGCGTGTACTGATGAACATGGTAGTTTCGACATTGACGACGCACACATCACAGCCATAAGCCCGAGCGTAATTCAAGACACCCTCCACCGGCAAAACAGGTCACCGCCAACCATGATGCTCATGACACACCCCCCTGCAACTCGCTGGTTCACCTGACTGTGGGCTTCACGTCCCACATCAGCTCATAATCTATCGGAGAATGGTTCTTCCCTCTCGCCATATCAAGGAATCTGTTCATTGCAAATGGCATAACAATAGCTTCCAAATGTTTGGCCCGGATGTCGTCGGCCCACGATTCCACGGCAATGATTGGGGCATGCGACGCGCTGGCGATCACTCCTTTGAGGCTCAACGCCCAGAAGGTTGCTAACGAAGGGACCAGCGAGACTGTGAAACAAACGGGTATGACGATTCCGTCATCCTTCATTTAGAAAACCCGGGTAAGGCCGAGTTCCACCGCTTTTTACCAACTCTCCAACCCTTCAGGAATTCGGAGGTGTTGAGACACCTTTCGAAATGTATGAGCTGGCCGAGACGATCAAATGATTGGGGAGATATCGTCCTTCTCAACTTAGATCCTGGAGTGATCCATAAAGGATGACTCACAGAGGCCAACATGACCAACTACGTTTTCCATAAAGAGTGGTTGCACGATCGTACAGCAACTCAAGTCAATGTCTATAGCTCAACACATCCAAGGGCGAAGAGGGAGGCGCACGGGCTCGGCAATAACGCTTGCTGGATACAGCTATCCTTAGCCTCATCGAACTTTGTACGCGGCATATTGCTATAAAAATCTACAAGGAAGCACGAGAGAAATTCGGTAAGAGGGAGAGAGAGAAATTAGGGCAAATTGTACCCCCTTGACTCCCTTTATGACACCCCGAGTATTCCCTCATACATCAAGACTGAGGCAATTGAGGCAGCTATGGGTTTCGCCATGTTTGCCAAGGGCTCTTGGGCAGACGACAACATTGATACACTGCGCCACAAAGGCAAGCAGTGGTGGACTCTCACCGAGTCTCACGGCGAGGGCATCCTTACCTCTCGAAGCAGGAAAGCGCTATGACTTCTTCGTTCCACAAAGACCGATAGGCACTGGGTCTGCTGTGACTTGTATACTATATAAAGAGTTTCTGTGCATCCCTTGTAGAAGTTGGAGGAGCATTCTTCGCCGACCACAATGCTCGGAACGGAAGCGGCGCGCAGACTATGATACGCTCTTGCCATTGAGTTCGAGGATGTCACTTCTCCCAATGCTCCTCAGCGCCCTAGGCTCTATCTTCGGGACAATCACACTCCTGTAGGTTCAGCTGGACCTACACGGAAATGGGCGACTTTTAAAGGGACCCATTTCCTGGGTGTGATCGACAAGCCTATCCCATCAGAATTGTTGATGTTTGCGCTGCATTGATGAAGTCCGCCCAATCAACATGGCCGAAACTGACCATTACGTCTAACACCCTTTTAATTCTTCCTCGAAGCATAAGCAACCATGCCGTAGCTCACCTCTCTTCTCATGGAAATCCTGGGAGAAATCGGGTGTCACCCCGATTTTCGGAACCTTCAGAAGAGTTCTCGCGCCTGCAAGGCCATCAAGTCAGGGATATAAATGCACCTCTTTCGCAACAAGGCGAGGCTAAGATCAGGGACATGGAACCTTTGACCAAAGCAAGCCTCAAAGCCGTCATTGGTTTCCTCAACTCTAGAAAATTCTGACTGGCCCCAAAGCCTTTCACCATCAGCGTATTTGGCCAGATCAGCGTCTTGAAGTCTTGCATCGGGGTAGTCAAAGAGAGCTGCGTCTGTGCGTGTTATACGAGCACAGCAATGACATACCAATGACTCAACTACCTATAAGTCACAATACGATGGGGTTTGATTGGGAAGATTCACTGTTATATATAAGGCCAAGAGCACCGAGGCAGCGCAGAATGTGAGGGGGGCCCATACGCGGCGGCAAATTCTTCAACATCGCAGCGACCAAAGTCTCTGCGTGGGAGTGTTTCCTACAGTCACCTACCAGTCCCGGCAGAGATTCAGGACAAATTTCCGAAAGTTCAAGACTGGAAAGGCTTTACCTGTAAAACTTGACGACTCTCCCCATCTGACCCTGGTATGCGTAGCCAAATGTAAATGTCCTGGGGAGGTTTTGGTGACCCATACTCTCCATGGATGAGCTAATGGGAAGTTCAATAACAAAGGAGAATGAGCGCTGGCGTCGCGCCTGTGGGAACGGCCCCGAACTTACTAAGTCCTGGTCTTATCAAGACTATGCAAGCATGTTTCTGGCCTTTCCACCCATCACCATGTCCAGACCTCGAAGGATTCTCAGTTGTCAACCAATTACACCTATTAAAACTATATTAATTACACACCTGCTCCTGTAACAAGACCAGATCTCAACTCCAGATGGAAGAAGCTACCGGAAGCTCAAGTCAGATTGGGCAAATCCTCGTCAACAAGGGGATGATGTGGTGGGGGAGATTGATACACAAAATCAAAGATCACGACTTGCCAAGCAGTGTTCTAACGCAAGGGAGAAATCCATATATAACCACATCGGGGACTACCCTCCCCAACAGCAAGTCGACCACGAAGAGCGGGTGATTGATGCTAGCTAGTGTTAGACTGGCTTCTGCTTCTTCCACCCTGCCTACTAGGCACCAGAGAGTGACTGGTTGAGTGCTACACCAGTAGTCAGTTACAACAGTATCACGGAATACTTTGAACCAAATGGGACAGATTGTTTAGATGACTACTGGAATGATAGAGTTGGTGGAGAGCGGTGCGCGATGGGAGGCGAGGGCCTTCCTCCAAGATTCACGTATAGCTACCTCAAGCAGCCTACTAAGGTTAAGGAGATGAAGGGGTTAGTCAACGGGAACCCAGGTGGCGCATTTCCGCCTTGCTATGTGTGAGTGTATCCGTTTCATATCAACCACCACGTGTACTAATGCTCATTTACAAGTCCATCAGACCTTGCGAAGATAGACACGTCAGATTACGATGTCAGTGACGACTTGGGAAGAATAATCAGTTCTGATAAAGAGGCTACTCAGCGAGTGGGCTAATACACTAGAAGATTGGGCCAAGATCCTTTTCAAGTGCTCATACACTCGCAGGAAATGGTATTTCTCCATGTTACTCATGATACATACTTTACGATAGCTTTAGATTACCATAAGTAGCTCAAGTAAAAAGAAGAATTAGAACCTTGCTGTGCCTAACATACTAAGTTCTCTCGGCCGGATAAGCTCTCAGCCACAAGTCTCAACTGCAAATTGCCTTGACCAATGTGAAAACGATAGATCTCTATGATAATAATGAGAAGCTTCCTCTTAGTATCCCAGACATGGCTATTACTCAGCCACGGTCTGCTTTTTTCAGCTTATAGTGTTTACACTGGTTTGAGACGAGTCTTGTGTGGAGAAGCGCTTACAACAATAGCTGCTGCTGCGCTGGCAAAGTACTCCTCTCCCTGCCTTCTAACTCCTTTACTGCTTCCACTATTCCTAAACCGTCTCTTAATACACGTTCCCAAATAACGGGAGTCTTTCTTCGTGTTGTTCGCACGTCCGTCTAAAATACTTTCGTTTCGTAGGTTGTGCCGTATGGCATCTTTAACAAGCTTGTGTATCTCATAGGTGCGTTCATTATCGCCAAGGTGGTGCTCTATTAGGAAAGAGAAGTTCTTGAGTCGGCATATCGCTTCTCTCTTCTTGCTTTCAGCCATATCTCCCGTCTGTTTTGTTCCTCCATGTACGGCAGCAGCATCTACTAGCCGCTCAGTGATGGCCTCGTTATCCACGTAGGCCAATATTTGTAGGATCTTGTATGCCAACTCGTTCTCTTGGTGAAGGAGACGAATCGAAGGATTCCAAGTCTCAAGAATGCTATTGGAACTGTTGTGTAACCGGTATCTGTCGAAATCGGGTACTTTGAGCATGCGCCAACGCCTTGTTTCCTCCTTGAAGCCATCAAGATATTGGCTGATGGACGTCTCTGTTCTTCGCATGTATGCACCAGCTTGGTAAATAGCGAGCGGCAGGAATTGCAGTTGTTCAAGTAACAAAACAGCATCATCTAGATCGTCGTCGGTTATTGACTGGGGCATTGTCAACTCGAGTAATGCCTTGCTTTCATCTGAAGTCATCCTCGGGACAGCTATGCCTCTCCGCACGCCGACGAGGCTCCCAACAATTGCTTCATCGCGGCTGATCCATAAGATAGTGCCATTTGGGCCTTTGGGGATGTAATGCATGATCCTGCTGGTGTTTCTTACGGTCGAACCGACGCCAAAGAGGGATAAGTCGTCGGCATTATCGATGATAAGTAGCCATCTAGGCAATGACTCAATCTTATGCTGAACATTTTGTAAAAGCTCATGCTCGGAACCTTGAGTGTTCGTGCCCAGCACACTTGCGATTGAGCCATAATCTCGTGCAAAGGTAGCCTCGCTATCCGCATGAACCCAGAAGACGGAGCATTTCCTTTTGCTATATCGACTGTATGCAAAACCTAGAGCGATTTGCGTCTTGCTGTCAGTTCTATGTGAGCGACGTGCTTGCGATGGTGCTCGGTGGTCCTTAGTGGGCTTACCCAGATCCTCCCAGCCCCCAAAGAGCGGCGCTTCGAAAGTCGTCGGAGTTCTTCGGCAAAAGCTCGTCAAGTTTTGATGATATCTCAGGTCGCGGAACAAAATCTTCGTTTTTCTCGTATGGAAACAAAAAGAACGGCCTCGGCTCAGAATGTTGATTGAAGTTGAAGGTTTGGTGAGCGTTGCCTGTCGCACTAATGCCTGTCACAACGTTGCTGCCATAGACAGGGTCGTTGAATCTCGGCCCAGCCATTGATAGAATGTTTGAACAGAAAAAGATGTTTTATCTACATGGCTTCGCGATATTAATCAATTCAAGTGTCGCATGTCCTGTCCTCCCCAGACAAATGAGATCAGGTTGTGGCCAATCGACGTGATCGGCTTGCCGCCCGAGGCCCTGGCCCTGGTCAGGATCCGTAAATTGAGCCTGATGAAACACCATGATGCTTCATTTTCTTTATCATTTTCCGGGCGCTTGCCGCTTCTTTTACCCCTCGAAATACAATCAGGCGTTGTTCTTCCTGCAAATCTGTGGTTGTGAAAACTGATGTTCGGTCCACCGAAAAGCCGCGATGGCTTCCATATCGGCATCGTCTGTGCCCGACCATCCCATTATAACACTGTGAGCCATATCGTTGATGAGTACTGGGATGGAAGTAGTTTTGGCAGATCAAGGAGGGACCCCAATATTTACTCGATTGGTCGTATTGGAGACCACCCAGTGGTTATTGTCCTTCTCTCGCTAGACGGAAAGGTCAATTCTGCAGCCGCGGTCGCAAGTCTTCGTGCCAGTTACCCGAGGCTCGAACTGGTGTTGGTTACCGGCATCTGTGGCGGTGTTCCTGGTCCTCATTCCGGTGAAGAGCTGCTTCTGGGTGATGTGGTAATCAGCAAGGCTCTCGTCCAGCATGACTTTGGGAGACAGTATCCAGACAAGTTTGAGGTTAAGAACAAGCTCGATGATTGCTTGGGAAGGCCTGCAAAGAACATCCGAAATTTTGTCGCTCAACTTCAAGCAAACAGAATCCGTACCGAAGTAGAAGACAGGGCATCTGTCCACTTGAAGGAGCTTCAGAAACGCGCCAAAGAAACGCTGCGAGGTGCGGACTACCGGTACCCCGGGGCAGACAGCGACCGTCTATTCCCTCCCACATATATTCACAGACACATTTCAGGCTGCGCAGAGTGTGTAGATGGCACTAGCGAAGTTTGCGACAAGAGTCGCCAGCTTCCATGCTGTGAAATGGGATGCAGTGATAGAGAATTGGTCCAGAGACATCGGCTCGACGCTCGTCGTAATTTAGAAAGAGCTGGAGACATCGACGAAGCTCAAGCTCCATACATATTCGTTGGACATCTTGGTTCCGGAGATATCGTCTTCAATTCAGGCGAAGAACGCGACAGACTTGCCCAAGCCCATGATCTCATCGCGTTCGAGACGGAAGGCGCTGGCCTTTGGGATGAATTTCCTTGCATCATTGTCAAAGGCGTCTGCAACTACGCGGATAGCCACAAGAACAAGGAATGGCAGGACTTTGCAGCTGCGACGGCTGCGGTAGTGTCAAAGGCACTCATTGAAGAGTATCCAAAGACAGATGGGCAGGACGATGAAAGTCGGGTGGGTAGTGATGCACCAGTGTTTCATGCTGATGTGTCAAAGTGCAATATTGTGACCGGATTTACATCGAGTGGTGGAACACAAGTGATCAACTTTGGATGAAGGAACAAAAAGAGGTGGATGGGATGAAGCAACCAATGATATCACAACAGGACGAGAAAGGATTCAAGATGTAAGAGTGAGTAACACGATACTTAAAATGCTTCATAGATTTCATGACTATATATAAGTGCCATTTACGACACAGCTAAACCATTTCATATTTCATATCCAATTCATTTAAGCTTCCTGCTTTCGCTGGTGCTCGAGCTCAATGCCAGTGGCATGGCTCTCCTCAGCATATCGCTGCTTCTCATCACGAGCCTGGTCAAGCTCCTCGGCGTTCTTGTTACCGTGAAGACCAATCTTGTACCAAGGAAGCTCGAAGAGCTCATCCATGCTCTCGAGGCTTCGTCCACTGGTCTCAGGAACGGAGAACCAGACCCAGACACCACCGACGAAAGTAACAGCGGCAAAGCACCAGAAAGTTCCCTTGGGGGAGATACCACCCTCAGAAACAGACAGAAGCATGTTAGGTACAGCGCGGGAGTTACCGTACTGGTTGGCGAAGTGGAGAGTCATAGCCCAAGATGTAGCGAGGGCACGAATGCGCAGAGGGAACAACTCGGCAGTAAGCAGGTACTGCATAGAGTTCCAGCCGAGAGCCCAACCGAAACCAGAGACGTAGATCATGGCGATGGCGCCGCGAGAAGCACCCTTGTCGCTCTCGGGGAGAACAAAGTCCTCGACGACACCGAGCTGGGGGATCTTGGTGAGGAAAGCAGCGACGTAGATCATGGCAATGGTCTGGAGAGTGATACCGATGAGAAGAGCGCGCTTTCGGCCGATGACATCGACGAGGAAGAGAGCGCAGATAACAGCGGCAATGAGCTTGACGATACCAAAGACAGCGGTGACGAGAAGACCCTCTTGCTTTCCGACAATACCCATGATCTTGAACAGGTCGGGAGCATAAAGGGTGATGGAACCAGCGCCGGACCACTGAGATAGGAACTGAACCATAGAGGACATGTAGAGACGGTACAAGTTGCTGGGAACAAGGATAAGCTCCTTGACCTTGCCAAGGAAGCCAACGCCCTTGGTAGCCTCGAGCTCGTGGTCAAGAGCAGCCTGGATCTCAGTGATCTGGTGAACAATGTACTCTCCATCAGCGGGCTGCTGTCGGAGACGACCGAGAACACGGGCAGCTTCGTCGGGACGGCCTTCCTTGACGAGATATCGGGGGGACTCGGATTGGAAGAAGCTGAGGATGAAGATGATGCCGGACATCATGATGTGAAGACTAGTGGGGACGAGCCATTGGTTGTGAGAGTCGTCGGGGAGGTTGAGATGGCAGCCGTAGTTTGTGAAGTAAGCGAGGACGATACCGATATAC
This sequence comes from Fusarium pseudocircinatum, assembly GCA_013396035.1. Taxonomy (NCBI): domain Eukaryota; kingdom Fungi; phylum Ascomycota; class Sordariomycetes; order Hypocreales; family Nectriaceae; genus Fusarium; species Fusarium pseudocircinatum. The sequence continues at coordinate 63,454 of JAAOAS010000113.1, forward strand.
ACAGCGCCCTGATCTGTTAGCCTTCGTCAAAGTGAGAGCGGGTGGTGAGTGACTTACAGTGAACATGCAAGAGCAGAGACCTCGGACAGCAGCCGGGGCAATCTCAGCAATGTAGACGGGTCCAACGACAGGAGTCTGACCGACACCAAGACCACAGATGAAGCGACCGGCATAGATAGCACCAAGGTTTCCATTGACACCGCCAATCATGAAGATGACAATACCAACAGCCCAAAGGGTGCAAAGAACACGAGTAGCCCAAATACGACCAATACGATCACAGATCATGAAAGCACTACACCAGTCAGCACCTAACTTCCCCCATCACTAGCAGAGGTAACTTACATCAGAGCACCACCGACAGAACCGATTTGAACCATAGCAGAGACATTGGCCTTGATATTAGCCTGCTCAACAGAAGAATAAGAATCATAGTGAATAGTCTCCTGGAAGTCCTTGCTGTTGAACGAGCCAGAAATGAGACCCTCGTCAATACCTCGCGCCGCACCGAGCAGAGCAAACGACACAACGGCAAACCAGAGACGCCAGTTGAAAGCGCCCTCTGGCTCACCCAGGTCCTTCAGCTTGAAGATGTTGACGGGTTTCTTGACGCCTCCAGCCATGATGAAATGCCCTTGATGATAGATGTAAGGGTGAAGAAAAGAGGAAGATGGACAGAAAGTGCCTGGTGTAGGAAAGGGGAGATACAAGAGGAATCTGGGGATCCTTTTATACAAAATTGTAATACCAGTTTCCCCACGAGATGATCTGGTTCATCCCCCGCTCTTCTCTCCGGACTTCGTTACACCGAACCCAACACTAATTCCCCATTCCTCAAATAAACAATCATGATGATCTGCTCCGTTCACTAACCGTCCTCGAAAATGTCATCCAATAGCGGAGTCTCCATCGTTTGGGGCACTAGAACGTTACAGCGGCCGTGGAGAAACCTCACACAGGGAAGAAAAAGAAAGAAATGTGGGTTGTTAGCAATGACGCTAGCAACCATCTTCTGTTCGCCGAGTTTCCCCCCCTCACGTTCAGAAAAGGGAAAGTCTGACATCAAGTTATCACGGCAATGGCTTTCAGCTATGGAGGTGATGTCTTATAGGGCGTGGGATGCCCAGCCGCTACCGGCAAGTTTACCACGTTTCGCCAAGGGCCAAGGCTTTGCCAATGCAAATCGTCCCGGCTGGGCAAAGGACTTCAATTGGAGGCGGGAATAGCAGCGAGGTCTTGTTCCCTAATACCAAGAGAATTCTTTCAACTACAGTGACACTTGGTTGGAATAACTGCCGTTGCATTGGAAGCTCTTAGCGACATTGCTTAAAGAATGGGCCAGGTCCAGAATCTCTCCGCAATCATGCCATGCCACGCCCACAGACAAAAAGCAGAGACGATCCCTCCGCATTCCCCCGCAGGTTTTTTGCATCCTAGGCATCTCACAGTGAGATCTTCAGAATAAGCATACAACAAAGTGTAAACTTTAGCTTAAAGCAAATAAAGCTAGAGGCCGGGGCCCCCTCCCCTAGTTCTCAAGGATCATCTCAGTTTGTTTGGGTTGTCTTTAGTAAAAGATTCGGACCGGTTCTTTTTCTACGACCGATGGACTCCACTGGCAAGGAGCATATTCCTCTATTCAGACTGGTTGGGCGGTTGTTGGTCGAGTAATCTATCGAGTAAGGATGACATTCACTGCATTCTAGATGGCCGGAGTGATACCCACTACCTCCAGGCTGCCAGATAAACTCCCCCTGTATACCCCATGAGCCCCGTCTAATACGGTGAGCAAACCCCAGAGCTTTGTCCTCGCTTGCGGTGTCAACTCGTCTCGTCTTTCGCTTCGCCTTCCCCAATATGGCTATGCGGAGGCGATTTGAACCTCAACTGCCCCATGAGGATTTGGAGCTGCTGATGATAAAAAATTTGCGTGATGCGGAGATGACATGATGCCAAGGTGAATAAATTGGGGAATGAATTCTTTTCTCTCTTCATGGGTTCTGTTCTCACGTCCAGTATCGACCCCAGATCTTGTACTCATCCTGTGAGCCACGGAACTGGAACTGCACCTCCGTGATGTCCTGGAAACCCTCCTTCATCTGTGGCGGCTTAAACCTGCTTGCGAAGCCTGTAAATGCCATCTTGGGTAAGATCTGTCTTGACTCGGGGTTCAATATCTTGTTTAGCGCCCGCACAGCATTGTTGTGTTCGCAGACTTGGAGAGGAGTTTTGAACCACACGCAACGGATAGAGATGCCGAATTTCTTGGCAAGCTCTACCCAAATAGTCCTGGTCTCTGGATCGGCATTGGTATTATCTGCAAAGGGACCCAGGTTAGCTAGCGCATGAGGGGGTGGTGTGGGTGGGAATGGGGTAGTTAGTCCCTGGGGTAACTAAGAAATTTGGAGAAAACGCACCTATGGCAATGGATTTACCCGCTTGGAGATGCTCCCTCGCCGCCTGCACGCACTTGTCGCGTGTCTTGAGCTGGTCCTGGTTGATGCGCTCGTACCCCAGAGGCTTGAGGGATTTCCAGTAAAACGTGGACTTGCCAGCCCCGGGTGGCCCACAGAATAAGATGATGTCCTTGTCGTTAGTCCTGTCAAAGGTCACCACGGAGTTCCCCGATTCAGGATCGTCGACGAAGGGATGCTCGGACAAGTCGAATTCACGAGCGAAACTCCGAGGCTTCTGCCCGAGAAAGAACTCCTCTGGCGTCTGATACTTTATTCCGACGTTGTGGGCAAAGTTTCTGTCCGAACAGCTAAAGTCTTTGGCTGCGGCCGCTACGCCGTCCGGGCCTTTCCCCAACGTCGCGGTGCGACCCCCTGCATCGCCGACGAATACGCTGTTCCCCAGATCGATCTCGGATTCCGAGATGTCGTAGTCGTCGCAGAGTTCCTTCCACATGCCTGTTCTCGGTTTTCGATATATATCATGCTCGGTCGCCGCGTAGACGCATGTCGGAAGGTTCAAACTATTGAGGACGGCACTGCATTTCTGTTTAAATTCGGAAACTCGTTTCTGAGCAGTGGCTTTTGGTGCTTTGGACTTGGGGTCGAAGTGTAGCGTTAACCCTGCCTGGTTCGACAAGATGACGACTCGATATCCATCTTGATACAGCTCTCGAAGTTTGGCGGGGACCGAGTTGTCCCACCATTTCCAATCTGTCCCGCTGCTTGCATGTTTCTTGCCTGAGGCCGTTGAGATGAGTGTCGAGTCTAGATCAAAAGCCGCAATCTTCCTCCTCTTTATTGTTCTATCTTCCTTGACTCCATCGAATCGGCCGACCAGGAGAGTCGCAGGGGTATCGTCATTGGGGCTTCGCTCAGACCAGACAGTAGGATCCTTCGGTTTCTGCGACGCTGGAGTAAAGAAGTTTGCTACAGCGGTCTCTAGATAGATCATGTTAGCTAGTCGTCCTCGATAACATGCTGCGGCATGAAAATAACGCTGCTTCTGGGATTGCGCACGCACTGGTTGTGCCGCTCTGAAGTTTGCGCTTGAGGGGCGGCGGAGAAACAGGAGCATCAGAGGCTTTGCGCTTGGGTATATCGCTTGAAGGCATTTTTGCGTTGGCCAAAGCGGTTGCATCTGGTCGTGTCGTGATATGTCGTTGTTGTTGTTGAGGGACGTTGAAATGCCGAGGCGTTAGTCGGGTTCTGCAGCCAACCACGCAAGCCACGCCAAGCCAGCTAAATGCAAGCACTTAACCTACAGTCTTGCAGTTGATGCGAAATACCAGAACAAATACTCGCAATTTGGGACAAATGAAGTCAAAACCGTATGCAACAAATTTACTTCACTATGGTTTTCACATCTTTGAAGAATAGGCAGTTCATATCCGTTTGGTGATGCATCATATCTTGTCAAAAATAATGGTTGGACCCTGATTCCAGGCGCGCAATTAGCTTGAAGTTGGTGCTAACGCGTCAAGATTCGCGAAGTCACGTGCCCCCTAGCAAAGTTGAGCTTGAGCTTCAAGCTCTGGTGGGGTATCTTGAATGCAATGTTCATCAACATTCAAAGTACATTCCGTCTCAACACATCACATGGCATCATCTCAATAGCATACTAGCCTTTGTATAATACTCGGAACAGAACACATAGCGAACTCTTGAACTTAACGGACCAACTGGCGTCAATTGACAAGTTGTCAAAGACGTACCCCCTCACCCGCCTCGTGGATCAACTTCTCTCAAACATCAGCCTCTAACCACGAACATCGTCACATTACCAACATAAACTAAGAAGACAACACAAAAGTCATACCCAATAAACTGGCGACAAAAAGTTGTCTTCGCTCCCGCCAAAATGCACGAGATATTCCTCACAGCCCTCATCGAGGACAAAGACTTCACCTCAGCATGCGCAGTCCTCGGCGGTCTCACTAACATGGACCCATGGGAATCAATCCAGCGCGTCCTTTATTTCCAAGGCCCCCAGCGCCCCATGGGTATCTCCAATCAGAGCTCTATCGAAAAGCCCATACGGAATAACAACGGGTTCCTTTGGAAAGAGCTTCACCAGAACTTGACCCGACAATCGTTCATATTGCAAACGCGATATGATGTGCTCAAAGATCGCGACATTGGAGCCAATGCGCCGCCGATGGATCTTGATGCGACGCAGGGTATCTTGAGATGGACGGATTTTCCTGATCCGCCGCGTGGACAGCCTTTGCTTACACAGCGGAAGAAGGTTGAGCTTTGGGATCAGAAGAAGTTGCCTTCAATCATGCGCGACAACAACCACATGTAGGAGGACTCACCCGCTTGGCTTAATTATGACTGACACAGCCCAGATTCAAGACGGAAACAATCGAGGAAGTCTACCGCTTCTACAGAGATGACATCGAGTTCTGTCTAACACGCCACTACTTCCTCCAACCTCTAGAACACTACACCCCCATGGAATCAAAACAGCAAGCAACCATCCCAATGGGAAGTCTACCGCCCTGGGAATCTCTCACACCCGTCGATCAGCAGAAGCGATGGTTCCTCCAGGTCAAGGCACATGTCGTCCAGGATAACAAACCGGACGAGATTCGCAAGGCCCAGGATCAACTGCTAGCTGTGCGTAGAGAGCTCGACGGGGTTTTCGAGTTTCGGGGGATTGACCGCAAGGTTCACGATACCAGGGTTATGCAGCAGATGCAGGGGGTTCAGCAGTTGCCGCAGAAGGTTACGGTTGGGAAGTAGAATGTCCACAAGAAGAGGCCGCGCGGGTGGTATTGATGACTGCCCACTTCCCGCGTGTTGATGGGGCACTGGGTGTATTTGGGGAGAGACATGGGGCACGTAGCATATGATGATGTTTCACTCAATTAATAGATGATACCCGGTACGATGGACCATATGGTCGCCTAACTATCACTATCTTCAGGTCATATCAAACCGCTCCGCCGGCTATGTTTTCGTGCTCTCATTCCATAAACTCATTATGTCATGATTATCTTCCATGCTTGGAAGGTTCACTCAGCTCCATTTTACAACCCATGCATACGCTCATTTGTTCTTCCAAGCCTGATCCGCATCTACACAAGTTAGCACAATCCCTCAACGACTTTCATCCATACTCACCCTCATGAACAACCGGACTAGGGATATCCTTCCTCGCCTCCTTCTTAACCCTCCAATCCGTCCCAAACTTCCTATCCCTCTCCCCAACATGCTTCTCAAAGTCAAACTGTCCATCTGCCGTAAAACTCGTCATGAGCTTCGGCTCCCCCAGCGGCAACGTATCACCGCGATCCGTCTGCCACAAATGATACACCTTTCCATACAGGTGCACAACCTGATCCATCTCGTAGTTCTCAGCGACCTGCCATGCGCTCTCGGGCACAGCGCGGTTCGGCATTATGAGCATTCCGGACTTTACTTCGTAGACGTGCGAGTGCCAGAGCTTGCGCTCTTCTTTGTCGAGGGTTTCGTAGAGTTTGGGGGTTATCATGTACTCGATGCCGATGAGGCGCGCGTTAGGCTCGTCGGAGTCGTAGAGGAGGCATTGGCGGACGTCCTCGTCTGCTGGGGTTAGTGATTGAGCTGAGAGGACGGTATGGGACATACTGAGGTGGGCGCAGTAGTGGTTTGTTTCAACGAAGCGAGAGGGGTCATCGGCGTATGCGTGAAAGGCATTAAGATGAGCGCAGATATGCTTCACCGGTCGAAACTCCTACAACCTATTGAGTTGCAGCTCTTGAACCGCTCTAGAGGTTACTTACCTGCGTCACAGCCGCACCAGCAGTGAGGACCTGATTCTTCGCCGAAAGAGGCTTTCCCATGCCCTCGTTCGTAACAGGAATCTGATTTTCTCCAGCCATCTCGAATGTCGTCAAGTTAAGATTTTGCGATCGTCAGATATGAGTGTGACGCTTAACGGCTGGTGCCTCTAAATATAGCTGATCAAGATTACGTCATAGACTGATGCGAGTTTGCATGATACAAAAGATGTTTCATTAGAAGCTCTTGCGGTACGTAAAAATGAGATTCTTGGTGGTTCATTGTGATTTGTTGAAGCGTCAGTATGACGAGGTGATGACCTTCCCCGAAGATGGAGTCTCGGCGCCGATGATCCACTTTCTCGGTCGGACCCCCGGCAATGTCCGGCGACCGGAGGTTACCCTAAAGCCGCGCCGAAGATCGCGGTCTTTTCTTTTTCGTGAGTAGAGGCATGCAAGGACACAAGCGTGGTACGCCAGTGTTAATAGTTACATTTCAGATCAGTGGAACTTTCTTCTTCTGTTAACATGAGATGCACATCGCAAGGAGCCGACTTTTAGCGTCACCTCAAAATGTCACTCGCATCACCGAGAAGAAAACCAGGCCAACACTTTTAGACGTCAAATTATTGATCTAGTCTAAAACAACTGACTACAGGAGGTATCTACTCTACTATGGCAAGAAATCTGCCCGTAGCAAGAAATTCTTAACAGCCACAATCCTCTGCCAATAGTCGTCCAACAGTGTGTCGTATTTTGTCCAATGTATTCTAGGATACTCTTGTCCAATGCAAATCCCAAACTCCAAACTGCAAAACTCAAGATCTAGTGTCTCACAAGTCTACTTCTTGCGGGCGAATCGGCGTTTGCGCTCCTCGAGCTCTTGCTCCTCCTTCTCAAGACGAGTCATCTCATCAGTCCAGGGCTTAGCCTGCATGTAATAAAATTCGTTAAGGGCGTCCTCACGATCACGCTCATCCTCGATGGCCAGAATCTTCTTGTAGACATCCTGAACGGTGTCGGCCATAGTAGCTTCAGCATTGGCCTCTGGGGCAACAAAAACCTCAACGCCAGTTTCCTCGTAGGGATTCATGCCAAGATCGGCAGAGTTATGAGTGAGCTCACTGGCCGCATAAGGAGCCATTCCAGCGTCGGTAGGGATGAGTACGGGCTCAATCGCTCCAGGGTTGACCAGGACAGCAGCAGTGGGACTGGGTGTGAATTCAATGGCATTGGGATTGAAAGTAATGGTTGAACTACGGCGATGAGTCGAGACCGGAACCTCCTTAGAGGAATCGCTGAGCATGTCGCCCAGGGAGCCGATGCGCTGGGGCTGGGGCTCATCAGCAGCAATAGCGTGTGGAGGCTCAGTCTGGGGAGGGCCCATTTGCTGGATAGGGCCAGTACCAAGAGCCTCGCCATGAGGGTCAAAGATACGCTCAGCATAATAGTAGATCATAGGCTGAGGTGGGGGAGGACCAATAGGCTCAGGGAAACCAGGCACAATTGGCTGGGGGTGATAAGGCTGAATGGGCTGAATAAAACCAGGGGTTGGGAAATTCAGTGCATGATGAGGTGTCATACGAAGACGAGTCGCCGGATCAATTGGCTTCAGGTACTCAGGGCCGACAGACTGAGGGAAAGAGGAGTTGATACCCTGGTACTGGGTGCTGAACTCTTGGTTTGGGGAAGATGTAGGTCCAACTGGAGCCATAGGGGGACGATTGTCCCGAAGATAGAGACTAGGTCGCTTAGGACCGATGGGAGAAAGGACATTCAGTGAGTGCTCGTCATCCGGGAAGTGCTCACCCGGGAATTCATCAGCGTCCTCGGGCTCGAAAATACCGCGTGGGCAGTGATACACACTAGTCTCAGTATCATCGTCCCCCTTTGGTTCCTCCTTGGGTTCAGTAGGGTCAATAATAGGTGGGTCAATAGGATACATGAATCCACCAAGAAGGCGGACATGTCCAGGAGGGCCATCCTCACGAGGGACAATAGCTGAGGGCTGGAGACCTAGGGGAGGGTCTACGTAATGGGGGTCCATGTTGGCATCTTCTGACTGAGAAGATGGGAGAGAAGGGGTAGTGGCTGTCTGGTGCTCGAGAGGGTTAGTCTCGGTAAGACTATTCTCGGATGGCTTGTCGTTGGTGGAAACAAGGCCGTCACCCTTGAGGGTAGACACACGGTCAGACATGGTGAAAGTAGTCAAAATACTCTCAGGGCTGTTGGTTGTTTCGTGTTTGAGTAAGATAGGGTTGTTGATGAGGTAGGGGGTAGTGTTGGCTGATAATTGTCAAGATAGAAGAAGGATGAAAAGGGTATGGGATGAGATGTGAAGTGCTCGGAAGCTGGTGAGGAGGAAAGAAGAGAAAGATTCGGATCCGGGACTGAAAGTGAGATTATAAAGGATGGAATTGTTATTCACTGGCAGTCCTCGAGATGCTCGAGTACCACTGTCAGAGCGACTCGGCGGCTGTAAAGGGGGAGATACATCACATTGGAACCGCTGCCACTGCTATCCTTTCTGTTCAGGTGGAAGCCTAGAGCTGCCTCAACTCTCCATGCCAGTGGCACCTACATCGCTTCGATTTATTGGGCCCTTCAAGCAGGAAGAACCAACCGTTTTTTGACATTCATCGAACACGATCGCGTCGATGCTTGCAGTGCCAGGCCATCAAGGTTAGCCAAATGAATGGAACAGATCGTAGGTGAACATAAGTATGAAGCTCATTGGTATGATAAATGTTGATATATTGCTGTTCATTTGAGATAGATAGAAGATTGATGACCTGGAAGTCAACATCGTCAAGTTGATCCAGGTCCTGGGACGATTGACCACGTCTCCCCCGTAAACACCAACGACCCATCTTGTCTCAGTTTCTCCGGATCAAGATAAATCTTCAACTCAACATTCGTCTTATCAACATTCGACACCCTCGCAATCAAATAAACCGTAGGCGACGTCGCCGGCGAAAGCGTCGCATTAGAATTCTTCTGCATCTGCAAAGCCCATCAGTTACCCCCCAATAAAAAAAAAAGAATTAAAATAAAAAATAATAAGCGCTGAACGAAAGCTGTGAACACTTACCCGTTGATACTGCCGCTTACTCATATAAAACGGTGTTCGGCTATGTCCCGTCGTAGACTTGACCTCGATCAAGAACAATGGCTTTTTATTCTGCCAAGCTGTTTTGTCGAGATACCCTTTGTCAGCCAAATGATTCGTTAATACCCGCTTTCGGTCATAGTACACAATGTCAGCGGTTTCTTGGGCGGTCCAGGGGAGCATGTCTGAGTACTTGGGATGGATGGTGATGAACTTTCGCATTTGGCTTTGCCAGTTGTCGCGGCTGAAGCGAGGTAGTGGGGGATCCATGTTGCGAAGAAGTTCAAACACCTGGAATATTGTAAGTATTGAACGCCATAACAATAAGTAGCGGTAACTTACGAATAGTTCACCGAGAGCTCCGATTCGCATGTCTCGTTCAGGAAGACCATGCGATCGGAATTGTCGCGATAGCTCAACCTCTTCTTCATCTACTTCTGGCAACGCACCAAAGAGTCCCGACATATCATATGCACCTTTGCTAGGCAGTGCCGCTGTGGTTGCCGCAGAAATGACATTGTTGACTAGTCTCAGGTATTCTTCTTCATCTTCGATGGTAGGATGTTGTGATGTTTCGCCAAAACTCTGGAATAGGAACGCAGAACTGGGCTGTGCTGTAGGGGAAGAGCCAAAGATAAATGCTGGCTGACTTGCTGATCTTGGCGTCGATTGTAAAGATTCATGCTTGCCCATGTTCCGCTGAACATTGGATGATGTTCGCCTATTTTGACGGAAGTATTCGGCCGTGGACGAAGTTGGGGTGAACAGTCGTCTCCTAGTGACTGAAGAGTTTGAAGTCGCTGGACTTCGCTGTCGAACAGGGATATCAGATAGTCTAGGGGGAGATCTCAGATCGTCGAACGTTTGAAGCATAGAATTTTCATCGCTTGAAATATCGTCTTCATGAATCTCTGGCTGTGCCAGAAATCGAGCAATGGGGTCTTCCTCCGTTTCGTTGGAGACAGTCTCATCGTATACCTCTGGCGCTTCATGATACACAGTGGCATCATGTACCTCCTCCTCTTCGACATCAACATGCTCTCCTCCGGCCTCCTCAGTCGCTTGGCGACACCAGCCTTCAGGGATGTCCACCTCGACAACACCCTCTGCCTCCAGAATCTGCGCCATGTTGATGAGAGGTGCGTTCAACACTGCACTAACGATCTGTATAGCTTTGGAGCCAGCATGCTTGACTTGTAGAGTAACAGGGTCTGTCATCATCCATTCCAGGAACCGTCTTGGAAGAGTCGAAAAGTAACAGAATCCTTGTGTCTTGGGATCACGTGGCACGTAGATCTTGAGGCCGCTGTCGTCTTCGCGTATGTGAAGCTCACTCCTATCTTGTACATACACCAAATCATGGCCATCCTGTGACAAATGGAGTTCGGAGGAGATGCCATCCGTTTCGTAGACCTCTGCACACATGAGGGTCCAGTAAAGATCCGAGCTGTCCTCTGAAGTCCGAGGGCTGTTAAAATGCACCGCGATTCTGTAGAAGCAATTAGTAACTATACATGGCGTCTTTTGTCTGCAACTTACCGGAACAGACCAGCTGCCTTTTGCCTGATCTCCCTGTCTGGGTACTGCAGCTCGTCCATTCGTCCACCGGCCACAGTAGAGATCTCCCGCACAGATGTCGACAAATACCGCGACTCCAATTCGAGCCATGAAAGAAATGGCCGTAACCGACGAACCTCATCCAAAGTGAAGTCGAGCATCTTAGCCTGAGGAGCGAAGATATCACCCAGAGCTTTTCGGTCGGCAATGGCGAATTGTGTCCTGCCAGACTGCAACTTCACTGACTTATTTGGATACCTTACAGGAAGGACCGTTCCTCGAAAGATAGGTTCTTCATCTGGTGGATCAGCTGTCGTGTCAAGTAGAGAGTTGAGCGCCCAGATGGTTTCCTTGACAGCAGCGACTGATGATGGTGGCACTCTACTACCCATCTCCTTGAGTTCGTCGTAGGCCATGTCCAGTGTAAGCTCTTGTACACCGAGGAAACTGACGAAGAAATCTTCCAGATCGGGGTAGAGGTCGTTGAGCGCTACTCTGCCTCGGATTTGCGTGGCACTCGACCATAGGCATTCACCGATTGTGTACCAGCGGCTTACGTTGCCGACATTGAAGTAGATCAATGGCTCTTCGGCGAACGTTTTCCTAGGTATCTGTTAGCTGTTAAAGTCGAAATGTCTAGAGTCCATACTTAAGATTTGTAGCATCAACATCCATAATGCCAAACCTCTCAGAGTCCAAGGAAATGTACAGGTCATTAACCCAGTCAAAGTCTTCACTCTTCGAGTTCTTCAATCTCCGTATTTCATTGAGGTAATCCTCCCACGAACAGTCTTTGACTCCGAGTGCTGTCTTGAAGAATTGTCGCAGGACATCAAGATCCTCCTCTGAGCGATGGAAAACAGTTTGGTAGAGGTGGGCGAGAGGGTATGCCGTCTGCATGTCTTCTCGGGCGTTCCACAGACATTTCTCGGATGACGTCCATGTCGCTGGGCTCGAATCGTGTGCGGGGATGTATATGAGGTTTCCGTCATTGATTGCTTGCCTGTGCACGTTAGTCAGTCGTAGATTGATAGATCCAGGTCTTCCGCAAATGAAACGAACCTTGCTTCCGCCTGCGCGTCGAGGAAGCTATCAGCTTCCCGACACCGAGCATGAATGACTTCGTAGAGATCTAACACTCTGGTATTCCGACGCACTCCGGCGGCAGCATTACTGTACCGGATAGTTCTCAGAATAGCCAGATAGAACTGAAGGTCATCAGTACATCCAACCCCAAGATCATCCACCAAGAAACCCCATTTTGCACGATACGTGCTCGAAGTGATCGATTCACCCAAATCCAGGAACAAAAAACCTTCATCCTCAGCATAGCGTGAGTGCTTCCCTTCAAGCTCGGGTAAAGGTAAATAAGTTGTCGACAGTGGCTCAGACAAAGCGAATTCATCTCCTCCTTTGCACACAACCTCGACTTGACGTAACTCTTTTATAATATCATAAGATTCCATGATCTTTGTTCTCTCAACGTCCCAGACTCGCTGGAGCGCCCCCAAGAGACATTCTGGTCGGTGCTGCTCGATATAGCGAAAGGCGGAAGATAATTCTAATTTCCGGTCTGGGCCTTTCTGGGTAAGCCGAAGTTGAAGTCGAAGTTGGAGGCGTAACTGGAGCCATTCATCCCATCCCCACGAGTAACCTGCTGGTGTAGTTGGCTTTTCCTGGAGGTAGTCGTGATGGAGAAAAGGCGCTGCATAGCCCAGTGCATCTCCTCGAGGTTTGAACAATTCACTGGGGCCATACTCGTCGTCTGTTGTGAGATAAACATTGTGTTTCGTTGGTAACCGTGCTCTCATATTCTGGTCATAAATATGATAGCCACGTAACTTCGCTTGATCCTGATTCTCCTCGAGTAGTACCTCGGAAAGGTACAAGAACTTCAGGTGGGCGATGGATGCTGCGAGCGCGACGTCATCGGCGACCGTCTTGATTGGTTTCTTGAGGATCAAAGCTCGCACATCCTTCACAAGAGCTTCAATGACGCCAAACTTGTCAAACAGAGCACGCCGATCAGGGTTGCTGGCTGCTTCCGAGTCGACCAGGCTCAAATCGAGGTCATCGGGGATTGCGAGGCTGCCCGATGCATGCGAATAGTATAGTGGCCCATTGCTTGAAGCAACCCAAGCACCATTCTCGAGGGGAATGAATCGAAGTTGCTTGAGGCGGTCTTGGGCGGGACCTACTGTCGCGGTGTTCTTCAACAAGATGAGCGCTCGTGCTGCAAGTGAGTGCCATTCGTTGTCCGTAGTGGGACACTTCATCCTCGAATTGTCGGTGTCTTTTTCGAGATCCATCTCAACACGAGTGATCGCATCAGAGGGCGACATACTTTCCAGCCCATACGGCTCCAACAACTTCAGATCATCACGTGTATACTCTTTCGCAAGATAAATCTCCTCATCAAGGTCAGTGAAAAGGGGATCGCCGTTTCTATCTCGCAACCATGGCTGAAGACGGCAAAGCTTGTGTATGTAATCTAACCGTCCAGCAGCGAGCGTGCGGAGCACTCTGACTTCTTGTATGCGCGTTTCGATCCTGTCGAGGAGACCTGACCAGAAGCTGTCCCAAGGATAAGAGCCTCGTTGTGGGAGCCAGCGCATCCATTGGTATTGAAGTATCGGGTGCTGACAAAACTCCTCAATGGCTTTGATGAAACAGTCGGCGATACCGTTCAAGAGACCGAGGTTTCGCAGGGATCCAGTAACTATGCCTTGTCGACTGGCTTCGGTGACGAAATCGGTATGGATGAGGAACTACATGGACACGTTTGTCAGTCTGACAAAGCTTCTGTGATGGCCTCGATGAGAGTCTCACATACCTTGAAGCCCATCGGCCGCATTGGAAGAAATGCGAAGACATCTTGGTTCTCGACGATTGGAGTGCCTGACTCCGATAACGGGAATGCCAGCACAACCTCCGTGGACGAATCGGCGCGATCCTGCTCATCGGAGTATGTTCTGTTCTCGCTCTTGGGAATATTCTTCGCAACATGCTTCGTAACATGATACTGCCTCTCCTCCACACCCTCCAAAGTCTCCTTCTTGACTGTGACCGGGTTGCTTCCATGAAGAGAATATATCGTACTCGATATCCGAGTGTCACCCTCATCAAAGAAGGAGACTTGCACCTTGCGTAGTTTGCGAAGGAAAAGTAGGATCGTGTGTTGTAAGTCTTGGAACTGAAGTCGAATCGTCTCCCGCTGCCTCGCATCCTCCTCAGGATCATCACTCGTATGTAGAAACAACGTAATGCGAGTCGAAGTGCCTCCCACTGATTCAACTGCATCTTCCCATACTGGTGTAACCATGCCGAGACCGGAGTCCCCCTTGCGGTGTGTGAACGAGAACGAAAAGTCGTTTGAATGGATGTGAACTTTCCACGCCGCCATGAACACAGACTTGAAGCCGATGCCCTTCTCGCCAATGTACCCAGCTGCCCCGACTTTGGAGCTTTTGCCGATTGCGCAAATGGCCTTGAGATTCTCATGTGTGAAGCCATTCTCATTGCACTCAATCGACACCTTATCTGGCCGAACTTCGAAGGACACATATGGATCTTGCCCATTCGAGAGAGCGGCGCTGTAGTTATTGTCATCGGCATTCTGGAGCAGCTCAAAGACAAATCTAGCGTTGCTTGTGTAGAGATTTCGTGCCAACCTGCAACATAGTCAGCAAGACACTCAGAAGCCCGTGCTTGAGATAAAGTACATACGTCAAGACAGCCGAGCCTATCATCTCATCCTTCCGAAGAAGAGCTTCTTCTACCTCGCGCCTAAGCTCAGGGTTAATCTCTCCAATCCGCGCAAGCTGCTCTTCGCCAAGATACCCGCGCTCTTTCGCAATCTCCTTCACCAGATCCTGAGCCGTGCGCTGGCCCGGCCCGGGCTGGGGGGTGTCGCTGGACATCTTTATGCGCGGCCCAGCGGAGCCTCGTAGTTGTCGCTACGGAGATTGACGCGAAGAGAAGCAAAGACAAGCGGGGGAGACGACTGCCAGATCTGTATGTTTATCAGCGGCCGAAATGTGTGATTTATCTCTACCGCTCTCCTCGTACGAGGCCGGAAAGGCGCGTCAGAAGGCGATGCAGGGGCTTTCAGCTTGAGACGCAGATGAGGGAATGATTGGCCCAAAACATCGCCAAGGTGTCAGACTCCCGCGTTAATCCTAGCCCAAGTGGCATTTCGTCGTTGTTTTGCTTTTGTCTTGAAACGCATTGAGTAGCGAAAATTCTGACGTAGACATAATCGACCTGTAGAGCTCAATATTGAGAAGATGCGGCGCTTCATTGGTGATGTCTCTGCTGGATTGAAAATGTCAATAGAGACTAGCTGTGAGATGATGAAACATTCTGGGGGAGACCCCTGCTCGCCCGCTGAAGATTCACATTAGTGCCCGTAAACCCTGGTATTCTTGGCGAGGGACAACACTGGAGGCTAACGCAGACTACACTGGGATATGTCAAGCACAATCAGGACTTCTTTAGGTCATGACTTTCGCATTTTGCATTACTGAGTCATAGTATAGGCCACATTGGAAATGAAGAATAATTCGCTCACGTCACCGTCTGCATCAATACGTAGGATACTTGAGTACTGTGTGATGTCTTGTCTACTGAGCCAAAATGCGGCTCACTACTTTTCATTCAATTACACTCCAATCATCCCTCCGGAAAGACCAAGACTACCCATAATACTCTTCATCCTCCCCACAACAACTCGTCGTCACCCGGACCCGGACTGACGCTTAAGCCTTACCCATGAGGAAAGCCTTCTTCACGTTGGCAAAAATCTCGGCGGTCTCCATAAGTTTCTCAGCATTGTTGGGATTGTAGGAGAAGTTGACCGCACGTCGAGAGGGAGCGACAACTGGAGTCTGTGCCTGTTCTTGTGCCTGACCATGCTCCTCCACACTCTCAGGCTCCTTGAAGTCAACAGCTGACTTGGGGTTGGTGGGAGAATTGCCGGGGGCCCAGCGGCTGGTGGAAATGCCAACCTCGTTGGGGTCCAGAATGTTCTTGGCTCCTGTAACTTGATGTCAGTGACCTTTAAGATTAAAGAAGGACTCTACTTACCAGAGTCGGAACCGTGATTGTCGGCGTTGTCACCTTGCTCACCAGCGGGAGCAGTGTTGGTGGTCCACTCATCAGCGAGAATGGAAGTGGGCTCAGCCACAAAGGAATCGGTGAAAACAGGCTCGGTGAAGACAGTCCCGACCGGGGATGAAGAGGCGTCCTTCATAGCAGCGTTGCCAGGGCTGGAGAATTCACCAAAGTCCTTTCCGACAGCAGCTTCGAAGTCTGGCTTGAGCTCAATAGTAGACTCGGGAGTGAGGTCGGTAGGCTCAATAGGCTTAGCGCTCAGTCCAGTGATAGGGTGACCGACTTCGGTGTCAAGATGGACGCCTTCTGTGATGTTGATGACATTGGCGACAGGAGCAGTAGCCTCGGCGGAGGTGTCGACGTGGTAGGGGCATGCAGTCTTGTTGAGCCAAAGCTCAGAAAGGAGCTTGGATCGCTCATCCCAGCCATTCTGGCCGTTGGTAGAGCGAAGAAGAACAGACTCAAGGATCTGCTGAGCCGGGATGCCGTCGCCAACTCGGTGTTCCCGCGGAGTGCATTCGGCACAGCGAGCTTTGACAACCTCACCGAGATTGATTCCCTTGGTAGGAATCTCACGGTCAATAGCACCGCAAGAGCCAAAGAAGCAAATGCATTTTCCCTTAGCAGCGTCACAGACGATGCGGTCCTTCGCCACGAGATGGAGCTTGGCGCAGTAGAAGGCGAGAACGGGTGACACCTCAGGAGCGCACTGAGCGATCGTGATTGTCTCGCGGCACATGTTGACGACGAGATGAAAACGAGCGAGGGAAAGCGAAAGACGCGTGAGGATGACCTGCAGAGACAGGATATGAGAAGGGGAAGATGAAGGAGAGGAGGAAGAGATACTTACCGTCGGTGCAAAAAGGAAAAGGCTCAAGATCTCTTGTGCCTTGAGTGCGGTGGAGAGGAGAAGGAAGGAGGGAGGGAGGAGAGAGGAGGGAGAAGAGAGAAGAGGGGAAAGGGAGAAGGGCTCTGTGAGGTGCCTCAGTTGTGGGCCCTAAAGATCAGGCAGAAGTGAGGGTGAAATCACAAAAGAGAAGGAAGAGGAAGGAGAGAGAAGGCTCTAGAGGGAGTGTAGACACTGACGAGGCAACAGCTGCAATTCGTAGAAGTTACAGTGGGCGATAGGGGGTTATCCGGTGACTCGAGGCCTGGAAACGCGGAAGCAGAGGTGAAGATGGGACGAAATGAGGAAGGGAGGGAGCTATTAATGCGCTATGAATGAGCTTTAGGTGCTCATATGCCATGCATGTGCATCTCAGGTGAAGACGGGATGTAAATCACAGAGACGAGACGGTGGTGCAGCTCCTGAGCAACTCCTTATTTGCTCTTGATATTTTGGTACAAGGAGATGCAGGTGGAGCTCCAATGCTCGAGTCGAGTGCTACCACAATTCTATTCAATTACTAAGTGAATATCAGATCTCGAAGGTGATATTTGGTTGATAATGTATCTGTGCGTTGAGATTGATGGCAATCTGATATGTGCATTTGGGTCTATGTACTCCAACTTCACGCTTAGCAGGTATCCAGTAAGCTAATGAGACCAGAAAGATGTAATACATGTATGCTACGAAAGTCAATGACTCGGACTCATGCAGGCTCAAATTCGTTATGCTCATTGTCGAGTGTTGTCGAATACGTGGTTAGTGCCTTTGAAATTCCAGAAGGAAAATCAATGTTTTCCACTTTTGATAGCCCTAAATGCATTGCCAATGCAACAGTCCGCAAACAAGGATCGCAGCCCCGCTTCCACGGCCGTGGAAAAGGTACCTAATGAAAGAAATCTATTTGGTGTTGGCAAAACATCACATGGTGACACTTGACGACCTTTCACTCTTTGCTTTTACTACGACAACAAAAACACACCTGCTTATTCACCAAAGCTATGAGTCTACAGAGAAAGACAGAAACCCCAAGATTCATAGACGGAGCCCAGTGCTACCTACTGGATGATGGCCTCGCTACCGGGGCAAACTTCCCTTTGTCGTTGTTTTTCGCTATCCTTCTCCGAGCCGCAGGCATGAAAAGCAAGTCAGTTCACCTCAGAGAGACCCTTGATGCAGAGCTAATAGTCTAGATAGCCGAGAAGCCTGTTGCAGGCGATTATTGCTTTTTTTCTATCGACCAAGAACCGAGACACCTGCGCTGCAACATCTCAGTGACACAACTCCATATGTACGAATCGCTCCGAAATTCATAGTTTGGCCAAGTGCCAGGAACAATTTGATTTCCCAAACTGCCGCTCAAAGGATTCTCGATCAATGTCCACAACTTTCCCGAAGCCAAGCAAACAACATGCAGATTGAAAGATTTGTCTTTCATCTGACCAAAGGCTCAGACCTTAGCTCAACGACAAGCCCGGCCAAGTCGACAGGCAACAGAATTAAATATTGGGTCTTCTCCATACCAAGATGCTCTTGTGGAACATGTCTTGCACTTCGGGGTAAACTGGGCCAGCGCCACATATCTAAACTCCCGGTCAGCCAGTCCCAGTGTTCGACGATCGGTTGAGTTAATTTGGACCACAATGGGTAATCCGAGTGGTACACATGTCACCAAATATCCGAAGTTGAGCAGTCATTGCCAACGCTTGGTGACTCCGAAGTATGTGGTCGGTCAATCTCAACCCCGCCCAATCAAGCTCACCTGGAACTAAGCGGAGGTCAAGATAAGCTTGTCCTTAGCAAACCACCAACTCTGGCTCAGATCCACGTGCTCAATATCCGGGGTAAGCGAAAAACACCCAAAACCTCACACTCACCATAAAAAACTTGCTCTTGCGACAGTTAAAGAATTGACGTCAAGTGCAATGTTTGGTCGGCAGACTGTGACGCACGCCCAGACTAGCGCCAAGTCATCCTTGTCATGGGAGGGTCGCCCATTTAAGCTTAATCGAGATGGCTTACCAGGATCTTTGCACCGATGATCGTTCTTGGGGGAGACATAACGGGCTTGGCAGACGATTTAACGTCGGCGGCTTGGAGCAGGTTTGTGTGAGGCTCTTTTGGCTTCGTTTTTTGAGTTTGGCAGAACTCAATCGAGAATTCTCCGACCTTGGGCCACGGTAACGACACGGACGAGAGCACCCTGCTCATAACAGAACGACTGAAATGATGAATCGAAGCGTCTTCATCGGGAACGTAGCCACGGATTCGTATGTGGTCAGATTGTGACTTCAACTCCCGTTACATCCAACGCGTCATCATCACACAGTCCCCCTTGAAGGATTCGAGAGGCAGCAGCAAAGAGACATCTCACTTCATCTCACCTCTTGGACAACGTCATAAAATGTGCTGCCGAGACAGGGATACACCGAGCTTTGAGCCGCACACAGCCAAAGAATCCGACGATCATCTTGGCAGCCTCCACTCCTCCATCCTCAAACCTCTTTGAGCGTCTGCTCATCGCGTGGAGTAAGTCTTCTCGAATCCTTTCCAAAAAGACATATAATAATTGGGCTGTCCCCAGCTTCTGCGACTCTGTTGCATCCAAAGTATTCCCTCGACAGAATCCGGGGCCCCAACTTCTCCCCAGACTCAGTTTGTCGGTGACATTACCACTTTCTTGTGTGGTTTGCTTCTTATCTGCTCTCTTGCTTCTTCGAGATAAGCACGATGCCTCTGCCAAGAGCCGACAGCGAGGCTCCGCCTGACTACGACACGGATCACATTGGCCCCCATAACGACAGCTACCGCAACTCCAGCAGCAATGGAACTTTCGTCAACGATAATGAAGGCGCTGGCTTTGGCCAGCGAAGAGTCTCCAAGGCCACTCTTCTTCGCAACCCTTTGGCTGGCATGACTCGAGAAGAGGTCCTCGCTGACGTTGACGCTTTCGTCGAGTCCAAGGGCCTCTCCGAACACCGCGAAGATTTCCGAAAGGGAGCTCTCGTCGCTCAAGTCAACAACACACCCGGTGGCTTTGAGAAAATCGAACTTCTTTCAGAAGATGACAAGGCGATCTTGAGAAAGGAAGAGACATCTCGATGGCATCAACCCTTTGCCTTGTACTTCCTCTGTACTCTTTGCGCCGGATCGGCTATTGTTCAGGGTATGGATCAGACCACTGTCAATGGTGCACAGGTATGCTGAATCGACCTTGAGATCTCCGAAAGTATCTAACGACAATAGGAATTCTACTTTGAAGAGTTCAATATTGAGAACGTATGGATGAAAGGTCTGACCAACGGTGCTCCTTACCTTTGCTCTGCTGTTATTGGTTGCTGGACCAGTCCGATTCTCAACAAGTACACCGGCCGCCGCGGAACCATCTTCATCTCCTGCGCTATTTCTACGGTCACTGGTTTCTGGATGGCTTGCACTACCTCGTAAGTCTGAGGTTCGTATCTTCAGAGTTCAGATCTTACTGACATTCGATAGTCTAGGTAACTTCCTGGCTGCTCGTTTCATGCTTGGTTTCGCCGTCGGTGCCAAGTCTAGCACAACACCTGTCTACTCTGCCGAATCCACACCGAAGAATATTCGTGGTGCTCTAACTATGATGTGGCAGGTGAGAAGACTCAATAGTGACTGAAGATCATGAGCTAATCAAAATTCCAGATGTGGACTGCTTTCGGGATCGCCCTGGGCTTTATCGTATGCGTTGCCTTCCAAAAAGTCACTATCATCGGCGGCCCGAACTCTCCATGGCGATGGATGATGGCTTCAACCTCTATTCCCCCGCTGGTTGTCATGCTGCAAGTGTACTTTTGTCCTGAGTCTCCCCGCTGGTACATGGAACGCGGCCGATTTGACAAGGCTTTCCGATCCGTCAAGAAGCTTCGGTTCTCACCTGTGCAAGCTACTCGCGATATGTATTATGCTTACAAATTACTTGAGATTGAGCGTGGGGAACGAGAAGGCCGGAATCTGCTCAAGGAGTTTTTCACTGTACGCCGCAACAGACGTGCTGCTCAAAGTGCCTGGTTCTGCATGGTAAGATATCGAGCCCCAACATGCGTCACAATTGCTAATAGATTACACAAGTTCATGCAGCAATTCTGTGGCGTAAATGTGATTGCATATTACTCTACTTCGATTTTCACCGATGCCAACTACAGCCTTTCTGAGGCCCTCCTCGTCTCCATGGGTGGCGGCATCATAAACTTCCTCTTCGCTATCCCTGCAATCTACACCATTGATACATTTGGACGCAGAAACCTTCTTCTAGTTACCTTCCCTCTCATGGCGGCGTGCCTCTTCTTCACTGGTGGAGTGTTCCAACTTCCCGACCAACCTCGTGACCCCAAGATCGGCACTATCACTTTGGGCCTTTATCTCTTCATGGCAGTCTATTCCCCCGGCCTTGGACCGGTACCTTTCACCTACAGCGCTGAAGCTTTCCCTCTCCATATCAGAGATATTGGTATGGCTTCCAGTACAGCTATCACCTGGGGCTTCAACTTCATCATCAGCCTTACCTGGCCAGCTCTACGAGAGGCCTTCTCTAACACTGGTGCCTTCGGCTGGTATGGTGCTTGGAACATCTTTGGTTGGGTCTTCTGCTACTTCCTCCTCCCTGAGACCAAGAACTTGACCCTTGAGGAACTTGACAACGTCTTTGGTGTCTCTAACAGGGAGCATGCTTCGTATTACTGGAGGAAACTGCCATGGTACCTCAAGAAGTACATCTTGCGCAAGGATGTTGCTCCTTTCCCTCCCCTGTATGAGTTTGCTGCCAATGACGGACATTACCCTCACGAGAAGCCTGACACCAGCCACATTGAGGGTAACAACGCTGTTGGAGGCACCCAGGACAAGGAGCTCTTCCCTGGACCCCGATGAGTCACCTTATCATGAGGCGTTTGGATGAGGAGGAATGATATTCTGAATGAATACTATCCATTGGCTATGCTTTCTTTTTCCGGCGTTTTGTCAACAATGAATAGCCTGTTGGTTTTCAATGTACAATAGGAGTTCTTATACAGTTACTTAGGAGAATAATTATGATACAATGACCATAACGAAATCTGAAAAAGGCATAGGCGTAATACTGTGGTGATATTTTGCGTAACGTCGACTTTTAGCTTCACACAATACTGAATACACCCCTTTACTGTTCACGTGTTTATCATAACATGGCACAGAAACTTCATCGGATGCGTGCAATAAAATTTTATCTTGCGAAAGTTATCATAAAAATATATATTACGAATTTCATGAATAAGAACCCACTATATTTGTATTTCTTATATCTTAATGTCTATTTCACTACCCGTTAAGCTTGCTTAGTTGCCTCTCGGAGACGAGTCAACAGGTAGCCACCTTGTCTTACTCCACGCTTAAAATCCTGTACTTGTGTAAAAACACGTAGCCAGGCGGCGGAAGGCCACACCCCAACAAACAGTCAGGGGTTGTGTTACAATTACGATTTGTGTTTCACTTGCCAGTACTTAGCCTCCACATACATCATAGGCTTGATTGTGCAGGTGAAGCGGTATTAAGCACCCAATAACGGGGTTAATATCACAGCCTGATCGGTGCTGAAGGTGCATGATTGGTTTGGAGAACTGCATAAACCCACCTTGCCAGCCACTTCAAGACCGCAGCGTTCAGCTGGGCTTGTCCTCTGGCGAATTAGACAAGGATTGAGAACAGTTTAAATGCAGGGAGATAAAAGTAGCGTGAGCACAAAGAGCAATGGCCCTTCGAAATCAGGCTCTCGCACCTTTGGCCACGGTTTCGATTTCCCAACTCTCAACGCATTGGACACGAAGAAAGATTCTGCAATGTCTGCTCCAACGAACCCGTTACTACCGAATTGCGATACAGAGCAGGAATCGCCCGAGCAAGATTCGTCACGGAAAGTCCCAAGCCGGCTCGGAATATTCGGATACAAGCTATCAAACGACTCGCCAGTGAACAAGGCGTTCAAGGAAGCTTTCGACGATTTGAAACGCATTGGTAAAAGGCGCAAAGATGGTCGACCACTTGACTGGAGTTTCATCCGGCGAGTCCTTTCGGCCAGCTGCTGGAATCTGTCTGTTCTGGGCCTGCTGATCTATTTGTGTCTGGTACCGCTGGGCGTCAGCGATGATGAAAACAGGTGCCAGCCAGATGGGGAGTTTCGATTCGACGGTGAAGATCAACTTGGTGGCTTTGACTGGTGGGCGCCAAGGGGATTCTTTCAAATCACACTTGGCTGGGGTCGGTTTAGTTTTGGCACTGCGAAGCTAATTGATGTTATTTGGGACTTGGTAAGTGCCCGCGGCAAAATTGCTTTCAAACTAACAAAAGTGATAGGTTGTTGGTCGAGGGGGCCAAACAGTCATGGCTTTTATGTCATGGCGAGTATTTGTCCAATATCTCCAACTCTCTCTTCTTACGAAGCCGGCGTCTTACAGCACAGTGTGGTTTATCAAGATTCAAAATGACAATTCCGCTCTTTCGACATGGAGACTTGCTTCAGGATTCTTCAGGGTTGGGCTTGCATCCAAAAAGGTCATGTGCTTCATTATCTGGACAGTATTATTCATTCTTGCTTTCCCAACCTTTGCCAGTTCGATGACTGGATATACGCCCTACAACAAGGCTTATGTTAACAGCACCACTGGAAGCTAGTGCAGTTTTCGGAAGTCGCCCCCGTCGCTTACTTGATACGAGATGGGGATAGAGTCGATGGTCTGAGCAAGGACTATCTTGTATTATGGAGAGGCAGTAAGACCATTCAACAGGCGACAAACGCAAAGGACGAAGCTAACAAATGTATTAGACGCACCTAACATTGCAAAGCCTTCTTCGATTTATCTCTTTGACGAGTGTACTGTGTGGGATTTGAATGACACGAGCGTTGAGTGCCGGCTCCAGAGAGATGTATCTGAATGTACGTACTTCCAAATCCAGATGACCATTCTGGGAATTCTTTAGGATATTAACCGCCTGATAGATGCTCAGCTCTATGGGTTCGACGGAAAAGGCAATCGTGACACTCAGAACGGCCAGAAAACCTATTTTCGTAACAAGACGCTGAACTGGCCACCCCTCGACATTGAAGCATTCTATCTCCCAAATAATGCTTTTTACTGGAATTGGACGGCAAAAGTTACTGGTAGAATCTCGGAAGAAGATCCCAATCCTTACGGCGATCGCTCAGCCTTGACATTCCTGGTTGAAGACGGCCTCTACAATGTAAAGGAGGTCCAAGCTGAAGGAATCTGTCAACCAATAAAGAGCAGAGTATGTTTGTCCTAATAGTAATCAGACCAGAAGCTAAAGTCTATAGGAATCTATCGTGTATCAATGGGGATTTTCGTTTCTCCAGTTCTTCGTCATGACTATCCTTCTTCAGTCGTGGAGTATCGGCCTTTTTGTGTTGTGGACAACCACAGACTTGACGCTGAAACGAAATAACATTGCAGCATCTTCTGAAGGCTGGAAGGGCCTTCTCGAGTTGACAGATAATATCAAAGAACAAATAGAGTCTGCTGGTATAATTTGGGAGGATCTGACTGACAAAGAGCTACATGGCCAGATTCAGCATCTTCTAACGGGGGGACCAGTCCCGACATCTTCGGAGGAATCTGATCCAGTAAATCCCCTACCTCAAGGGCACTCCAGTCTATGGTCATGGATACGGAAGGTCAAATGGCGTCTTCTAAAAGTCATGTTCTTTATTGCTTGTATTTGCCTGGAGAATACTCTTCGCTTTGATGGATTATACTACCAGCTCAACGTCATCCTCCACAAACAGCCTGGTTACCGCCTTGAAATAGGGACTCTTTGCATGGCAGTTGTTTTGTACACCATCGCAAGCATGCTTATCGCCGGCGCCCTGGGGTCAACATATCGGCAGAGGCTACCCATCACGTTGGGAGCCATTTTGGCCTTTTTCCTCGGTTCTTCACGGGGAAGCCATGCTGTCTTGTTTTTGGTTCCTCTTCTTTGTAATTACGTTATTGTTTTTGGCTTGTTCATCTCTTCAATGGGCAATCCGTCTTCCTATTACGATTATCTATATTACTAGAGTCAACAGTTTTGGGTAGCTATGGCTTCTCCTTCTAGTATCGAGGATTTCGAAGATTACTTATCGCTCAAGATATCCTCACTAGCCTCTGATCCTTCTAAACCTTAAACCTATTTCACCGCGTAGAAATTGAGGGAATAAGTCACTAAACACGCCGTTTCTTAAAACGTTGAGCTTCCATTGGCTTACTCAACGGTTTATCAAAAGTCAAGTGCGTCATTACCTGCACCTAAATCCAACGCTCATAGACTATCATGGTTGTTCATTGGCTGCTTCGCTGCTTACTCATCCATTCTCACCTCGCATCGAGTTCTGGGCCTAACATCGTGGTATCGTGCTGTCTAGGGAGGCTGGTTAGCGGGACAAGGGTCTATAACCTGACAAACATAGAGGGTCTGTTAAGAAGTGCATGAGGCGCAGCATGGAATTTTTATGTTTGCCTTTCCCCTCTTGAAATATTTCTCGGAATACTTTGAGCCTCAACCTGAGCTGCTGTTACGATGCTTGGCCTTTTACCCTCTTGTGTTGTGGTTGTCGCGTTTGCGGGCCATGTGCGGTGTAGTTCCGACTTTATTACACCTGAATTATCGAGCGACCCGTGGTCTGAGAATCAAGTGTATGGGATCGACGACGAGATTGAAATAAAATGGAAAACGGACCATGAAGGTTGCAATCTCTTCCTATGGCAAGACTATCCGAAGTTGGCGGTTGAATGGTACAGTAAATTGTTAGGTAAATATAACCGACATATCTCTGATTCTCAAGTGGCTAATAAAAGGCAGAAAACACGACTGAGACTTCACATGCCTGGAACGCAAGTACCAGTAGTTTCTCTCCGGATCCTGATGATACTGTCTTTCACTTTGCGCTGTACTCTTCGGATAAAGATATACCTCTCGCAAATTCCGGATCCTTCAATATCTCAGGAACAAATTCCAAAAAGCTCAAAGCAACATCGGCATCAAATTCAACACCAGCTTCTACAGCATCTCAAGCATCAGAAACCTCAACGAGTTCCACAGAGACGACTCATCATTCAGCGACAGAGTCAAAAAATGGCACAGGATTATCGACGGCAGCCTTGGTAGGAATTTCAGTCGGTGTCACTGTCGCGGGGTTATTGATTTCTGGGGGCGTAGGCTTATGTCTATGGAGACGCTTCACGCGTAGAAGAACAACGGAACGAGTGGATAGCATTGAGAAGTCCGATTTCGAAAAGTCTGAGCTGGGCAATACGCAAATATTGCAGATAGGAAGTTCGGAGCTGGATAGCACGAGGGATGCTGCTGAACTTTGGGATACGCAAAAGCCGGGAGAGCTTGGGGATGAAAACAAGATACGAACGATATATGGACTTCATGAGGCACCGTAGGCAGGGTAGCTTGAGATATAATGGAACAAATTCGATGATAGATACTTCATATGGTATTTCTGAGTTTGGGAGGCTTTATACACCAATGGATCAAATCGTCTGGACGAAGCATTGCCACCAACATTCTACCAAATCACTTTTCAAAGAATCACAAAACGATCTTGAAGACACCAAATATGAAATAACTTAGTTATAGCATCCTACGGTCCGCATGGTCTATCATTCAATGTCTCTCGGCTGTAGATGTACCGAACTCCCTCCACTTTCCCGACCAAGGGTGCTCTAGATCAAGCCTCAGACTTTTCTTCCTCCACGGATCCGAAAACCATCCCAGCTAATGCGGGGAGATCTTCCAATTGTCCGGGGCCCCAGATGCACCATGAGCTTAAATGGTATCGTGTCGGTTGAACCACGGCACCGGGCTAGACGATTAACCATGATACTCTCCCTATAAGTAACTCCTGAACCGGGCTTGATCGTGGGTGTTTACACTCAACATCATCGAGCTTCCTAAGAATGCCGAACATTGAACGAACCACAAGCAAGGCTGACTCCATTGGAGTTGACCACAAGGAGACCATCCTAGCTGTTGAGGTTGCGGAGGAGAGCAACGCAACTGTTTGGAAACTCCTTAGGGAGAATGTTCGTGTGATTATCTTTACTTGGTTCGCCAATTGCGGTGCGTTTCTTTTTGGATACGATGTTCTCGTTCAGGGAGCCATCAACGCCCTCCCTATGTTTTCGTAAGTTGGAGACCTCCAAACTAATAGATACATTATCTGACCTGGCAGAATCACCTTTGATTCTCCATTCGGAGAGACATTCATCCTTCCAGCCCTGTGGCAAGGTCTCTGGCAGGCTTTTAGTGCAATGGGAATCATGGCTGGCGCTGCAAGTAACGGCTTTCTTCAGGATCGATTTGGTCGAAAGATCATGTTTGGAGTTGGAGGTCTCATCTCTGCTATTGGTAAGGCGAGACAAAAAAGTTTGAATCTTGATCCCATCTAACTCGGACTTCTCCAGGAACTGCAATTACTTTTGTGTCCGGCAATCCCGAGACTGTCGAACAAAGACGCGGCGTTCTCTTGATTGGAAAGTTCTTCATTGGTCTGGCTATGGGTATTAGCATGTCGACGTGCCAAACATACGTATCTGAGATTTCACCCCCCAAGCTTCGAACTATACTCCTCGGCTTTTACCCCTTCATGATTGTAAGCACTACTATCTACCAGCATATCGACAACGCTAACGAGTGTCACTAGACTGTCGGCCAGATGATTGCCATCACGGTCGTGTTCAAGGAAGTTGCTACAATGACACACTGGGCCTTCAAGATCCCATTCGCTTCTCAGTGGGCATTCTCCGGTTACTCCGTCATCGCAGCCCTAGTCGTCCCCGAAAGCCCTGTATACCTCGCTGGCAAGAACAAGATCGACCAAGCTAGAAAGGTTCTGACTACCCTCGGGTGCAATAATATCGACGAACGAATTGCCATCATCGAAGCTACAATACAGCAAGAGCAGAGAATGAATACCGAGCAGCCTTCGTTCTCGGAGTGCTTCAAGGGCACCAATTTGCGACGGACTCGTATCGTCGCTCTCCTCAACACTCTCCAGCAGTTTATGGGAATAACACTGGTCTCAAACTCTACCTACTTCTTCATCATGGCTGGCATGACTCCGACTTTCTCTCTTACACTGAATCAGATTGGCGTTGGGTTGAGTATGGCGTGCACTCTTGTCTCTTGGGTCATCATGTCCAAGGTTGGCAGAAGGTTTGCTATCCTCGCAAGCTTTGCTGTTGCTGGCACCATCTTTATTGGAATGGGGGTTGCTGGCTTCTGGCCCCAGAACCAAACAGCCTTGAGGCAAGTCTCCCTGAGCGACTCTATCACCTTCCCAGGCTAACAAATGTTACAGATTCATCGGCGTATCTCTTCTTCTAGCTGCTTGCACCGGCAACTTGGGCACAGGATCAGCATATCCCATCGTGGCAGCCGAAGTCCCCTCAACCGTCCTTCGAGCCAAGATGCTTGGTATCGGCTTCTTTGTCAACGCCTTTATGACCTGGGCTTTCGCTTTTTGTGTTCCGTATATGTTTAATGCTGACCAGGGCAACCTGGGAGGCAAGATCGGCTTCGTCTTCTTTGGATTCTGTGTCATTGGATTCGTTTTTACCTGGATCGAAATTCCCGAGACCAAGAACATTACTTATGCCCAGATCGATTATCTCTTCCAGACCAAGACTCCGGCGGCAAAGTTCAAGGAGAGGTCTGCTATTGCAATTACTGAGGAGGCATGATTCAAATCCAGCGATCTTGGCAATGATAGGGGACTTTGAGTGTTCATAGTGATTATTGATGTCTCTGGCATTTTTACACGGGGTCGGCCTTGTTTCATATCGATAGGGGGTTCATAGCTACTCGATTTGATAGCTCAATCTGAATCAAACCTGTTCTACATATGCACTCATTATTGTTGTGATAGATGCTTCAAGCCTTTGGTTATTGTTGGAGAATGTTTGCTTGGGTTCGATGCGATGGTACCTGGGACCTTTGCCCTATCTAATAATAGGATTCTTCGCAAGCTGAGTATGTAAGAAAAACTATAGATTAATTTCAGATTTCTTCTTGTATCTGCGGCAGTCTCTCGTGATCCTATGGGTCATTATCTTTTGTACTTCACAAATCATCACAGAGTTCATTATGCCGAGTTCAACCACAGTTGTTCATATCGTAGTAACACACATGGCATCATGCATCTACGCAGACTTGTGTATGAGACTCACAAAACCATAATGAACCGGGCTTTACCCATGCATTCGCCCACTAGGGATCAAAGTCGATCATCAGACCACTAGGTGCTTGGTAGTTCGGAGCTGTCGATGCACTTGTCAAACTCTAGACCGCTCCAGATCGGTCACCAACTCCAAAATTGGAAATGGTTTCACCTGATGCGTACATGATGAAGCGAAGTTCAGCCGTAAACCGTGTCTAGTGGAACATCTCCTCATCGGGATGTGGAGGAAGCCAAGTCTAGCCAAGAGCCTCATCGGTTGTCATTGACCCGACGTTAACAAATAACTGAGAACTAGAGCTAGCAATGATATCGCATGATTAAAAAAGCTCTTATTTCGTGAGTCTACGATGGGCTGACAGCTTGTCAGGGTTATATCATTCCAGCCACCATCAATATGGCAAACGTCAAAGTCATCGACGTCAGATTTGATCATTACAGGCGTGGAAATACTCTTGGAATTGACGAGACAAACCCTCGCATCTCATGGCGCTTTGAGGGGAGTAGTTCGAATCTTAGGCAGGATGCGTATGAGATTGAACTCACCAAAATCGACCTAAAGTCACGACAGCCCTTGGAGACAAAAGCCTACAAAGTTAAGTCATCGCAGACATATCTTGTACCATGGCCCAGCGAAATGCCACTCAGTTCTCGCCAGTGCTTCACGGTTCGAATAAGATCATATCTTGCCAACGAGTCCGAGCCAACATCCTGGAGCGAGGTCGAAATTGTCGAAGCTGGCCTTTTGAACAGGCAAGATTGGTCAGGTACCCAGCTCATTTCAGCACCATGGCCCGACGAACAGGACAAACCCTTGCCTGAAGACTTGTTCCGCAAACAATTCAGTATCAATGGCGGCATTCAGTCAGCGAGGCTGTATATCACATCTCATGGAGTTTACGAAGCCGAGATGAACGGGGGGAGAGTCGGTGATCACTTTCTTGCGCCTGGATGGACAGTGTATGAGCATCGTCTAAGATATCAAACCTTTGATGTGACGGAACTTCTCTCCGATGGCGAGAATTGTATCGGAGTTCGTGTTGCTGAAGGCTGGTTCAAAGGACGTCTGGGATTTGAGGGTGGAAAGCGGAACATTCATGGGACGCGGACAGCGTTATTTGCTCGACTGGAGATCACGGCAAATGACGGAAATATCTCGACGATATCGACAGATGAGACATGGACTACAACGCAAGGGCCGATCCGGATGGCTGAAATCTACGATGGCGAGAAGTACGATGCCACTGCTGAAATAGAAGGATGGTCAATGGTAGAGTGTGTGTCAGGAGCGTGGCAGAAAGTCCAAGTTCTACCACCTTTGTCTGAAGACACGGCACTCGTAGCTGGATCAGCCGAGCCAACTCGAAGGATTGAGATCATCAAGCCAATCTCAAAGATTGACACGCCGTCGGGAAAGTTGGTACTTGACTTTGGGCAAAACCTAGTTGGTTATCTTCGCATTCGTGTCAACGGCACAAGAGGCCACAAGGTCACGCTCTATCATGCCGAAGTTCTTGAACACGGCGAACTTGGAACCAGGCCGTTGAGACATTGCGAAGCTCAGGATACGTATACTCTTCGTGGCGAAGGTGAAGAAGTGTATGAGCCTAGGTTTACATTCCATGGCTTCAGATACGCCCAAATAGACAATTGGCCTGGCTCGAAAGACGATATCTTGGAGAAAGTGGAAGCCGTTGTTTGTCATACTGATATGGAAGAAACAGGCGACTTCCACTGCTCAGATGACATGCTCAATCAACTATGGAGCAACGTTCGATGGTCAACCAAGGGCAACTTCCTCTCTATCCCTACAGATTGCCCCCAGAGAGACGAGCGTCTCGGCTGGACTGGCGACATAGCTCTCTTCGCCCCAACAGCGACATTCCTCTATGGATGTCACGGTATACTGAATGATTGGCTCAAGGGCCTCTACTACGAACAGAAGAAGCGTAATGGCATTCCACCAATGGTCTCCCCTAACACCATCGTGGATGGCCTCTTTGCGCAAATCCACCCTTTTGCTATTTGGCATGATGTCACTGTACTCGCACCTTGGGCGTTGTGGGAGGAGCACGGTGATACAGAAATTCTGACACAGCAGTATGACTCGATGGTGGCGTGGCTGGATGCTGTGCCAATGAGCAAGGGCGCTGATCGAGACCACTTATGGGACTCAAACGTGTTCCAGCTTGCGGTAAGTACCGTGCTCGATCCTCTTTTCGTCATTGACTCTGTGCTGACATGATCTCAGGACTGGCTTGACCCTAGTGCTCCTCCAGATGCTCCCCAGAAGTCAGCGACTGACATGACGCTCGTCGCCAACGCCTTTCTGATACACTCTTACGACATAATGGTTCGAATCGCAGAGATCCTCGGAAATGAGGACTCTTCCGCTTATAAAGCCAAAGCAGCCACTGCCCGAGGACAGTACGCCAAGCAGTACGTCTCAGGGACTGGGCGCTTGACTTCAGATTCGCAGACAGCCTACGCTCTAGCCATTTGTTTTAATCTACTCGCCGAACCTTCGCAGTTGACGTGGGCAGGCGACCGTCTTGCTGAGATCGTACGAGTCAATGAGTATCGTGTCGGTACCGGTTTCGCGGGAACCCCATTCGTCTGTGAAGCTTTAGCCAAGACAAACCATATGGATGTTGCGTACGGCATGCTTCTGAACAAGAAGTGTCCTTCTTGGCTTTACCCAGTGACAATGGGCGCGACAACGATTTGGGAGCGTTGGGACAGTATGATGCCCGATGGATCGATCAATCCAGGAGACATGACCAGTTTCAATCACTATGCATACGGCGCAGTGGCTAAATTCATGGTGGAGCGCGTCGCGGGTCTGGAGCAATTGACACCCGCGTGGACGAGATGTCGTGTAGATCCCTGTGTCGGTGGTGGTGTTACATATGCGAGGGCGTCACATTTAATACTGTATGGAAAGGTCTCAGTCTCTTGGAAAGTGATCGACGGAAGAGAAGTACAAATTGACGTGACTGTACCGCCATTTACCGAAATGGAGGTTGTGCTTGGGAATGGAGACTGTGACGTTGAAGTCGTAGGGCACGGAGAATGGTCTTTTCAGCGACATATGTAGTACAAGGCTGGTCGAAAATGACACTCAAAAAAGTCTCTACCACCATCAGGGATCCTTTAAATCGCACTTCATGTGACTCAGCTTATGCCTCCATTGCCGACATCGCAGGGCCCTGATATGATCTGTCGTGAGGGGTTGTCGGAGGATCATCTTGGCAACACGGAAACACATCTCCAAGCCAACCGATTCGATGAGTGATCACGTAAATCTTCATTAATAACAGGAAGATATCCACTTGTTGGTTTCTTCCACCAATGTATGCCCGCCCGACTGGAACTCGGCTCACAGCATCCAGGGCAATAAGAGGCCGCTTTCCGTCGAGTCAGCTTCTCGTCAAATCTTCATCTTTATCCTCAGGGCCATTCTCATTATGGCGTCACTATCTCAAGTCGATGTAATTGAGCCTGCGCTAGTTCAGCCTCATCAGCAGACTCCCAGTCATGTTGAGAAAGCGAGGACTTCCGACTTCATTGCTGGCACGTTAGACCAGCCAGTTGGTCCTGACACTAAAAGCAACACCGGAAATGTAGAGCTTCAAGATCAATCACAGCGTCTGCCATTCTTCCGACTCATTCTTGCCTACCTCTGTCTATGTTTCTGCTATTTCATCTCATATCTCGACATGAACTCCGTCGCAACATCGTTGCCCACTATTTCCGAGGCATTGGACGCTGGTCCGACTGTTACATGGGTTGGAACGTCATACCTTCTCGGCCAACTCTCATTCCAACCACTTTATGGCAGAATATCCGATATTACTGGGCGGAAGCCTGTCTTATTGTTCTCAATGGGTTGTGCCGTAATCGGCGGTCTCCTCTGTGGTTTCGCTCGCACGCCAGTTTGGCTGTATGTCTGTCGCACGATCAGCGGCATTGGTGGTGGCGGGATTAGCTCTTCAGTGGCTATCATTGTAAGTGATCTCGTCAGCCTGAGATCGCGCGGGAAGTACCAAGGATTTATCAGCCTTGCCATTGGTATCGGAGCTGCTTCAGGTCCATTTGTCGCTGCTGGGCTAATACAAATGACCGCTGATGGATGGCGGTGGGCGTTCTGGGTCCCGTCGATAATGGGAGCCGTATGTTTTGTCCTTCTCTTGCTACTTTTGCCTCTGAAGCCCGTTTCTGGGGGCTTCAAAGAAAAGGCTCGTAAGATTGATTGGTTGGGAGTGATGGCCTCAATTGCGGGTATCGTGTTGACAGTTGTGAGTATCCCAAGCACCCTGACAGTTGGGCCTTATTGATGATTGACACAGATGGCCATCAACTCTGGAGGCAGCATGTGGGCCTGGGAGAATGTCAAGACCATCTCCATCCTGACTATTGGCGTCATCATGCTTCTCGTGTTCATAATAATCGAGGCTTTCTTTGCCCGAATCCCCATCATTCCGTTGCGATTGTTCAAGAAAAGATCCCCAGCTGTACTCATCCTCACAGGGTTCTTGCATGATTTCGCTTGGCAGTCTACGCAGTACTTTGTCCCTCTCTACTACCAAACTGTTCGGGGGTTCACACCGTTGAAGAGCGCGACGTTCATTGTACCATTTCTGCTCGCGCAAGGACTTGCTGGCGCTGCTTCGGGGCCGATCATGGCTCGGTATGCAAGGTGAGGCCCATGATTGGGCGACCAATAGCCTTTCTCACTAGTCCACAGATACATGCCTATATTGCGGACTGGTTTCACGATCTGGACGATCGGCGCGGGACTCAAGCTTCTATTCAATGAGCACACTCATGTCGCTATATACGTAGGAGTTCTTGCTATTGAAGGAGCAGGGATAGGATGGGTTCATCAGCCAGGTATGTCGACCACTTTCTTAGACGCTAGAATGGCAATCAGCCCGATTGACTAATTCTCATCAAGGCCTTGTTGCGTTACAAGCCAACTCTGCAGACGAAGACCGTGCTGTAGCAACAGGAACCCGCAACGTCTTTCGCTCCCTCGGTGGCGTTGTTGGTATCGCTGTGTCCACAGCTGTATACTATGCTACTCTAAGCAAAGCCCTCTCACAATCCAGCCCGTTACCACAATGGCTTCGCGACCGTGTCTTGGATGGGACCTGGACTGTTGGGGACCCCACCACTACAGAGTTCGAAAGCGCCATCATCGATGCGCGCATGCAAGGCTTCCGAGTGATCTTTATCACCACCGTACCTCTTATGGCTTTATGTCTGCTGGCCAGTTTCTTGGTGGATGACATCGTGCTGAAGGGTGATGCCGCTCAGGGAGGGATGAGAGAAGGACGCCGAATCAGCAGCTCAACAATTACTCCCACTATGCCTTCGGACAGCAAGAGGGATGACTCTTGGCAGGTGGAGGCTTCTAAGAGACAATAGCGGTTCCCATCTAAGCCTTGTTTCGCATTCTCCTCTGGGTTTGTGCCGAATATTGCCAGGATACACCGCAATCAGTCTTCGCTATTTCATGGGCCTGCCTGGGCATCAACACCAAACGTCAACGCAGCTTGCCCCCTCTTTCTCCGCCAATAATTCGTCGATTCCATCATCTCAGGACAATCTTGAATCAGGCTGCCCCATTTCTTCACAAACGCCGCATTGACTTCCCAGCCTTTTGCATCCCAGGCCACAGTCCATACCAAAAGCGACGGCTGCTCTCCCACTCCTGCTCCTTCAACGCCCAACAGATCACCGCACAGCTCATCATCATCAAACAATCCTTTCTGCATACCCTCAAGGACGTTATCGCGGAACTTTGGAAAAGGGAACAGGTCTATCCAGGGATGATGTGCGGTAGAGCGCTGCAGCGATGTTGGCTGAAGGCTCGTAGGACAGCTGGGTGAGGGTAGCTGGATTGGGCCGATCTGGTAGAAGGGTGATATGCATTCATCGCGGCATAGACTTTCTTTTGGGAACCCGATTGCGGTGGCGTTATCGGCTATGGCGTTCAGAACATTTAGGCGGATGATTATGTGTAAGTTGGATGGGCGCGGGGTTTGCAGTGAATAATCTTCAAGAGATTGCCTGATCAAGTTTCGAAGTCTCTCCGCTTCGCGGGTATCGGGTATGAGTAAGATACCATCTCCAATTTTCCGTGCTCCAGAGACTTTTGAAGAGCAAGTGTCGCTCAACACCACCGAACCATCGTGAGAAGTGCGAGTAGTCTGTTCATCTGATGTATCCTGAGCAGCCTTTCTCCGGCCTACCAGAGGTCCAAGCATTAGTAAAGCTATGTCGCGTCATTGGTCATACTCACGCCATGCTCTTTGATTGAGCCTATTCTGTCTGCGCTTTCTCTCGCGCCTTGAAGTTACACCCGTCCAGTCGTCTGCATGAGTGCGGAGGTCGGGAAGAGGCTTGAATCGATCAAGCCCTGCGAGCATATCTTGACCCTTGACCGCTGAGATCGAGTCCATTCTGATCAAGCGAATAAATCTAGTATAAACCCTGTAATGAACAATTACAATTGATGACATGGAGCAGTGATACTTACTGTCTCCAAGCCGAATGCTGAATGGGTGGGGTTGATCAGGGAAAGGCACTGGGGATAACCTTCAGTGGAAGATAAGTAAATTTTAGCGTGATCGTAGTGGAGTTGGTTAGTAATGGCGTCACCTTCCACTACCTAACGCTAGAACCATGGGTCTATTACCATGAACTGAGGAACGTCTCTTCAATCAGTTACGATTGCTATATTGACTCTACTGATGAACCAATCTAGTGGCCAACCAGAGCCTGATGAGTAGCACTATATCTATTTCCCTGGGGCTTAGCCGAATCAATAATCCTCCTCATCTCAGCCTTTTCTTCCTCAGTCAAGTCAACATCTCTAGATGCCCAGTTCTCCTCCAAACGATGTGCCTTGGTCGTACCGGGAATAGCAATCATTCCCTGCGACGCAACCCAAGCAAGCGCGATTTGTGTCAAAGTGCATCCCTTGCGAACAGCGAGTTTCTTAATCTCCTCTACTATAGCCTTGTTCTTGTAAAAGTTTTCGCCTTGAAACTTGGGTACTACGCGATATGTTAGTAAAAAGTATTTACATGCAACTGCAGTAATTCGGACGTGGCGAAACGTACCTGTTCGTCGAAAGTCGTCGGGTGCGAAATCATCTGGACTCTTGTAAGGAAAGTCATCAACGAGCCAGCCGTGGCCAAGGGGGCTGTAGGCGACGTAGGCGATGCCAAGCTCTTTCGCCGTATCGATAAGACCATCGGTCTCGTGCAGTGTCTCAAAGGCTGAGTATTCAGCTTGGACAGCATCGATCTTTGCAACTATTACTTGTAAGTCAAGTCCACTGGGTGAAGCAACAAACTTACTGGAATTGGCCTTGCGCAAGGTGTTGGCGGAACATTCAGATAGACCAATGAACTTTGTCTTTCCCTGCTTTCGAATTTCGTCAAGCGCAGGAATGGACTCTTCAAGTGAAGTGTCTAGAATAGTAGATTAGACTCATCGCCGTTGCAGTATCTGGAGTCGAAGAGCACATACTAGGATCGATTCGATGAAGGTAGTACAGGTCGGGAGCGAAGCCAAGTCTTTCGATGGTCCCTTCGATATACTCCTTGATGTGAGAGGCAGAATTGGTCACTCCGCCCTTGCCAAAGACATCAAAACCGCACTTTGAAGCGACTACAATTGGAAAACCAAGTTAGCTAAGATTCAAG
Organism: Fusarium pseudocircinatum; assembly: GCA_013396035.1. NCBI lineage: Eukaryota > Fungi > Ascomycota > Sordariomycetes > Hypocreales > Nectriaceae > Fusarium > Fusarium pseudocircinatum. The sequence goes on from JAAOAS010000113.1 coordinate 100,300, forward strand.
TCTTTCAGAACTCGTTATCGACTTACTAAAGACCTTATCTCGAACGTTGTGTTTCCTGATAAAGTCCCCGAGAAGCTTTTCGTTGACGCCAGCTTGATATACTACCTGTTTGGAGAGTCAGTATATTCATTTCATATGCTACTCCTTTGCTTGTACATACAGCTGTATCCCAGAAGGTGCAGCCAAGCTCAATAGCTTTGAGCAAGACTGGTTCTGCTTCCTCAAGGCTCAGATTGGAACCGAGACCAAAGCTCATGCCCATTGCTCCAAAGCCAGGCGATGGGACAGTGATGTTGCCGAAGGGAATAGTTTTGACCATTGTGAATGAAATAGTAGTAGTTTGAAAAGTGAGATATGAGTATTTTCTGTTAGAATACGATGAAGTGTTTATTGAAGCCTGCTTCTATTTGACAGCGGTTTCTCTCTATTAATACTCATCGGACCATACTGAATCTCGTCTTCAATGAGGCTACGGACTTAACAGTAAACTCCATCAGGAGATAAAACGAAGCAATCCACAATGACGCTATAACCATCGAGAACCGTAGTGGGGCCTTCGGTCCTCGGAATAAGCCAGTTGCATAAGGTTTTAAGATCTGATTCTGGGAAACGTTGTGGCCTCTACAATCCGTGGATGTGAGTGGGGGATAAGCCAGTTGCATTAGCGCCATACAGATCGGATCAGCTCTTATCCTTTCTGACTCTATACGCGGATTGAGATATAAAGGTTCAACCAGCGGCGATACATGCACTTGGCTTATTGTGCTAATGCTCGGCTTCCAGCTAAAATTATGATTTGAATCACTTGCCTCACAAGATAGCAAAATGAAGAAGTATATAAATCAGTGGTATTTAATGCCATCTGCAATTTGTCCCACAGTACATTTCACCAATAACCATTCGAGAGTAGTTCATTAAGTCATTTCTATCACCATGACGTCCGAAATGAAATATGTCCGGTGAGTATCTCGCGATCCCCTCTCTTCCTTAACATCCCGACTAATCCAGCTCTCAGAGTTGGCAAGTCCGGTCTCAAAGTCTCACAGATCATACTGGGATGCATGAGTTTCGGCGACAAAAACTGGCAACCCTGGCTTCTCAACAAGGATGAAGCTCTCCCCATCCTCAAGTATGCCTTCGACAAGGGCATCAATACGTGGGATGTAGCCGATACATACTCGAATGGAGAGTCGGAGAGGATCCTCGGCGCGGCTATCAAGCACTATAACATTCCCCGCTCCAAGTTGGTCATTATGTCCAAGTGCTTCCAGTTTGTCAACGAGGAGAAGGGCCCTATAGATCCTGCAACTCTCACTAGTAACGATGGTCCTCGCGTCAATAGAGTTGGCCTCTCTCGAAAGCATATCCTTGACGCGGTTGACCAGAGCGTCGAACGATTGGGAACCTACATCGATGTCTTGCAGATTCACAGGATGGATCGCGATGTTCCGCTGAAGGAGATTATGAAAGCACTCAACGATGTAATCGAAAGTGGAAAGGTTCGCTACATTGGTGCCAGCTCGGTAAGTTGACTTCGGCCATATCATTTGGAAAAGCTAACGACGATAAGATGGCAGCTTGGGAGTTCCAAATGCTCCAGAACGTCGCCGAGCAAAACGGATGGCATAAATTCATCTCCATGCAAGGTCTATACAACCTTCTATATCGCGAAGAAGAGAGAGAAATGAATCCTTACTGCACCTACACTGGCGTCGGTCTGTTGCCCTGGTCTCCCCTTGCCGCGGGAGTTCTTGCACATTCTTGGACAGACAGAACAGATGCTCGAGAGCAGAAAGATCCATTCCTCAAGCTTCTGTTCCGCGGTGGAGACCAAAATACCGATCGAGCCATCGTCGACCGTGTTGAGGAGTTGGCTGAGAAGAAGGGTGTCGCTATGGCCCAGATCGCGCAAGCTTGGCTGGTTGCAAAGGGATGTATGCCTATCTGCGGTTTGGAGAGTGAAGAAAGAATCGATCAGGCAGTGGGGGCACTTCAGGTAAGACTGGGCGATGGGGAGATTAAGTATCTTGAAGAGCTCTATGTTCCGAAAGTGTCATTCCCTTTCTGAATGGATATCTTCTGAGAGTATATGGAATTCAAGCTGTCTCGATTCATCTATCAAAATAACTGCGGAAGTTCTATTACAGTTCTCATGAATTCAATGACGTCTATTATTCGTGTACTATGGGGTGCCTAAAAGGTGTAGTTGTCGATAGGAAAAGGAGTCGGAACAAAGACCTGCCGCATTAAATTAATTTCCAATCATTTTCTAGCCAATTGAAAAAATGATCAGACTATCGAGCAACTTGAATCGAATGATTAACGTTGCGAAGCGATCAGATCCAGTTTAGCTTCCGAGTCGTCAATCAAGGCTTTACAACTCATCTTCTTTCAAGGCCAACAAAAATGAGCAAGATATCATATCGCGACATTGAACTGCTTCTTCAATAAAATTCAAAGTCTTTTCATTCAGAATATTAAAAAGGATTTATTTATCATAAGTTCATAGTTATGAAATGTTAAGCTCTAATGAGCGGACAGCTGAGGGTTTCGAAATGGTTCTGTGGAGGCTGTCATGTAAGCGTAAGCACCTAACTATATCAACACCATAACAATATCAGAAACTTCTGAAAGCTCAGATATTGAAAGCTAAATCTTTTCCAATAATTCCGATTCAAACCATGAGCGGATCAATTAATTCGCCAAAGGAAATGGAATCGGAGCAAAGACTCACCGAATCCACTGGAGATATTTCTCCTTTGGGCAATAGTCCACGCTGGCCGCGGACACGGGCCTCGGCTAGACGACTAATACAACATGGCGAGATTTTCATATTTAACTACTTGAGTTCACGCGAATTTCACCTCACAAACTATAGACACAAATCGACATCATGACAGACTTACTCGTTTCAAAACCTCTTGAGCTACCATGCGGCCTCACGCTGCCCAACCGCCTCGTCAAGGCAGCCCTCGCCGAGGAAATGGCTGATCGCCAGAATCTTCCAACAACAGAGCAGATGGAACGTACATACGGTGCCTGGGCTGATGGAGGCTGGGGTATGATCTTGACTGGAAATGTCCAGATTGACGATCGCTACCTCGGCGGATTCTCTGATTGCTCAATCAATGGGAAGCTGCCAGAAGAAAAGGTTCTTGAGGCGTATAAGAAATTCGTTGGTGTTTGTCGAAGAAAGGGAACGCCGACAATCATGCAAATCAACCATCCAGGCCGACAGTCGCCCATTGGAGCCGGCAGCAAATCATTCTTGGCTAAGAATATCGCCCCAAGTGCTGTTCCGCTTGATATGGGAAACGACATTATTTCAAAGATCGTGACGACATTTGTTTTTGGATGTCCAAAGGAGATGACCCTCGAGGACATTGATGATGTCGTGAAGCGATTCGCCAATACAGCCCGAATCGCAGCAGCCGCCGGTTTCGATGGAGTTGAGATCCACGCCGCACACGGATATCTCCTTTCACAATTCCTTTCTGCAAAGTCTAACAAGCGAACCGATGCATATGGAGGATCAGCAGCAGCCAGGGCAAAGATCATTGTCGACGTCGTCAAGGCAATCCGAGCAGCAACGCCAGCGAACTTTTGCGTCGGTCTGAAAATGAACTCTGCAGACCATCAATCTCCCACTGAGCTTCAGGAGTGCTTGGAGCAGATTTCTCTGATCACAGAGGTTGGTTTGGACTTTTTGGAAGTCAGCGGCGGAAGCTATGAGAACCCAACTGTAAGTCAGGCAACAGATTTTGTGAGGCATTTCTAACATGTGCAGATGTTTACCGGAACTGGTGAGAAGAAAGCCGCCAGCACAGCTGCGCGAGAGTCCTTCTTCCTCGAATTCGCCCACGAGGTGCGCGCCAAGTTTCCAAAGGTGCTCCTGATGGTCACTGGCGGATTCCGCACGCGAGCGGGTATAGAAGACGCCTTGAGTCAAGGCGCTTGCGATCTTATTGGAATTGGCAGGCCTTCGATCATCAACCCCTCTTTGCCTGCAAGTATCATTTTGAACAGGGAGGTCAAGACTGAGGATGCGAAGCTTTATGCGAAGAGGATCCATACGCCTTGGATTCTGAAGCAGATTGGACCAAAGAGTGTTGGATCCGGTGTTGAAATTGTAAGTCGTTCTCGGGACAAATCGGTGGCAAAGCTAACACTTCTCAGACATGGTACAGGAATCAACTGCAGTCGATTGGAAAGTGAGGGCAAGATCGCGCATTGGAGTTGTTGCTTTCTGTCGATTTAGGATATCCCAAGGTCGCGCTGGTCGTTTTGGTGGAACCTCACATTTGCAAAATAATTCCCGGTGCTTGAGCTTGATTAGAACAATAGACTTGTTTTCCCGTGATCTCCATAATTTGGTGGTTCATGCAAAGGCAGTGCATAAAGAAACGGAAAGAGACAGACAAGGCTGCGATTGGGCCGATGCATCACGTGCCGATCGCGGTCAAGCTTTTCTGCGCCCAATGAAATCGCAAGGCTGAGATTTAAAGATGTGGGTCTCCCGCCCTCCCCACGATCCGAGCTGTGCGACCGGAACTAAAAGTCAACAACACGAAAGCATCACGAGAATAACAAAACGAGGAGGATATGATACTAAGAGGAACAAGAATGTTCTAAAGTTAAACGACAGTCAAAGGTGAAGAGTCACGTAATCTGCTGGTGTATCCACGGCCTGTTACGCGTGCGTGCGGCCAAAACTTAGAAGTCATGGTAAAAACCTCACCAAAAGGTGAAAATTGCAAAAAGTTGTGTTGCAACTGCTGCTGCAGGTTTCTATTTTGCAAATGAGCCCCTAGCCAGGATCGAACTGGCAATCTTCTGATACGCATCTAGCAAGCTTTGTGAGCTTTGTAGAAGTCAGACGCCTTAGCCATTAGGCCATAGGGGCTACTTGTGCTGTTGGCGGGACAAGGTCTTATCTCACACTATATGACTCACATTTTGTGGATCCAACCTTCACAGAGTTTGACACAAACTTGGTCTACTGACCTATCACAAATCATCGCTGGCAATGGGGGTGAACTGTTTGTTGCACCAGATTCTCATGAAGATGTGTGTACCTCGTGTGTGACTGGTTCACTATCTACCCCATTGTCAAAGCAATATTCAACCCCAATGGCTTTCTCAAGGACGCCTCACGCGTCTACGCTTCACTGCTGCTTCGCTCCGGTCAAAGGTTTACGCAAACTGGCTTTTTACTCGATTATGGAATTGCTGACTGAGTTTCTGAGATACAAACACTTAAGTTTAGCTGAATTTGAGACATGGCCGCCTTAAGTCCGCATCTGCATTCTCATCGAAGGTCCAGATAACGCCACTATTGCTTCCATGCAACTCATGTCCTCAACATCAGATTCCGAGTCTGGAAAGCTTTTCAAGTAAAGTTAACCATACTACCAGGATTAATAAGAGTAAAGTGGATATTGAAGGTTGCCGATGATTCAAAAATGAGGAGCATCCTCTCCGAAAAATTTTACAAACGAATCGTAAAGGGTAATGAGCGAAACATAAACCGCAAGAAAGCAATCCACGGAACAGCATCACACTCCAGCCTCTCCGCTTCATTAGATTTTACTACCACTAACCGAAGTTCTTTGAGCAAGATCAGGTTAAAATAATTCAGCTATCATGAGTGTCGCCACGGGGACTGCTGGCAATCGGTTCGGCCATTGTTGGGAGCCTGCCTCTTGTTTGCTTCAGTATTGGTTAGACGCACTCTCACAAAAGCCATTTCCAGCGCCAAAATGACGATCAGAATGAGAATTTATCTTGCTGCAGTTGGTGACTACTACATGCACGATGTAATTATCTCCCATATGATCATTACTGGCATAAACACCGTCTGTTCATATTACCAGTCAGCTCGTCCAACCCCATCCCAGAATCATCGATAGCCATCCGTCTCAACTCTCAGGTGACTCCAATGTCACTGAGGGTAGTCACTCGTCGTCGTTCGTTCTGTAGTGGGCATAATGATGGTGATTCTCCGGGCCTGTCGCTCGACATGAACTCGGGAGGAAGCAGGGCCGGAAAAGGCCCTCAAAGGAGAGGCGAAGCCCGTGACTGTTGTAGAACAGAAGAAAGAAAATCCTGGCCCAAACTGAGGGTTCGGGTTGCCGCTGAAACTGCGCATTCTCGTTGAGGCTTGGGGTCTGGGAATTCGATTGATCAGACACGTTCTCATGTGTGGAAACAATTTGAATGACTGACCTATCTTTAAGAAACTGCACTACTTTCACCATGTCAAGGGTGATAACTCGAGTATCGGGAGGCTCTCAGAGTGGCGAGCGGAACTATGGGTGTTGCAGAAGAGCTCGCAAGTCATCGCCTGGAGCGAAAGTTGTCGGGTAGCATAAACTACACATAAAGTGACTATGGTCTACAAATAGTTAGCAAACTCCATGTCATCAGCCCTGGCAAGCGAACGAAATGGCATACCTTGTGCCTTCACAAAACAGTCTGTTGGTTCCGGAGTGAGGTCAAGGCGGCCGCAGCGCCTGGGAGGGCTATCAAAGGCCATGCAAAACCCAGAGACCGATTCGCTGTGCAAAAAAAGATGAAAAGAGAAAAGAAAATCCCGAGGGCGCCAAAAAGAAGACAGCCGTTGCTTAGCCCTTGGGGGCGGTTGAGGAGGAGGAGGAAGTGTCCTTGGAGGTCGGACAAGGACCAGGCTTGACCGGCTCTCCTTTGCCGACCGAACTCTTCTGCGCTTTGTCTATTCTGGCCTGGGTCGCTTTCGCTCCGCCAGGGAATAAATTATTGTATGCCCATGACCGTTGCGCGATGACAAGAAGTGTTTCGATGATGGGAGGCTGGGGGTTGTTGGAATCCATGATGATGTTGGTGTGTAGTGGCTTGGTGATGATGTTGGTGATGGTTATGTTTTGAGCATTACGGAATGAGAAGAGAAGTTATGAAGCAGCCCAATGCGGTTCCCGCTTTTCATGAAGGAAGCCAGTGATTCACGGAGGTGCAATTGGGAGCACAATGCACGACAGCCATCAGATCTGCGGTGTACGCAAAGAGGCGAAAATACCATTGACATTGACTAAAGATCATTACATCGTACAGTCTCTATGATGAGCAACAGCCAATCTACCTCATCTTCAAAGCAATATCCAGCCCCAACGGCTTCCTCAAGAACCCCTCCCGCGTCTCCATAACTTCCTGCTTCAACTCAGGCGTGTATCTCCTAGCCCACGTCGCCGCGATCAATTTCATCTCCATCTCCGCGACATTCCTCCCCACACACGCCCTCGGCCCATGACTAAACGGATTAAACGCAGTCTTTTGCAGTTCATTCAGACTATCCCAGCGCTCCGGCTTAAAGTCATCAGCGTCAGGGCCCCAGATCTCCTTCGAGTGATGCAGCGTATACGTCGGCACGCTGAGCACGCTGCCGGGCGGGAAATAGTGGCCCTTGATCGTGACTCCGGGAGAGTTGTCGGGGATTTGGCGAGGGAGCCCGATGCCGGATGTTGAATGGTAGCGCAGGGTTTCGCTGATGACGTTGTTGAGGTAGGTTAGGTCGCGGACCATGTCGTACGTAGGGACCGAGACGTCAGCGGAGATCGCCTCGTCGAGTTCGGCCTGTAGTTTCTCGAGAACGCCGGGTGTTCGTGTGACGTGGTAGAGTAAAGCGCATGATGAATTGGACGTGGTGTCGCTGCCGGCGATGAGCTGCGTCAAAGCTTCGGCGGTCAATTCCTCGCGGCCCAGCGGCTCACCCTTCTCATCTCTGCCTTCCATGAGTCGCGCGAGAAGATCCTTTCGTTCAACGGATGGCGGGTTATCCAATCTGGCCTTTACACGCGCGATAGCAATTCCAGCAAGGTTCTTGACTGCGTTGAGCCCATTGCTGAAAAACGGGTCGGGCAACCATTGCGCATATGGCTTCAATTGCGGCCAGCAACCCAACGTCGCGCTGACTTCACCTCTTCTGTTCAGAATCTCAATCGCAGACGCATAAATAGGCGCACTGTCGGGCGTCGCTCGAACTTCGGCTACGTCGGCGCCATTAGCGAGCATGCCAAAGGGTACACCGAACGCGAGGTCGCCGATGACATCGAAGGCGAGGTAGTTGAACCACGGGAGACAATCAATAAGCGCTTGTCGCTTTCCATCCTTATCGGTAGTCTGGCCTGATGCGACAAGTTTATCGAGCTGCTTGACGAAGAGTTCAAGGTTGGCGTGAATGTACGGCTCAAATTGGCTGATTGACTTGGCGGAGAAGACGTGAGAGATGAGCTTGCGCTTTCGTGTATGCTCAGCGCGATCGCGGGTATTAAAGAGACCTCGTCGAATTGAGACAAACGCATCGTAGAAATCACTAGCGCTCATTAGCTATGAAAAGGTGAAGGTGCGGGATACTCACGACTTCAAGAAGCCATTGCCGTGGCCGTAGATGGTGGCGATTGCATCAGGATCCGCGATGGAAGTGTGGTTAGGCTGGATTCGTACGACGGGGCCTAATCTCTTGTGAATCTCATCCACGACGCGATATCGTTCACCACGCCTGCATACGTAGAGAAGCCACAGATTCGTAAACTGCGCGGGGAAAGGCGCTGGGATATCTCTCAGATGGCCGTATGTCACAAAGTATGAGTAGAGATACGTCGCGATGAGGACACCTGCGGCGATGGGGATCGACCACCAGGTGAAGAGGATGTCGACAACAGCCATGACGACGATTGCGATGCTGCTGATGGTTAGCTCTGTTCTTCTTGACTGTCGCGCACGCTCACCTTTGAAGCGCGAATGTTTGAAGACAGCGCAACACTCGTCCGATCAATTGCAGCCGTAGAAGAGTATTTAAGCAATTGAATCACCCCGCGGACGGAAGAATGAAGTCAGACAGCTCCAAACTTCCGCATTCTGGGCTAGCTAGACCCCGCATCTCGTTCGGCTTGTCTGGATCGGTAGTTGATTGAAGATGGGGATATTTACGAAAGCCTACCCGGGATCCAATGACGTTTCTTCAATTTAACCTTAGTCAAGGTCAAGGGTTTCGTCATCGGCCTCCGAAAACGCCGATATCTTATACCCTGTTGCTTTCAATGAGCTGGAGTGCAAAGAGCGTTTGGTGGTCAATGTGGGTTCGTGATGTTTGGAGCTACCCTATATCGATGAGATCAGATTGATGATGATCGATGAAAGATCATGGATTGGATCCGTCCTAGATTGTAACTCCAGATCTTAAGGAATCTATATTTATAAGAAATAACTTAGTCTCATTTTATCACGTTTTTCAATGTTGGAATAGCAGATCAATACGTAACTGAGAACTTCGAGCAAAATTAGCACAATTGTGATGTAAGCTTCATGCGAAGCTTTCTACATTTCCACCCTCGTAGTTTCTCTGCGCCTGACTGTGTTCGAATCTCGTTCAAGTTCTGTATACGCAATTGACAACGAATGCCCACCATTATTTCGCACAATGCTACAGCGACAGCTCCAAGACTCGTCATCCGAAGCTCACAGGGCTAGATCTCTGCCAAGTTGATGCCCCGCCTCAAGCAGAAACACGACCGCCTTGGCCCTGTTTACAGTCCCTCACGCAAAATTCGCGTGCTACTCTACCCGTTCAGAGCATCTAAATCTCTTCCAATGACACCTTAAAATAGAGATGGACATGAAACAGCTGACGCAGTTGACACCTGCACCGCCCATCAATTGACCATGGAAACAGTGCGATCCGAACAACCGATAACCGCTGTCAAGCACAAGCCATGGCGGGGTTTCAATCGACACCTCAGATCTAAGCACCTTCAGCGGTCAAGGGACTTTATGTTTTGGCGCTCGTAAAAACAGTCCAGCCAAGCTGACATTTCTGAAACCAGGGCGTCAGCTGTACAGACGTGGCCCGCCGGAACAGAGCACAGCCGGCTTGGTGCTCTACCAAAATCCCACTGAAACCGCCTGTGACCAGGGGTTGGGGCGTGTTTGATCTCCCGTCTCACAATGCCACCTCAGGCACCACCCGGTTTCGCCTCAACCTGCTATTATGGCTGTGTTTATTAACAGAAAGTATACGAGAGGAATATAACTCATATCTACGAGACACTCGCTCTTTTTGGTTCCTTTTCTTTTTGCGCACGTTGATCTGGTATCACGAAGCGACACGACTTTCATTTCGAATAATTCCATTCTTACGGTCTTTTTTATTAATTCTTTAATTTTAATTCAGACAGTTCAGCTCTGGTAGCATTCCCTTCGATTAAAAGTCTCGCAAATCACCTCCTGGTTAAACACATCTCGGTTTCTCGTCTTATATCGAATGGCTTCAATGAATATGGATGATGCGGCCTTGGATCTACAGCTCTCGCGAATCATTTCCGCCGTCGAACAGACCACGATATTCACTACCATTGTACCCAAGCCAACTGCCCAATCAGAGGGTACGACAACTGCAGATTCACCTGTTGTTACAGTTACACAGGAAAGCAACTCAGATAATGGCTCGCCTGGGCAGCCTGGAACCAAGATCTTTGGAGCACTTGAGATTATCATTGCTCTTGGTGTGCTAGGTAAGAGTCCTCAGTATCGGTCACATGATTAAGACTGACTGTTACAGCTGGCGTGTTACTTCTCATCATGAGCATCATCCTGTGTGACCGACGACGAAAATCCAAGCGAAAGCGAGCTGCCGAGAGATCTCAGAACAGAATGACGGACAAGAGTGCGCCACTAGAAGGACATCAACAACCATCGGGAGCAGTGTTACCAGAGTCGATATGGCCTAGGATGGCAGACAAAAATCAAGCTGTTCATGATTACTGGCACAGTGAGACGTTACGGCAGAAGCAAGGCTGGAATCAAGGACAACAAGCTGGCGTGCAACAAGGTCTACCTAGATATGGATAGCCTCTATAGTCAATATGACATGTGCACGGAGGAAACAAGTTAAAAAAAAAATTAATTTGCAGCTCTCGAGATTGCGATGTGAAATGAACGAGGCTTGCCTGTTTTCTGCTCTGTATTTTACAGATCACTTACTAGCGACCGGGAGGTTGAACCAAGTCTCGCTGCATCCCAATGGTTTAGTTACACATGTAAATCAAGGCTTTGCAGGCCTCCAATGCGCAATAGTTCCAGGATTCGTTGTTGGGTGCATTACTGCAAGATGTTGTTAGTCAGCCGGCTTTTGCTTTCAGCCTCATCGGTCAACTTGTAGGTGACCATTTGACCACACTTGGAAGTGTAGTACGCATTAAAATCTTGACAGTCCCCTTTTGCTGTGGGACAGAATCTGCCTCGTAAGCCCAACGCCCGTTTCTGGGGGACGATTTATGGCCAAACACAGCACGTAGGAACAGTGTTGGCCCATAGAGCGGCCTGCCACCATCATTTCGCGCAAAACCAACGAACCAAAAGCATGCCAAGATGTATCCAACGTAAAAATATCCAAAAGATAAAGGAAATTGAAAAGGTTGCCTGAACTGCGGCCTGGAGGCCATTTTGTGCCAGGCTGGCGCCTACAGCCCCTTTCGTGGCCCTCTAGGCACTATGCGAAAAGGAGGAAACTGACAAGGCATTTTCAAAATCGCGTCTATATAATATTCAATTCTGACTTGCGACCTGAACTCCCTCAGGATAAAGCTAGCAAACCGACGGCACTAACAGACCTCAACATTACAAGGCAATAAATTATCCCTGTCTTCGACTGCACCGTCAAGATGGATCCAGTTGGACTCATCAGCACAATCGGTGTAGGACAGCTCGCTGGACTAATCCTGTCACATGGCCTGCCAGTTGTGTCGAGCTTGGTTGCTATCTCAACCCAGCGAAAAGAAGGAAAGGCCGCGGTGCAGAAGGAGCTGACGTACAAGGAAGTGCAGGAGGCCATACCAAAGCTTCTGGAGATTATCGAACAGAAAGAGATTCGGCTTGTCACCAACGCATTCAACTCCACTCCGGAATTCATTACATACTTCCAAGCCGCCGCCACAGTTTCCGTGCCCCTAGTTCTTTTGGATGTCGCGCAGTCTATCAAAAGAATCGGTGCAAGCCTTGATGGGATCAAAGACGAGCTCGCGATTTCAAACATAGCCAAGGTTCAAGGTTGGGCTGATGATGGCTTCGGGACGTACGTGCACCGCTTTGTTCAAAACGAAATGGCCCCAGTCGAGGGGCGCCCAATGGGGGAGAGTCATTTCTTCTATGTCTGGAACCCTGATACCGATTGGTATCCGGATTTCGAAAGGAGACAGAGAGAGCATCCGCTTGGTCCCAACTTTGGTGGCTATCATCACGACCTAGCCACGATCTGTGTCAGGATGAGAGCAGACAGACAGGCACTTCTTGAAACTACTGGTGACATAGGCAGTGGCACGTTCCATCTCATTATCCCAACTTACTATCCAATTGTGATGGACACCCCTGTCGTATTCGCTACAGAGCTGTTTCCGCTGACTATAACCGGAAGCAGACATCGTGGCACGGATCTCGTTTGGTTCAGTCTCGATGAGCACCCAAGATTTCCGAGCCCACAACTCAAATTCATTGGTGAATTGCCTTTGGCGGGGAATAATGTGCCTGATATCACCTTTGCAACCTTTGTGGGTTGTTGGCTCGGCGCTATAGCTTCTACGGCTGCAGCGGTCGCATTTCCCCCTTGCGCCCTTGCGTCGGAAGCCTTTTTCGTCTCATGCTGCGCCACCGGGATCGCATCGACTTTCGTAGGCGCCGCAGCGGATGAATATAACAGGAGAGGGAGGAAAGAAGTGCAGGTGTTGGGAGATGTGATTTTCTTGAATTAAATGGATTATGAGTTGCCAACTCGTTCTGGGCATGCTTTTCTACACCTTGCTTCGACTCGTGTTATGTATAAATGTCTTCGATTGCATTTCTGGGACTAAGATGTTACTGCTACTCGTTTTGAGACTTAGGTTACAATTATTCATCTAGTTTGGAAGAGGGATTGTCTAATTGGCCGTGTAACTATTATAGTTGTTGGATTAGTACGAGAATATGCCTTTTGGGAAAATTGAAATCTAGGTATGATTGTTGAAACTAAGGCTCACATCCAACTCTAAATTTCAGTCGGTGTTACTAACAAAAACTATCATAACAGTTGTATAATTGCACCTGCAGTTAGTACCTCCTTAAATCATGGGAAAGGAGACTCACGTTGCTCCAGCCACAGCCAACTCAACAGTTTTTGCATTTGTCAACAGAGACATGCAGCAAACAAACGCAGCCGTCGACACTATCATGATGGCTAATCTAGCCGGTTGGCTACCAATCATATTGCAAACCACGACTGCCGCCAGTAGTAAAAACACAATAAGTGGGCTCAGGATCGCTCGAGCAACTCTCATCGTTGAGGAACGAGAGAAGATTTGAACATGGGGATCCTTGGAAATATTCTCAGAGTTCTGAGGTCGTATTAGTCTGTAACAGTCAATATGGAATCTGCTTACCTTGCTAAATCGACGGACAATCTTATCGCATACATTCCTTTCTAACCATGCTACGATCCCGTCTTCTATGGGACACAGAGATAGTAAATCATCGCTGTTGTTGAGGAACCTTCTTTCGCTTCTGGCAATGCAGCTATTCCCGGATAGCCACCGCTGAAGACTGGAAACATACTTCTCATGAGGTGACTCATACTTCAGGGATCGTTGAGTCCCATCCAAAAGCTCGTCTTTGGTAAAATTAGCTAGTCGATCTACGGGCAGGTTAAGTGGCTCTCGTACTGTAGGCTGAAAGAGCAGAACGTAGTTTGGTGGTGACCACAGATCGATCTGAGTTCCTATCATCGCGGCGAGATGCCAAGAACAGAGGGCTCTTTTCCGTTTTGTCTATGTGATTCAATTGTTCTTCAAGCTCAACTATTTCATCCTGAGTAAGAAGCAAGAGACGCGTTCGAAGATCTGAGAAACGTCTGTATATCTGAAAAGAACTATGTCCAGCCATCAAGGCGGAGAATCGTGGATATCCTTTTCGACGGTCTTCGACTATAGTAATAGCTGTCAGAAACCATACCCCAGTGAAGCAAATATGTATCAGAACATGAGAACAACTTATTTGTGATTCTTTCGGTCGGGATAACCCCGCTAGATGCTGGATAGTTGTGAGACTTCAGGCTAAATACTCCTGGAACCTGCCAAGAGGAAGCCCATGTCAAAACCAACCTGGCAAATGTCGGCTTGATTGTAGTCTCCGAAGAGCCTCGTTCAATATCATTGGTCATTCTAAATCAGTATTATAGAGACATGAGCTTTTCACATAACGTGTTGATATATCTTGTCAATGTTATAGAAATGCATTTATAACCGCTTGTTGATGCCCGATCACACCCTCGATTACCTGACTGCAGTGACGTGCAGCACTTAGTGTCAGCCCGCATGCAGCAAAGTATTCATCGCCTCACTCCCAAGACGTACCCATCAATCATTGGTATAAAGGTCCCGCCCGATCTGCAAATGTCTTGCAATTTTCAACCACTTTCACAAACTCAGCCACATTACTGCACGCCATTTTGGAGTTGAAAATGAGTGCCAACGAGGATTCGTATGTTGTTTCTCCAACAATGTTGAAGACACCAGCTAACATATAGAAAGTACAAATGACACCAACTTTGTTGTCTCTGACAACAAAAGACAAGGGGTCAACGCGTACGGTGTCAACTACAACTTCTCACCCGGAGATAAGGTCTATCTCGTCAATGCTGGGGGAAAGGAAGGCCCCTACAAAGTAGAATCTGCCGACGGCGGGAAATACGTTTTATGCGATGATTATGGTATCACTGCAAATGGTGGGCAGTCGTATCTGGAAGATGAGCTTGAGCTATATGATCCTTTTGCGTAGGCTCTACAGATATGTGCGAATTAGATAGTTTCGCGTAGTCCATTCACACCTCTCGTCCCCTCTGTCGCCTGGAACGTCGCCATTTAGTCCCTGCAATAAACCATCCAAGGGCTCCGTCGCCTCCCGACTTCTTCCGTGCTGAAGTTTTGGAAGAACCATGCCCGGAAACACGAATGGTCGGCTAGTAATAAATAGCTTGACTATGTCTTCCGTCCTCGATAATCCTTGGTCAGAAACTCTCCTTGGTACTGCCATCGTGAAAGGGAGTTCCTGAATTCCTAACTCTCTGTGGCCTTTTGGCTTTATAGTCAGGTATGCATCCTCTCCACTCTCTGACATCAAGTTGCGAATCTCCCAGAACTCAGTAAACAAGTATACGCCCAGATATAAGGATTGCCTTGAGAGATTCTTCATTGTTATAGTTAGAGTTTGTCCATGTTTGATGTGAAAACACCCGTCAGGATTTGGCCGTTCTGAGTATTGTAAGGAGAAGGACTTTTCCAAGGAAGAACTTGACAATCGATTCTCGATGCCCTCAAAGAACTTGTACCTAGATATGTGATCCAAAGCATCAAAAAGAGCTCCACTATCCCCTTTCGGTTCGTATGGGACCCTGGCCACAACATAGTTATGCTTAGCGGTAAGATCTCTGATCTCATAATCATTCGCTATTTTCTTGACGACATATGATAATGGCTTTCTTATTCTGTCGGCTGAGGATTTGTGGCATAATTCAAGGTAGGTAGTTGCTGATGCTGCTTGAATTAGAGTCGCACAGACACTCTTGTCGAAGTCAAGGCAAATTTGGATCTTTCGGCGTGAAAACGATGTTAAGAGAGTGGCCTCCCACGTTGAACCTCTTGAGATGACAGCTATGTTCATCGGGTCGACGGTCTCTATCTTGGATGAAAAGCAGTCGACTTCATAGACTCTACTCCGGATTGAATCTCTATGCTTTGGGTTTGTGGTTCTGTTAAAAGGTGTCAAAGCATATTCGTCATTCTTGTGGACTCCATGAGCTTGCCCAGCATGTAGAATAAGGCAGCCATTTTCCATGCTCCGATGAATAGATACCGTAGAGGCAACGGCCTGTCTAATATCGTCTGAGAAGTCTCCAAAGAATGCAAATCCTCGATGACCATAGAGCATTGGAGTTTGGTCTGGAAGCCGTGCGTGAAATTGCGCTCGAAGGTGCTGATGAAGCATCTCGTTGGAGACCGTTTTACCGCGTCTTGACAGCAGAACGAGTGAGTTGATGAGAAAGTAGCTCAATGCTCCGCTTGTAGCTCCGCCTTCATACTTGAGCTCTGAGGCAACCTCGTGAGGGCCGCAAGCGGTAATAATCGTATAACCTTGAGGGTCTAGAAGCCGAGAGAGAGTAATCACTCCATCTCTCAGTTCTTCTGGGTCGGTGCCATCAAAAGGATTGTCGAAGGAATTATCGTATTCATTGTCGTGATCCAGGTATCGAATGTCGCCAACATCTGGTCTATCATCACGGAGTACACTTCCTGAAAAGCAACAGTCGAGAACAAGAGTTACAGTGAGACCCTTTTCTATCATCTTGTTGATCGCGCTTCGTAGCACGGTTCCGTACAAGTACTCGGTTTCAAGGGTCAGGGGGTTGACAAGTTCGAGAGCAACTGCACCGTCTATCGCCCGACAAGAGCCATGACCAGAATAATAGATGTATACGTGGTCATTTGGTTTGGAAGCCTTTAGAACCTTCTTCAAAGCTGAAACCACATTGTCGAGTGTTGGTAATCGATCAACGCTTTCAGTCGATTTGAGAGGGCTGTCCGTTGATTTGGTGGCCGTCAGACGTATTGTATTTATTGCGAATGGTCTCGACTCAAGGTACTTTTCCATGGACTGAATATCATTAACGGCTCGCTGCAGCGATCTATCCGAGACAAGAGCCCTGGAGTCTTTGTTCTTTCTGGAGATAGTCACGCCAACTCCAATGAGGATGGCCCATCTTGTAGGTTCTGAGCCTGGAGGACCCATTGTGACTGAACTCCGTAAGACTTCGTGGTCGTTGATTCAAAGACCAAGAGATGCGTTGTCAGTGCGACGACGTATACTAGAAAACGCATAAAGCCCCATTCTCGATCTGTGGTTTCAAGCTTTATCTGCACCTTGGTCTGCACAATGCTCTGTTTGTAATTTCGTTTCCTGAAGGCTGTTCAGTATTTAGGCAGCAATCTGAGAGCTGGATTGAAAAACCTCTTGGCATCAGCTGCCTGGAAGAAGCAGGAATCTGTGATTGGCTTTGACGGTGACACAGCATAAGCAGGCTGTCGTTTAAGCAGGGAAATGATGCAACATTGGTGGAAAAAGACATGCAACCCCGCGGGCAAGAAAGTGACTCGATACGTGACGCAGTAATGGTAAGCCCCAATGTTTCCCAGTTTATCGGAAGCTAATTGGTAACCCTGAGGCTCAAGTCAATAAAGTCATAGCAGCGCAATGTGACTACAATTTCACTGGACTGATTCTTCGAAGCTGACTTTGTCATCAATCAAACTTTCGAGTTTATAGAACATGGATAAAAGATTGCCTATCCTCAATCTTGCAAGCGATGATCCGGAGTCGATTCTAAACGTTGATTTTGGGAGACTGAACCCATTGTTCAGTCGCATCAAAGAGCTCGATCAAGAATATCGTACATCTGGTAATCTGGCACTCCTAGAAACAGCTATCGAAAAGTCATGGGAAGCCGTTAACTCAGCTCACGATGATAAGCCTGGGATCCGTACCAGCTGCTTATTATATCTCTCTTATCTGCTCAAGGACAGGTATACAGCGACAAACAACGCTGAGGATCCCGACAAGTCCATCGATCTAGCAGAAGAGGCAAACGGAATCGCCAACGCGCTCGAGGAGGTTCATCCCCAACATCCCCTCGTCCTCAAGGCGCTTCGTGCCCGTCTCGTAGACCGCTATGCCTTGACAGGGTCAGAGTCTGATCTTGATAGAGCTGTAGATACGGCTCGGCAGTCGGTCAACATTACCAACGATGGCGCATCGGATGTATCCCATCAATACTGTGATTTATCAGCTCTGCTTGGGAGAAGATTTCTCGCCACTGGTACCATGGAGAATGTTGATGAAGCTATTTCCATGGGCTGGAAGGCTATAGAGGAAGAGACGTCTAACAACAAATCCATGCGACTGCACCTGCTCGCGCACATTGGCAGTTTGCTAGGACAAAAGTCCCCAGAACAGGCTCGCTAGCTGATATGGAAGAAGGCGTTCGACTAGCTCGGCAAGCAGTTGAGGAAGCTTCAGAAGAGGAACCAGCCTTGGCAGATTCACTGAACTCACTAGCGCCACTCCTGGGGCAGAGGTACTCTTTAACGAGTGCCTTGATAGACATTGACGAAGCTATCGCTCTTGCCAGAAGAAGTCTAAAGATACAAAGTTATAACTCGGCGATGCTGGCTACGAGCTTAGGCAATCTCGCTGTGCTTCTGCAACTGAGATATCAAAGATCCCGTGAGCTGTCCGATCTCGAAGAATCGACACAGCTATCGCAGCAGGCTTTGAACACTATGCCTAACAACTATCCCGATCGATCAAGACACCAACACGATATTGGGATTAAGCTTGCTCGCAAATTTACCATCACCAACGCTATGAAAGATCTCGATGACGGAATCCAGTCACTGAGAGAAGCGGTAGACAGCACACCAAAATCGCATCCTTATAGAGCTGTTTTTCTGCATAGCCTTGCAAATGCATTGATACAAAAAGGGTCTGAAACATTTGATGGCGATGGTGTTGATGAGTGGATATCCGTTGCGAAGGAAGCACTGCAAGCTACACCAGAATCTCACCCAGATCGAGGAGAATTGCTCTATGGCTTAGGCCTGGGTCTTCTAGCAGCTCATGCAACGGGCAAGAATCCAAGTGGCATTGACGAGTCCATACCTTGCTTTGAAGAAGCTATTAAGCAGTCAAACGCCCCACCACTTTGCCGTATACAGGCCTGTATGTGTCTGTTACTAATATGCCACGATAGACAGCGAAGTCTAGATGCTGCGAAACTCGTGATGGGGCTCATTCCACGTATTATACCACGACAGCAAGACAACTCCGATCGCCAGAGTCCTCTCGCTGAACTAGCTGGTTTTACATCAGATGCTGTTTCTGTTGCTATACAGGCTGGACAGGTGGTAGATGCTCTGGAGCTCCTTGAACAGGGTCAAGGTTTGCTTGGAGCATCCGCAGAGCAAATGCAGACGGATATCGTGGACCTAGAAAAGGCGCATCCAGAATATGCAGCCGAATTCGAGCGTCTTCGCAAGGAGATCAATCGCCCAGTCGACCCCGATATCTCTGCCACCCAGAGTACTGCGCTGAGAGAAGGACTGGCGCTACGCCTGTATGATGCCGGTAAGGAGTTTGATGGATTAGTCGAGAAGATTCGCATACAGCCGAACTTCGAGACCTTTTTACAGACACCGGGACTTGATGAAATGCAGGATATAACAGATCGGGGGCCGATTATCATCCTCAACATCAGCGTTATATGTTGCGATGCTATCATCATCATGACCGACAGGATTTATACAGTGCCATTAGTTGACTTGAGCCGAGCCGACATCGAAGAGAAAGTCTTGAGCGGAGATAGAGGCAGTCCAGATGTCCTCGAATGGCTTTGGGACACTGTTGTATATCCTGTATTAGATAGGATTGGCTTTTCAGGAGCTACGACAAGTGACAAATGGCCTCATGTCTGGTGGATTCCTACTGGTCTTTTGAAACAGTTCCCATTACATGCAGCCGGATATCACAGGAAGAGAACAAAGGAGACGACACTTGACAGGGTTGTTTCATCGTATGCTTCCTCGGTCAAGGCTATGATACAAGCTCGAAAACGACGAACACCAACACGAGAAACAAACAAAGCAGTGCTTGTGGCTATGGAGACTACACCAACACTATCACGTTTGGCGTTTGCCAATCAGGAACTGGAAGCCGTTAAAGTTGTCTGTTCTTCAATTGGACTAGAGGTTTTTGAGCCTGAGCGACGAAAGGCAGCACTTATCGATCAACTTCGCCAGTGTAAGTTCTTCCATTTTGCCGGTCATGCATGTACCGACCCTCAAGACCCCCTGAGGAGTTATTTGTGTCTCGAGGATGTCGTGACGAATCCCTTGCGGGTCGATGGTCTACTGGACTTGAATCTTAAGGACCAGCCACCTTTTCTCGCGTATCTGTCAGCTTGTGGAGCGGGCCGTATTCAACAGGAGCAGTTCATGGACGAGAGCGTTCATCTCATCAGTGCTTTTCAACTCGCCGGCTTCCAGCATGTTATAGGTACTCTGTGGGAGGTCAATGATAGGGTTTGCGTTGATATAGCCAAGGTAGTGTATGAAGGTATCAAGGATGGTCAGATGTCAGATCTATCTGTGGCTTGGGGGCTTCATGAAGCGAGCCGTCGGCTGAGGGATAAGTGGCTGGAGAAGATGGATCAAGAAGGGAATAGCAGAGGTGTAAATGATGATATTCTTAATAATTTGGTTATCAGAGAACCTACGGTTCATGGAGTTAGGTGGGAAAGAAGACGAGTTCGTAGAGCAAAGGCTAAAGGCATGTCGAGATCTTTGGGGACAAGGTGGAGGAGAGTTGCGACCAAAGCATCCAGAAGTGTACGGGTAAGCAAGAACATCATGTCCGGGGTCGGTATCAGGGGGCAGAGATGGTCTAGAGAGGCGTCGTTGGCTATACTCCTGCGACACAAGATCGAACCATCGCCGGCCTGGGTTCCGTTTATTCATTATGGTATCTAGACGGCGGGTAGCTGAGGGACCAACGAGCTTTGATCATGTTCGTATTCTATACATTGAAATATCTGGACCAAACGTGATATCGATTTTACCACACTTTGGAACTCGAGTCTACCCCAACATCAAAAGCTTGTTTCGTGGAAAGCGGGGGTGGTTCGATAAGCGGTATTTAGCAACACACATTATAGAGCTGTCATTCTCCAATATTTGATGACCTGCCTAAATAGAGGGAATAAGATGGTCGATCGGGTGATCAGAGACGACCCTGGTAAGAGCCGGATGCTTAATCGACAGTCCGACACGTCGAGTATCTTGGTCCGAGCGGCTTGGATTTGATATCTGACCACTGCACAGGCTCGGAAGCCGTCGGGCTCAGCTTGCTACGCCGTTTTGGTGGTACACGAATTTACCATCCGGGAGTGAGCTGTTATCTAACAGCTGTGCTTGCTATCGACATTCCTTTTCGGGGTGAAATGTTCGTCGTGCTAGCAACGAAACCAATCGTGTAAGCACTTCCAAGCCTCTCAACGCCCAGATGAATTTTACAGCATGGATCTTGAGGGAGAGTGGTGAGATGGACCAGGCTATACTTGTCTATGGCTTGCATAATCATCCCGTAAGATTCCTTGGCTACACCAGCTCACAACGGTGACGCTAATACGCGGGGTGCAGCTCATGCCCCCCGCCGCTGCGATTATTCTCGAGTCTTTAACATCCAGCTGCGAGATTTTGCAACAGCCATGTACAACATGTGCATCTAGACCGCCGGGACTCTGTAGAGGACTTCAACCGGGCCGATGATAGCCTTTCAGTCCCGCGGTGATTGTGTGCCAATCGACTGTGAACCTCAAGCAGGCTCGTCATTTTTGAAAGGAGCATCATCTTCGGCTTTATTTAGTAGAAATGAAAGAGGGGATATACAGAGCTAGAGGATATAGAGTACCATTGAGGCACCACTATAAAGAAAAAGCGTCTTGTCTATCACCGATATAGTGATACGGTATTATGCCGGGACCTCCACGGTGACATAGTCATTTTACCCCAGATTTTCCCAACCACTAACAACCCGCCTAGTAAAGCCAAGCATCATAGCCAGCAAACACACACCCTTGGCCAATTCACTAGTAGTGGCGCCTTTCCTTGGAACTCCGAAAGACTTTCTTTTTTCAGTCGTAGATCGAGGTCAAGTGAGCTATCGCCGAGCCATCATGGTGCCATGGCATGCAATAGCCTGCCTCTTAATGGCTGCCACATCCGGTCCGTGGGTGTACCTGACAGTCCAGGTAACATTTCTTTTTATGGCATGATCTGTCAACACCATGTGCAGAATCTCAGACAATATTACTGCAGAAAAAGTGTGTGTGCGGGGATTTATCTCGGGGTCGGAGAGCGCCGCTGTTTGGGGATGACGGTCCGGAAGGGCCAGCTGGATTGGTCTTGTGAAACGGAGGGTTTTTTTATATTGGTGCGGACTCGAGGATAAGAAGTCGTGCATGGAACGCAAGAATTGGCATTCTCTTGGCTCTTGGCTTTATTCTTTACTTAACAGACAAGATCCTCTTTGATAAGCAAGCTTTTATATCTCCATCTGCACATCTTCTCTCAATGGCCTTCTTCAAGACCAAGATGCCTGCACTTGACACTTCACCCGTGTCCTCACCCGTCCTCTATCCATCAGTCACGTCTGACTTTGAAGCTGCGAATCGCAGATATGCAGCAAAGTTTACCCAGTCCCACTTACCATCTCCGCCCCGTCGGTAAGTGATCTCATACCCGCGCCCTAGGATCGAGGGCTTAACATTTACCCAGAAAGGTAGCGGTGGTAGCGTGCATGGACAGCAGATTGGACGTTGAGAAAGTACTGGGTCTAGACCTTGGCGATGCCCATGTCATCCGAAATGGTACGTACTCCAATTTCTGTGTCTCACCTGCAAAGCTGACAGTCATAGCTGGTGGTCGTGCTGTAGAAGCGCTTCGATCAATCCTGATTTCTCAGCAGATGCTGGGCACGCGTGAGATTATTGTCATGCACCATGTAAGACCGCCTCATTCTCATTTTATTCGATATTTTTCATTCCCACGGCAATATCATAAGGCCATATTTTCAGCTGCCCCCCATGGAGATAGTGACCGGCCCGGCTGACACCCCACGCTTCTAGACCGGCTGCGGCATGCAGAGCTTCTCCGACACAGATTTCCGGTCCAAGATCAGACGAGAACTAAAGGAAGACGTGGACCACATGGCGTTTCTTCCCTTCTCTGATTTGCGGCAGAGTGTTATTGATGACGTTGCCTTTTTGCGCAAGAGTCCGTTGGTTTTGGATGTGCCTATTACCGGTTATGTTTATGATGTCAAGACAGGTCGCATTGAGCAGGTTGATGAGAGGGCTGACTCTGAATGCTCCAGCCCTTGAAGCTTTTTTTTATATATGTATTTATGGCGCTGTAGGAATTTGTTTAGCGGTGGAAAAGGATAGCGAGCGAGCAATTGAAATTATTGAACAGCCCGGTATTGCCAGGCCGTACGGGCGAAGCTGAGGTAGCAAGTGGAGGGCTGTAAGTAACTGCAGGGGGGTTAAGCCTCAGGTACAAAGGAAGATGAGACCAACACGAGGATGAAGCGGTGACTGCATGGATAATCTATCGATTGGCAAAGCCGGCCCTATAATATACAGCCTTTTATTCTTCTAGCGGCCGTAAAGTTAAATTACCTATGATAGTAAAAGGTTATACATGAAATATACAGTCTGTACAAGCCTACGCTTGCACGTCTGCGGGGTACTTCCAAGCCATCCATGCAATCCATGACTGGAATCCACTCATCAGAATGGTTGCAATGCCGACCAATATCGAGATACCAAGAGCCAGTAGAGCAATAGAGAAAGCATTGCCATCGGTACTTCTACGGTCAAACCAACGTTCCAGCTTGTTTCGTGGCGGCCGTTTCTTCGCAAGCTCATACAACCCGGCAATCCGCTCTCCCCAGTACATGTATCTCATCCCCTTGTGGAAGACATTATAGCCATCGTATTCGCAACATTCTGGGTCAAAGCCGTTTCTACTGATCAGCTTCCGGAGAATCTTCTCTGAACGATAATCTCTGAGTGGGAAAAGGATATCTTGCACCGAATGTAAAGTCTCAAACAGAAGCTGGGGCGGCAGAGTTCCACTATCATCAATATCAGCTACGGAATGATTCTCCCGTTTGTAATAAGTAAATTGGATGAGCATACTGGCCTAGACTTTCTAGCGCAGTTATATCCAGAGGGCTTACATGGCTGTGGAACTGCTCTAAATGTGCTTTCAAGTAGGCCACCTGATGGAAGAGATAGAGCGTGTTATCCTTCTCATTGAAAAGAAGGTGGCATGAAAGGTCATTTGTTGGCAGAAAGCGAATCCCCAGCCGCTTTTTCAGCTTCCAAGCTTTGAGCTTTGACTTATGACCAATGATGTCCTCAAACCGGTTGTATGATTGATCAGGGACACGGGGAATTGATCGTTCGATGAACGAAACAAATGACTCTTGTGATAGCCAGGAAATCGGTTGGTATCCTCCGAGCACAAAGTTTGCAGGGTGCCATTCTTGAGCCGCCGAGTCAATCATCACCATTGCTTGTACTGCCCTGTTGATGATGTTACCGACATTCTCTCCAACTGCCTGATTCTCATGAGAAATTTGCTTCATTGTCTCTTCTTTTGTCTTTTGTATGTTATTTCTTAGCAGGATGGCAGTTGATAGTACATGCTGATGGGTAGGTGAGGAGGAAATATAATTGCAACTAAATGTGCTTTCCCTTAGAGCTAGTTCATCGAAGAGCGTGAAGTAGGCTTCAAATTTGCCTCTCCTTCCAAGAAGCCTGAGAGAAATCTCATCTTGCTCCTCGGGTGTTGTTAGTCTCATTTTTGCTACAAAGAGAATGGATTGAGCCGCATCTCGCGATTCCTGAGGATCAGGGCATTAAATATTTGTTTTTCAGGAAAGTATTCAACGGAAATGCTACCTGCACTTCATCCCACCACTCCAAGGTTCGCCCAGTCCGCCTGTCAGCATTGCCTCGAGGACCACAAATCCCAATCTGACCGCGGACATGTTTCACTATTCGATTGGCCACCTCGTAAGCCTCGTTGGGTATCAATACATGATCACAATTACAATGTAATTGTTAGTTGAGCCTCAAAATCCTCTTAGAGAGGTACCATGTGTCGCCCCATCCGTTATCGATTTCTGAGCATCTTTCTTTGACCTCATTCAGCCTCAGGGAAATCAGACATGCGCCCATACCATGGTATGGG